>MU968480.1:43055722-43408773 GCA_034641835.2 Pinus albicaulis
TCTGTACTACTTGTAGAACATCAGATTTACATCATTAATAAACTTATCAAGCATCAAGAACAACTTCATTAAGTAGGTTCCCATCATCTTCATCAAGTGGGTTGCCATCAAGGACAACACTCTGCATCATATTGCCAATAGCACAAACTAAAGGTTTGGATTTTCATGAAGCTTTTTATTTTGTTGCACGATTAGAAGAAATTCACATGTTGGATTTTTCTAGTTTCAAGAAATTTAAAATATAGCTAATGGATGTCAAATATGTTGTTTTAAATGGAGAATTGTAAGAAGTTTACATTGAGTAGCCTAATAATTTTTAATTTTAAAATAAACCTGATTATGTTTGTAGGCTAAAAAGACTAGTGTATGGTCTTAATAAGCCCCAAGGGCTTGGTACTCCAAGTTGGATATTTATTTGATAAAGTGTGGTTTTAAAAGAGGTGTAGCTGACAATGATTTGTATGTGAAATCCAATGATGGGAAATTTTTAGTGGTGGTTGTTTATGTTGATGATATTATTTTTTTCAATGATTCAAATCATCTAATTGGAACTTTGTAGCTGATATGACAGATGAATTTGAGATATCTATGCTTGGAGAACTTTCTTATTTCCTTGTTTTACAAATTGAATAATATTCAAAATGATTTTTTATTTCACAGGGAAATGATTTGAAGGAATTTTTGAAGAAATTTTCCATGGAGGAATGTTCTTTGGTAAGCACTCCAATTGTTATAGGTTCCAAACTTGACAAGATTGTTGAATCACTAGAGGTGGATAAAATATTATATAGATATATGCTTGCCAACCTCTTATACTTGAAATCCTCTAGGCCAAACATTATGCAGGAAGTTGGTATTGTTGGAAGATTTCAAGTAGCCCATGGATAGAGTCATATCCTTACAACAAAGCAAATTCCAAAATATCTACGAGTCATAATGGACTATGGTATTTTCTAACCAAGAGGTAAATATTTTTCACTAACTATTTTTATTGATTTTGATTGGGAAGGTGATGTAGATGACTGAAAAAGCACTAGTTGTGATGCTTTATTTCTTGGTGAATATCTTGTTTCATGGTTAAGAAAGAAGCAAGCCTTAATTTCTCTCTCTACTAATAAACCATAATATATAGTAATAAGTTATTTTTTCACTCAACTATTATGAATGAAGAAACATTTACAAGATGTGCAAGTAATATCTGACCAACTAATACCAATGATCTATGATAACATAAGTGCCATTAACATGCCTAGGAACCTTGTTTTTTCACTCCAGGAAAACACACATTCCAATCAAGTACCATTTCCTATAATAGTAAGTTTCAAATCATATTGTAAAGTTAGATTATGTACCTACAAAATATCAGTAGCTAATATATTCACCAAACCTCTCGCAAGGGATCAATTTGAGTACTTAAGGCAAAGCATTAGAGAAAATTTTAGGTCAAAAATGGGCCTTAAAACAAACATGTATAACGAAAATAATGTTTTAAGAAATAATAGGATTCAAGATGATGATGTCAACCATGGAGGTTGAATCACCATTTTTAGATAAAAAAAGTAAAAATAAGTGAAAATCTACTTTTTAAACTCATATTTTCAAGTTATCTCCCTACGGTTTTACTCAAATTTTGAGTGAGATCACTTTTTGGATGAAAAATTTAATTCCTCGTCCAAGGATTACCCTACTCCTTAGATGAGTAATTGAAATCTACATCCAATGAGTTCTCCCACTCAAAATTTGAGTAAAATTGTAGGGATATAAGTTGAAATTACGAGTTTAAAAGTAAGTTTTTTTTCCCTCTAAAATTTGATGATGTAATCTAATATTAATTTACTATTTCTACTATTTTTTAATAATATTCCTTAGGGGGTCCATTTTAGACCTCAAAATTTCTATAATGATTGGGAGTATTTCCTCTTACCTCCATCCATTAACTATTCCCTAAGTGAAGAAAGGTAGTTAACAAGCACTCAACACATCAAAAGGGAGTTGCCAAGTCCACAAGATCAACTTGACAAGGGGATATTGGTTGCAGGAGGATCATATTTTTTTTTTCACCATTGATGTCAAAGGGGAAGAAGTAGTAAAAACATTTCCTAATTATGAGTAAAATTAAAGTACAAACAATTTGATGAGAATTTAGGTAGCTAGCGTAGGAAGAAGTGCTAAAACAAATTTTGACATTATAAGAACTATTATTCTCATACTTATATAATCTTTCACTACTTGACATATGATTTTATGATTCTTTCCAAAATTTTTGGTGTTTCCATCAATGCCAAAGGAGGGTAATGTTAGGCATGTGTTTTCATTTATTTTAAAGGATGTATAAGGATGGAAAAGGATGTCAAAGGAGGTGATGGATTGGTTAAGATAAGTAGCATGTAAGAATATTATTGAAGCAATGATTTTTGGAGAAACATATTTAGATCAATTTTTTCCTCAATATATTATATTAGAAGATATTAAAAATGGTGCAGTTGGATATTTCTTATAAAGAGATTCCCAATGGTATGCTAAAGTCTAAAAATGGCTTCTTAGATCAAAATTTATTGCAAGTCAAAGTACTAAGGTCAAAAGTAAAAAATTTGGTGTTTTTTCCATGGGGCTTGCAACTTAGTCAAAATATGAGTGGAAAGAGCAGTCACGTGGGTCTAAAAGTGGACCAATGGAAATCTCAGGAATGATGGTCTATGGTCCCACCATGGGACACATCACCTTAGAGGGTTTTACCTTGAAAGTTTGAAAGGAATCCCAAGAATAACATTTCTGATGTGATATACTAGTGGATGAGAAGGCAATATGAAATAGCTAATTGGTGAAAATAATTAGAGTAGGGGAACCCATAATATGTGTATCCCTTGTAATTTAATCCCAATGGTTTCCATTGTAGGCACAAGTTTTATTTTTGGTGAGATGGATCTAGGGAGAAAAAAATATCTTTATTGGTTACAGTGAGGATTTCATGTCTTGACCTAAAATTTTATAACATAAAATAATGAAAAATAAATTCCTCTAAACTCCTCACCATCATACAATGAGTTGGATGTTTGACAATGTGGACCTATTAAAAGAATATATATAAAACAATCTGATTAGCAAACATAGATAACATGGACCTATGATGGTAATGTAGAGTCAAAATTTCAAATGGTTGGTATGATGCCAACATGACATCAAAATCTAAAGGTCCTAGGACCCATGTAACTCTAGGATGCTCACATGTGACATGTAAATTTTTCCTTTTCATGTGTCCAAGTGAGACAAAAATAGGTGACACATGGCACCTATCGGGGACTAACTTGTAAAAATTGTGTGGATGTGGAAGACAACATGGTATATAGGTTGGAAATGTAACCTTGGTGATTTGAGATGGATTAGTGGGATGCGTCTTAAGATACACATAATATATAGAATTTTTATGATTGACCCATGGGTGTAGCGATTGGACCCATAAGGAAACATCACAGCAGTGATTTAACCCCAATATTTTTTAATGGATCACAAGTGTTATATTCAAGAGTAATAGGATACTAGTACAAGGTGGAAAGCGTAATGGTAGAGGAATCTGCATGGACCAATGAAAATATCAAGAGAGATTGCACAAGACAAGTGGTGGTCCCATGTAGAAACATCAACCTGGTATATACATCACCAAAATTATCAAATAAACTCCAATGTAAGGGGCCAGGGACTAAAGGATCCTCCAATACTTTTTTTTTTGGCAAGGTTTCATGACCAAGGAGACAAAGTTTTGATTTATTTGGTGAATACCCTTGAGGCTTAGAAAAATGTTCTTAACAGGAAGTGTTATGTATAGGTTTCATGTGTTATATGACCAGATACATAAAAGTTCCTATTAATTTTTATGAGTTATGGTGTTGGTCCTTTGGGCTTAAACAACGAACCTATGGGCACAAGTTTAATTGGCTTGAATGAACCAACATGTAATATCCCAAAATGGAGATGCATCAATACATGAACAAAAAACTGGAAATAGCAGTGAAAAACATCATACCAAAATGTATGGAAACCATGGATCCATTTATTATGTAAATCAACAGAAAATGAGTACAATAGAAGTGTGCATAACTCAAATAATCAAGGCAAACAAGCCTCCCATGAATACATATGCCAAAAGTGAAATGCTGCTATATTGCAGAATGTTCATGAACATGTACAACACAGTTATAGATGGTACACTACTACTTGAAAATGTAAAATAAAATAAATCTACAAATAGATGGCTCATAAAATGTTGGAAGTGAAGATCTAAGCTCCCATACACAATTTCAAGACAATCCTAGAAGGATTTCCTGAAATATCCAAAATGGAAAAAATGCCAGAGTTGCAGTCCTAGGGCTAAATAGCAGTTTCAACTCAAGAAATGGATGGATATGGTTGAAGATGATGCATAAGCTGAATAAACCTCCTCCAATTAGATCTTCCCAATGAAAGGATGATTGTAACACTAAAGATCTCACCATCCAATAATCACTGCAAACCCTCACTGCAAATGCTCATTCAAAATAACACAGTCAAGGAGAGGGACTACACTGTATGAGATATAAAATGTATTGGCCAAGTGCCAAGATATGAAATCTACTCTTGAATCTTCCTCACTAATCTCCCAAAGGAATGGAAGCTCCCTCCTCTGAAAAACAAGCTCTGGAAGTGGTGTTGTGAAACCTCCACTGCAACACTCTGCAACACAATGTTATACTTCTGCAGAAATAACATTGTAGTTGAAGGATGTGGCTTGGCCTTAAGCCTGGATGTGGAGAAATTAAGTGCAATCTCCCTCAATAATCCTCTCAATAAAGGAGAAGGAATTCCTAAAAAGGAATGCCTTGTGCTAAGTAGCACATCAATCTCAACTAAACAGTTGGAGAAAGCACAAAGTCATATAGACCATAAAATCAATAATCAATAACATATGATGTCTTTCTATGGCTGCCTTTCCCTCCTTATATACAAGTGGAAGCCTTCTCATCTTGGGTCCCACTCATTATGGTTTCCTTCACCAGTGAATCTTCCTCCCACTATCACTGCGATGTCTCTAAAGATGATATCCATCTCTTATCCCAAAGTTGTTGACTTGGTCAAACTTGACCTTGCCCAAATGAAAATGTCCCTTTTCACACATGAGGGTGTGAAATCCAGCTCCTATGATGATCCCTTTTCACTATATGAGGGATTTTATTCCTATTTCTGAAATGTATGGGCCTCCTTACCCATTTATTCATCTCCTAAGTGTAAACAGCAAAAATCAATATTCCAATTAGCTGCATGCTAATTTTGGAATATTAGAGTCCTCCCATCCCAAATTTTGCTTGTCCTCAAGCAACTGCAAGGATGGAACTGGTAAATCTCCCCTCCTCCTACTGTAGCATCCAAATATGATAAATCTCTCCAAGGAATGAGATGTTGTGTCATCAATAAATCTCCATATTGCCCCTCCCAAGCATGCAATCTATCTAAATAGCTATTATCATGAATAAGTAGAGTACTCAAGGAGTAAATAAGGTGTTGTCTAGAGGTCCCTTTGAGGCATGGGATCTTAAATGTATTGGTACTCATAATTCCCATGTGGATCCTCCATCCCCAAGCTATCATCCATACAAAATGAGCCACCCTCCAAAATGGTAACTCATGCAAATCCTCCTCCACCTTTGGCTCCTGCAATGTAGGTGGGGTTGAATATCTGAACATGGTAGAAAAAATAGCCTACCCCACGCTGTCCTCCTCTCCACTTATGATAAGTTTAGAGTATCTACGAATCTTGGGTTGCAATAAAGTTTCCCTCAAGTGGCAAGAAGAAGACTAGATCTCCAAAGATCTCCTCTCCAACGTTATGAATCATGCTAGCCCAAACCACCCCATATATGATTAATAGGAAATCATCACCATATGGCATCCAAATGAGAATATTTTTGTAGGTTTAATGTAGTGCTGGAAGGTATCAACAACCTCCCAAGAGGTCACAGTGCAATTTTCCTAACTATTGTTTCATAAAATAACATGGCAAGTTATTTATTGACAAACGAATAGTTATCTATGTCATCACATCTACTAGTGAATAGTAAATGGTTGGGTACATTAACTGAACATACCTGAAATAATAAAACACTTGCCCAAGGCCATACAAAAGATGGTTGCCTCCATCATATAATTTTGCCCAAAATTGACTATGGATCCCAATGAAAATCTTGCCCTCTTGTGGAGAAATGCACTGAATAGAAATGGTAAGAGTATGAAAATATTGTGTTAGACAACCAATAAATGAAAAAAAAAAATTCTTACCATGTAATGGAAGTAAGAAGATGTATGGATCCATGAATAAGTCCTCTATAGTGGTATGATATACTCCCATGAAGAGGAATGAATCATATGCTGCATGATGATCACCCTTCTTATGCTTGGAAATAAAAGTTAAGAAGATCATATCTCTGTAATAGATATTTCCATCCACTACTTCGTCACTCTCACCTCCTCCTTGTCCACCAAGTGCATCAAATGTGAAGTTATCCTGGGGAAACTCCATCAATAATACCAAGCTCCAAAGTGACAGCATTGTTGGCCTATGTAAATAGGCTCCTGCCAACTCATAGCTCCATTTTTTGACATGCCCATTGTTAAAGACATCTCCCACAATGCTACTGAATATAGGAAATTACTTCCAAAGTGGAAGTATCTCCTAATCATCCAAGGCTAAGGAGTAGCCCATTTGCACCATGATAGTGCCATCTCCTACTCTTGCAACATCATGCAAAGTATGAAAGAAAATCTGCCCATGCTCTCCCAAGAACAACCAAAGAAACAATAGCTTTTGTTGCCTCCTCACACCTCCATCACAAAAATCATGTGTTGAAAACATAATGATTGAAATGAATGATGCCATATCAACACAGCGCATTCACACTCCTTGTTGCCATATGATGCAAGTTCACTGCCAAACTTATCCACCCAAATACCCTTTGAAAGAGGATATGTCACATGATGGCCAAACTCTTTCAAGAGTAGCCAACGTAGCCATGCCTCATGCTGCCCTGTGTCATAGATATGTAGGTGAATCACCACCCTCTTGCTTACCATCCACACCCTCTCATCCAACTGTGGGTGTATCCTATCATACTCTACCTTTGTACTCCTCCAATGGAGAATACCATACTCCCATATCATATTTCTACTCTTGCATTTCATGGGTTGTTTAAATGCAACCTCTTGGAGATCTCCCAATGAAGAATCCTCACCAATGACCATATTGAATCCATAAGGATCCAAATATGTTGAAGGTAAAACCTACTCATAGGGTTGTACAATGCTCATCTTATCCTCCAAAAATTCACACCCCAACTCCCAGAGTCATGTGCATCTCAATAATGAATATTTATGAGGATAATGGTTCATCCCTTCCTTGAACAATTCAAGGTGGCACAATGAAGTGCAATCCTGCTGCTCCAAATCAGTATTATTTGTTGACCCTTAGTCATGCAAAGGCAGGTTTCCACAACCCTCTAAAATATTTTCTGCAGTAAAATAAAGTGGAAATTTAATCATACCTTGGTGGAACTTGGGAACCTATTGTATGACTACAAGGGTTCCTTCCTTCAATGTGTTGGCTCCCCCAACTACTAAAGATGATGGCTCTTCCTCCATAATTGTATCAGTGCTGGTACATGCATTCTCCAATGGTGTTGAGGACCTCTCCTCCTCTGGTTTCTCTTTGCCAAATTATCTAATCAACCTTTGAGTAAACTCAGCAAAAGTATTCACTCTTGCATGACTCAAGTGCCTGAACCACCAAATGTTGGCTTCACCCTCAAGGTGCAGTGCTGCAATCTCTACAACCTCTCTTTCTACCACTGGATGTAGTAGGAATAATGCATCGAGTTTTCTTTCCCAAGCCCTTGCTGTAGATGAACCATCAAAAGTAGACAATAAAAACCTATTGCCCTTGATTCCCCCCTTGCTACAAGGTCTCCTTTATTCCTTCAAATGAATGAATTGTGGGAAAGCTAGAGTCTCCTTGAAGGCTCTAGGTTGAGATTTGTACTCAACAAGGTATTCACTTAGAATCTTGTCATCCAAGTGTCCTCTATTCCCATAATTCTTATCTTCTTCAAAAGAAAAGGACATAATGAAGTTCTTTGGAGCTCTCTGCGACATTGGTTTTCTTCTTTGATCATAGGAAGTGCATGGACCTTCCTCCTCTTCAAACTCTCTAGAGGTCTCACTCCAACTTTCCTCTTTCATTTGCTTATCCTCCTTGGAGAGGTTCTTCATAGATATGAAAAATGATGAGACAAATCTCATTTTCTCCATCATTTCAATTTCTTCCTTCTTCTCTTCTTCTTCTTATAGCATACTGGCTGAGATCCACAAGCTGAGCCAAGATTATGCTCTTATACCACTGCAATATCCCAAAATAGGGATGCAGTAATACATGAACACAAAACTACAAATATCAGCGAATAACATCATACCAAAATGTATGGAAACCATGGAGCCATTTTACTATGTAAATCAGCAGAAAATGAGTACAATAGAAGTGTTCATAAGTCAAATAATCAAGGAAAACAAGCCTCCCATGAATACATATGCCAAAAGTGAAATGCTGCTATATTGCAGAATGTTCATGAACATGTACAATGCAGTGATAGATAATACACTACTACATGGAAATGTAAAATAGCATAAATCTGCAAATAGATGGCTCATACAATGTTTGGAGTGAAGATCTAAGCTCCCATACACAATTTCAAGACAATCCTGGAAGGATTTCCTGAAATATGCAAAATGGTAAAAGTGTCGGAGTTGCAGTCCTATGAATGAATAGCAGTTGCAACTCAAGAACTGGATGGATATGGCTGAAGATGATGCATAAGCTGAATAAACCTCCTCCAAGGGATCTTCCTAATAAAAGGCTGATCCTAACACTGAAGATCTCACCCTCCAACAATCACTGCAAACCCTCACTGAAAATAACGCAGTCAAGGAGAGGGATTGTGCTGTAGGAGACAGAAAATGTATTGGCCAAGTGAAAAGATATGAAATCTGCTCTGGAATCTTCCTCACTAATCTCCCAAAGGAATGGAAGCTCCCTCCTCTAAAAAACAAGCTCCGGAAGTGGTGTTGTGAAACCTCTACTGCAACACAACATTATACTTCTGCAGAAATAATGTTGTATCTGAAGGAGGTGGATTGGACATAAGCTTAGATGTGGAGAAATTAAGTGCAAGATCATCAAGAGGCCTCTCAAGAAAGGAAAAGGAATTCCTAAATAGGAATGCCTTGTGCTAAGCAGCACAACAATCTCAACTAAACAGTTGGAGAAAGCACAAAGTCATACAAACCATAAAATCAATAGTCAATAACATATGATGTCTTGCTTTGGCTGCCTTGCCCTCCTTATATACAAGTAGAAGCCTTCTCATCTTGGGTCCCACTCATTAGGTTTTCCTTCACCAAGGAATCTTCCTCTCACTATCACTGCGTTGTCTCCAAAGATGAACTCCACCTCTTATCCCAGCATTGTTGACTTGGTCAAACTTGATCTTGTCCACATGCAAATGTCCCTTTTCACACATGAGGGTGTGAAATCCAGCTCCTATGATGATACCTTTTCACATTATGAGGGATTTTATTCCTATTTCTAAAATGTATGAGCCTCCTTACCCATTTATTCATCTCCTAAGTGTAAACAACAAAAATCAATATTCCAATTAGCTGCATGCTAATTTTGGAATATTACACAACATCTTTGGCACTATGTGCAAAAATTGGTGTTTTTTTTCAGTAAATTGGTAGTGCACTAAAACTTGGGTAAAGTGGAATGGAAAATTTAGAAGATATTTCAAAGCATGGAGAGCTTTAGTGGAATATTTGGTAGTTAAAAGAAATCTAGTGGTTTTCCAAATTTAAAACAGTAGCTGAAATCAATGCTAAATTTTGTAACTCACCAAATTGAAGAAAAGAACAATTTAACTCAAGTTTTATCATATATAATGGTGATTATATACTAGAGAATAATTGAGCACACTAAGGAGGATTAAATAAGTATAATATATTTCAAAATTAGGAATTCGTTCATGTTAAGAGATGAACTTAACTAATGTTATAAGTTTAAAACTATCAACCCTTATTCTGTATAAGAAGAAATTGAATTACCCAGAGGGTTTTTGTTGTTGTTTGTGAATTTATATGACACCATAGATTTCCGAAGGTGATGATTGGATGTGTGATTGAGGAGATATTTATTTTATTTATAGAAAGAGTGGCCTTCATGATTTGAGTTTGAAAATGTGATGGAATATGAATCAAGGAGGTCAATAAAGTGCTAACTTAAAAATCAAGGGTTGTAGCTCCTTTTAGTAGCCTAGCTCCTTTCATTAGTATTTGATAAAATTAGGGGTTGTATCTCCTTTCAGCAGTAGCTAATAAAATAGGAAGTAGTAGCTTCCTTTAGCTTTGAGCCTGAAAAACTAATAGTAAGAGGGTTGTAGCTCTCAAGTAGGTTGAATCCTGTCAATTGATGGAATAGCAAGTTGAACCTAAATTCCCATTTAAAATAAATTGAGAAAAATATTGAGGAATCTATATGGTTAATATGTGATTCTTGTGCTGATTATTTTGATGCTTATATGTATGGTTGCTAAAGTGTTTATTAGTGTCCAACTATTCTTTAATTTGTAAAAGTAATTGTTAAAATTCTCATAACATTGATTCATCCCCCACTCTCAGTATTGTCTTGGTTTATAGTAGAAGGTATGTCTAATTATTTTGTATGTTTTTGTTTCTATGAAAAACGTTTATATGGGAAGCATAATTAGGTGAAATTTTTCTTTATTAGTAATAGGGTAGAGGAAATGCTACAACTAGTGCATGGAAATGTATTTGGAAATGTGTGATAAATTCCACAATTGGGTGAATATGTGTACTATGTCTCATTTGTAGATGAATTGTCAAGGAATAAATAGATATAATTCATCAAGAATATATCTATAGTATTTTACATATTTAATGAATTTAAGTATCTAACATAGAATTATAAAAATAAGAAAATAAAGGTGTCACAAAGTACAAATAATAATGGAGATTTATGTGGGAAGGAATTTGAAGAGTTCTTTAAGAAGTGCATTATAGCACGATAGAACACTACTTGTACACATCTCAATAGAATGGAGTGATAGAAATTATTAATAGGATGCTTATGGGTAAATCAAGGAGGATGCATAGTGATTATAGGATAATATAGGGATTTTTGGAAGAGGTAATGGAGACCTCATGTTATAGATTACCCTAATCAACATTAGATGATAAAAATTCACATGAGGTATGGATTGGTAAGAAAACATCTCTTTCACATCTCAGGGTATTAGGCTATGATGCATACGTACATGTTTGAAAGGAAAATAAACTAATCTAGATACAAAATATAAAAGCTGCATCTTTGTTGGTTATAAACATGATTTAAATGTTTGCAAGCTTTGGAGCCAAAAAACAAAGAAGGTTGTGTACAATTGAGATGTGGTATTTAGAGAAGTGAAATATATCAAAAATTAAGACCTACCAATGGAGAAAGAACCAAAGAAGATATAGTTTTAGCTAAGGGATGATTATTTATACTCTACAAAAGAATAAGAATCAAAAGAGGAAGAACTATATACTTTGGTTTTGAGGATATCACACATGAAAGAAGTTAGCCAGAAAGGTGTACTCCACCTAATTTCCATACAAATTTTCCTTTTATTGCTACTAATTATGATCCTATAACTATTATGGAGGTTGTGGATTCATATAAGGATGGAAAAATATAGAATGGTTGAGTATATGGTGGCTTTGGACAAAAAACGAGGCTTGGGATCTAGTGGAGCTTTTGGTTGGTAGAAAACCCATTGGAAACAAATGGGTCTTTAAAAATAAGTTGAATGCAAAAGGAAAAGTTGAGAAACAAAAGGCTTGGTTAGTAGAAAAAGGTCCTAGGTGTATGGAGTTGACTTTGGTGATATTTTTTCTCCTATTGCAAATTTAATTTCGTTAGATTTCTTTTATTTGTTGTTGTTGCTTTTGAGCTTGAGATAGAACATATGGATGTGAAGAAAAAATTCCTGCATGGGGATATAGAAAAAGAGATGTACATGAAATAGCTATAACTATTTAGAGTGAATGATAAGAAAGAGTTGGTATGCAAGTTGAAAATTCCCTTGTATGGGTTGATGCAATCACAAAGGATGTCATATCAAAATTTTGATACATATAAATAAGGACTTAGCTTCAAAAGGAGTGAAGAAAATAATTATGTGTATTTTAAATTTTTTAGTGACTATATTATTTATTTGGTCTACTATGTAAATGATATGCTATTAATTGAAAATGATAGAGAAATCATAAAGGATGTAAAAACTCAATTGTCCTCTAAGTTTGACATGAAGGATCTTGGTGCTGCAATTTTATCTTGGGAATGGAAATTAAAAGAGATTGGTAAAAGAAGAAACTCTAGTTGAATTAGAGGAAGTATATCAAGACAATGTTGGAGACATTCAATACGTAGTAAAATGAATTGGTGAAGGTCACTATTCTTGTGTGTGTAAAGTTATTTGCATATTTATGTCCCAGGACACCGAAAGAAGCATAGGACATTTATCATGTTCCATATACTAGTGTAGTTGGTGGTTTGATGTATGCAATTATGTTATAGCTCAAAAAACCACCCCATAGCGTGAAGAAGATGAGTAAAACCTTTTCCAAGTTAGAGGATCAAATTGTGATTGGTGAAACATCAGAGAAATTAATCCTTTAAGGGGTCAACTCTTATGATTAGTTGTGGGAATCAAACTAGAATTCCTATAAATGATCTTGCCTAGTTGTGGGAAATGAAATAGTGTCCCATTAATACCCCATCTACACTACAGTAATGAAACAATGTGAAATATCAACTAGATAATATTAGATTCAGTCTATTATAAAAAAATTGTTAAAACAATCATTTTTTATTAAAGTGATGATTTATTTGTCCTAACTTAATAATGTACTATGATATAGTTAAGAAATTTTCTAGGTTCAATGTAGCCCAATAATGAGGAAAACATATATAAATGGATCTCTTTACTATCCGCAAGGAGAAGAAATGGACTAATTTTAGAATGATGGTAGGCTTTTGTCTGAGATAAAATTATGCATGCAGGTACACACCAATGAGCATAGAGATTAGGAAAAAAATCAAGGTGCTGACAATCTTGGATGTCGTAAATAGTAGATGCTCTCCTCGATGTGAAGTCCAAATTATACTTCATAGTGTTTGAAGTAGGATCCCCATCCAGAGTATCAGCCTGACCACCATAACTCAAGGTTTTCCTTCGCTGCAATGAATAATATAAGACAGTATGCACATAATCTTTGAAATTAACAAGCAAATTGACACTGCGAAACCCCAATTGCAATGTGTAAAATGATACTTTCACGAGAGGGAAAACATGAGTGGGTCTCTAGAAGGAAATTAATAGTACTATCCTAAGAGAGGAACACTAGAGCAAGAAAATATTTTTTAATTATCTAGAAAAATAGTTCGCATAGACACAATGATCATTAACAAAAATACAACACACATTCAACAAGATAAGTATCAAATCTAGTGAAGTAGTTCAATTTCATTAATACATATGAAAAAAACAAATGTTGTAAACATCTAAAGAATAGTCTTACAAAATTCACGATACATGCATGAAAGTGTGTTGGATCAATGAGATTATGATTATTAAGAAAAATATCCAAATACATAGTTACAATGGTGAGACACTAGCTCCAATAGTGTAACATTAAGTCACTTCTTGCCTATCCAAGGAATGATATTCTCTCCTACACCAAGCTAGAGAAGACAAAATCTCTCCGAAATATAAGCCTCAAAAATCCCTTTTCTTGACTTATGAGGTTTCTTTTATAATAGGAGGGATGACCTTTCATCTTCCCTTATGACTGTTGAGTTACCCTCATGACTCTTGGACTCCTAAGTTTCCTCTTAACTTCTATTGATTGTTTCGTCCATGTTATCACTGGAAAATTGGACAAGAAAAGGAGACATTATTTAATGTCAGGAAGAAGGATTTACATGGTTGAAAGACATCAGAGAATATAAAAGTATTTAAAAATATCTAAGGTATGAAAGGAAAAATCAAATTGTGCACAAGAAGAACTAGCCAAATGCACCTTTGTGCGTAAAAATCTTCGATAAGCGCACCTTTGCACGATTTTTACTCAAAAAAGGATGCAACCCTGGGAGTGGTGGAAGTCACATTCTAGGACCACACGACACACTATAGGACATTTATCCAACACTTGAGGTCACCTAAGGATAGATGCCCAAGCCTCATTAGGGCCTCAAGGGAGCACACAATGGAATAAATGTGGTAGACAATGGAATCACCCACCTCTCTTGGGTCACTTCCACAATGTACCAAGAGAGGGAAGGAGGATTTCAATTATCTTATAAAAGGCCACCAAGAGATGAACAATAGGAGAGCACATTGTTATGCTAGCCAAAATTTCCCTTAGAAATACCAGCATTGTGTGATCTAGAGTAGACATAGAGGGGACTCAGTTGTTGGCCATCCAACAACTCCAGTCCACCACAGTAGAGAGAGGGAGAATTTGTGCCAAGGCAGATCAGAAGTAAAGACATCCTTGCTTTGGGACTTAGAACTCGTAGTTCAAAGGGCCCCTTGGAAAGTGGGTTAAATTTTCATCCTCATTTCCTCCCAGCACTCAATAAGAGGGGACATAAGAGCCACTGTTTGGATTATTGAAGTTGTTTGACTCTATTTAGAGCTTTTGTGTTATTTGTTTTAGTTTTTAGTTTAGTTTTAATGTTTGAATATACATGTTATTTCTCTATCTAATATGTTTATGTTACATCATGTTCCACTAACTTGCTTGACTCCATCTATTTTCTACCTCTGAAAAATAACTTAAGAGAGAAAAACCACCTCTCTTAAGTTGGTGTGATTTCGTACATTAGTGAACCAAACACACCTAAATAGGATTGATGACTCCACTAACTTTTATTTCCAAGTTTATGTGGTTGTGCCTTTTTGTAGAGACCTGTGTCTTTGTTGTGGAGTTGGGCTGGAATTTCCCCCTTTCTCTCCTTCACTGTCTGGTTCATCCTAAGTGATATAATGAAGTGGGTGAGCTCCCAAAAAACGACTCTGCAGGAATTTTGTTCACATTTCTCACCAACAGGCGTGCCACAGAGCGTATGTTTAGAGCTGACCTAAGCGCAAAAATCGTGCCCGTTTCTACCTTTTGCAAGTAAAAACCAGAGTTTGGATTTTCTCTACTAATTCCATATTTTCTTTCTTGTAAAGAGTGACTGCAATCCCATAATACATTTGTTAGCACTGGTTGAACTACCCCGCAACTTGCTAAATCACACTCTTAGCTGCTTTTGGTAGGTTAAGTGTTAGTTTTACTTCAAGTTGATTTTTGCAAAGTTAACACATAGTTTAAGTAGGAGAGAGATTAACTTGCATTCTGAAATAATTTATGTTTTGCAAATTTAGGTACTAAAACACCTAGATAATTAGCCAAAGTAAGTGGCCCAAGTCCATGCATGCTTAGCTAGTCCCTTTTTCTAGTGTAAAAATTCATTAGTTTAGTTCAAATTTTGCACTAAGATTTTGGGACTAGGATTGAATTTTTGATATGATAGAAAGTGAGCTATGCTACCTTTTCACCCTCTGGTGATCCTAGGTAAGCATATGAACACTCTCTATTCACAACTCACCATCTCCCTATAGTTGATCACATAGATTAACTAGGAAAAATTGAAAGCAGCCCATAATTGCGCATGTTTTTCTTTTGAGAAAGGAACAATAGAACATAGTTTATATAGGGGATTTTGAAAAGGATCATCGCATATCCACACGTTCAAAATATATGCGTGTTCAATTTTTTCTCACATTCACCCACACACTAAGAAAAGTAAAAAAACTTAAAACTAACTTAACAAATCTCACTAAATTATCCCCTCAAGGGCCACAAAAGAATTTATAGTCTAAGTTAGGACCAAGGGGTAGGTATCCAATAAGCCTCCTTATTCATTCTTCATCTTGAAACATAGAATTTGATTATTTAGTGAAATTTTAAATCCATCTATCAGCCCATGAAAAAGGAAACCTGAGCACGACAGAGACCCGATTCAAAGGGGGTTAGGCTTAGGCACAGTGCTTGCGGTATGAGTTGGGGCTACTTGGCCCATCTGATACTCGGTACTATCAGCTGATTTACTAAGAATCCCAAGAATCGAATTCTCATGTGGGACGGTGATGCTTAGTGGCCAAAATTAGGGCATCCTATCCCCATAGGTGGTGGTGCACGCAACACTAGATCCTCTACCCTTACCTTGGTGGATTTTCTTTGGCTAAATGGGGGCATCGCCAGTTCCTTTGGGATGTTGTGCCAACACTCACAAGATAATTCTCAAGGCCCAGCTACATTTGAGCATGTGAGGACAATTAGGCATTCTAGGATTTGAGTATCATACGCAAACTACAAAAAACCATATTTTTTCATTGAATGATCACATAGGATTAATCTAAAGAGAAAATTTACTTTATTTTCACTTTGGTTTATGTATGTGATCGGAACCTAATTTGAGAGGATTATCCTCTCAAATTTTTCCAAAGTCATACCTAATCAACGCCATAACAGATCCAATGGGACCTCGTCAACCTAGACATCTTTTTGACCTCCCCCCATTACGAGAGGGGTTCCAGGCATTTCCCCATTTAGGCGTTAAAGACAGAGCACCACCACCCTTATTGGTTCATCCTTTATCAGGTCATATTTATTTTGGAACCCTAGTCGACCTCTCAATGCCTCACCGGTGAACACCCCCATAGGGTCACCACACACCACTCTTCCATCAACCCCTAGCGGCCAAAGGATTACGACCCATTCGGGAAGCCAGTTGAACGCACAACAGGGTGCGTCACAGAAAAACCCTATCTCTAACCAGAACATCATGTTTTCACTAGTCGCAATGGCTAAAACATCGCAATCACCTTTTCTAGCTTCATTAAATCTACTAGATTTAACCAAATTGACAAACAACCATATATGACCTCCCATGCCCACAAATCTCCATTCAAACATCTTAAAAATTGAAGGGAGGCAAGCAGAAGACCCTGGAAATCATGTTATGAATTTCTTCGTTGAACAACATCGTTGATGATACTATTCAATTAAGACTATTTCAATGCACTCTAACCAGAGTGACAACGAAATGGTATGTGGAAAACCTTCTGTTACACATGGAACCTTTAGCACCCTTACCACCACATTCCTGACCTATTTTCATTTACCCATTCACCATGATTATAGAATGGAATTACTGACCCACTTTAGGCAAACCCTTGCCATTCATATCTCATACCATCTCCACAAATGGTGGGGTGTCGTAGTTTGTGCAAAGCCAAACTCAATGATCGAGTCCTATTAGACCTGTTCCTTAAAACTCTCACCGCAAAGATTTCAGAAGATGTGGCACAAAAAAGGCCCATATCCGAAGAGGACGCCATCAATAAGGCCCAACAACTTGAGTTGATCTATACGCAGTCAAGGTATATTTACAATATCCTTCCAAATGCCCCATGCCTGCAAACTTACAAATAATTTCCAGGTGCGTGGAACTCTACAGACGGTTTAATTGGGTCATTGACCCAAAATCACCTAAGGATCAATGTTCAACACTCTGTTTATGTGTATGATTCTGCCCAGAACATACCACAACCCAGCTCAGGGGACCCAGTATGTAGATAGACATGATGATGGAAGAACTCACCCCCAACAACCATTTGCAAACTAGGGACCACAATATGCCCAACCCCAAGCACAAGAATCGACCATGCAGAATAATGCATAGGTGAATTTCATGCAACCTTCCCAAAACCAACTGCGCCATCCATATAAACAGGAGAACCAAAATTATCTTCCTAATACAGCTAAGAAAAAAGGAAAAAAGAAGCCCAAGGGAAATCCTGGACAGGGGGGTAGCAACCAACAATGCCCTCCACGATCTTAGAATGGAGGGAACTCCAACCAAAATCAAAACCAGGAGCCAAACTACTCCCAGAGTCAGAAAAAAAGGCCACCTCTCTGAACAAACCATTCTTGTTTGATTTGTGGTGAGTACGGCCATTACAATCACCATTTTCCCGACCTCCCTTAGTTGAAAAAGCTACAGAGGAATTGTGGACAAGGAGGGATCCTCCCAACAGATAGCAGTCATGCAGGAGCCTTTTTCCCATCAAGGGATATTTAGCACACTGTAGCTAACTCCCGATGATTCTAGAAAAAACAACCATGAAATCTATATGACTAGTGAGGAAATGTTCTTTCAAACATGGAACTGAAAGTACGACACCCCACCAGAAACCAATGCGCCAAGGGCTAGTACTAATGCACCAACAACACCTTTGACCATATCAAAAATTCCTATTAAACCTTTGCCAAAAATGGCTAAGGAACCAACTAGGCAAGCAAGAAACTATTCCAAAGCATCCCATAATTATAGCATTGTGGATTATCTAGCTCAATCTCTTGCCGCTATGTCAGCTTTGGAGGTGTCAAAATCCTACCCAAAGCAGCGGAAATCCTTACTTTTCGCATTAGGTGCCATCGACCCTAACAATTCATGTGTAATGGCTTTTGATCTAGATAAATCCACCCCTAGGCTTCCTTCAATGGTCACCTTTCAGATACCAGTGTCAATCCAAAACATTACCATTCACTGATGTATCATTGATGAGGGTACACCCACATGCATCATGTCGAAGAACATTTGGTAGAGGTTAGGGTCTTCCGAACTGAAGCCATCGGACATTACACTTAGAGCATACGATGGTCACCCTTCAAACCCCGTCAGTATCTATAAAAAATTCCTAGTCTGCTTAGCCAGAAAAATGACACTTATAGAAATTGAAGTCTCAGATGCCCAGTTGGACTACAATATACTTCTTGGTCAAAGTTATATGTACACCATGTCAGTTGTGGCCTCCTCCATCTTCCTAACTATGACGTTCCCCCATGAGGACCGCATCGTTACTGTCGACCAATTGAGGCATAGTGAAAAGCGACCCCTCACAAACACTAATGTCATTCTACCCTATGTAGACACATCTGCAAACATGCTTTCATGGTACCAAGAATATGGCCCTAGCCATTTCAAATAGTCACCCATCCTAGGGTCATTCCTAGGAGATCCCCCTGTTATTCTTGAGTTAACACCTGATGTCACAGGAGCTCCGGTGTGCATGATGTCTACATCAAGCACTAAAGATGGTTAGGATATGGACACAAGCAGTAATGACATAGAGTACTCAGCTACGATAGCCTCTCTAGCCTATGTTTCTTCTCAAACCCCTTTCCTCTACCCCCCAGCTGGTTTCACATCCCAGAAGGTCTTGGCCACCATGGTGTTACCAAACACATATTTTGCAATACCAGTTTGGTACCTTGTTCCCCCTACTAGGATGGAAGCCACACACATCATTGCTACAGGGTTAATTCCCCTCAGTCCTGAGGAGGCCCCACCCATTCTAAAATGGTCAAAAACATCCATGAAAAGGAAATTCCCATTGCAAAACCGATGATTATGACCAAGAGAAATGAGATAAGAGGAAATAAGCAAGAGACTCCCACCCCGCAGCGAGAATCACCAGGTTGCACCATATGTGATGTAGTAGGACACCCTATGTGCATCTACTGAGAGTTAGATGAATTAAAACCGCTCCTTAGCTTTGAAGCAGGCATCGAGACACCTTGTTCCCATAAAAAGGAACATGCCACCATGAAGGAAAAGAATTGCATACCAATCACGCATGCGCTATCTACGGAAATTATGTGCACTATGGCCGTCATTACCTAGAAATCCCACAATATAGGGATGCCTTACACGCCATCAACTGGTCCTCCAAAGAGGATCCCTCCACCCAGTCACCTATAGATGAAACTCACACCATGCAATACTTGCAGGAGGAACACTAGTTGCTAGAAAGACTCTTATTCTTTTCCCCCCCTCCTATCATACATTACACACTGTGCGATGAACGTGGTCACTTCATCGAAGATTGGGTAGCCCTAGAGCTCATTCACATTTGGTATCCCATTGAGCGTGTTTATTATGTAGGTTTGCAGGCAGCACAATTGTCATGCCCTCTATGTGCCGACAACCATATGTTGGAAAATTTCCACTATATACCTTGATTTTGTTTAGCAATGGCTAGTTTTCACTCAGCCATAGTTCGCCTCTCCCAAGAAGATGGCTCAGATTTGGAATCTACAAATAGATTGACAACCCAAGAAGATGTGACAAGTAGGTCCATCCTCTTCCTATTAGCTGAAAAGCTACCAATCCGAGAACCCTTATTTACCCCTAATCGCTCTCTCCAGAGAAGACCAACATGTATGTTATGCAAAAAGCCCAATCATGTGGTCACCATCTGCCCTGACTTAGAAGTGTTGTGCCATTGGTACCCTGCTATGCCACAAACCATGCACGATGGCCACCCCATATCTAGGCTATTTTTCCCAGTATGTCAAGGAAATCACTTTGGACAGCATTGCACCTATATCCCAAGAGTACGTCCTCTCATTGATATGATTCATACAATAGAGAAGAAACGAGACGACCTCCTCAAGCGGTATAGAAAGTATATCACCCCCAGACCAGCAACCCCACACCCACACCAGAGTGATGACCAAATTGAAACGGTGCACAAAACAAGCATGCCACAGGTTGAACCTAGGATAACATGCATATTATGCAACCTGATTTCCCACCGGGTCAATCAGTGCAAAGAACTGAAGCACCTAGCAAACAGTTTTCACGCAGTCTCGTATCTCCCATAGAGAATTATCTCTAACCAAGAGAAAATCATGCATTCTTATTGCCAGATTTTTTCACAGGTCCATCATAGAGTTAAATGTGAACATCTCCCCAAGCTAAGAGTGGAAAGAGGAGCGTTAAGTTAACACTCCCCAAAATATGTAGACACACCCAAGTCAAAAACACAGAAATGGAAGAAGAAGACTTTGTCTTCTACCACATATCCTTTCCAAGCGTCCACATCTGGGATGAAGAGTAGTGTTGATTCCAGCACAATCTACTCGATTGGAACAGGGGTACCATGCACCATTTTCACTGGCTATAACCACGAACCAGAGGCATGCCCGTTAATTTAAACATTTAGGCACCTCAGAACTAGGTACAATTTCCACCGATAGGAAATTGACTATCCTAACGAGGGACCCAAACTTGCACTCACGCAAGCTCCCATCACAGAAATTCTCCCCAATCCACCATACACCTACCAGGTACAAGGGAACCTGTTTGCCTCATCCTCTTGAGTTACCATGCTCGTCAGTTACTGTAAAATTTTTGATTGAGTTTTTGGCCCAAGGTCACCTAGACAGTGGTAATCTGTAACACTATGATTATCACTTCATAACGCCCAAAGGAGGTACCACACATTTACACCTCTGAAGAAAAAAAAATTCAGAGCCAACAGGTATGCCCTATCTCATCTTCTTTTTAAAGAACATGTCTTTCAATAATATTTGAATAAAGAAGATTCTTTCACTTGGGGTATTCATTTTTTTAGGTAGTATGCAAACCATCCATAGCTCCAGCCATTGAAAGATCCAGAGTAGGTATCATTTTATCCCTAGCATGATAGAGTCCCAAAAAAACTCTACATATATTGAAATCATTTCTCCATCAAGAATCAACCATAGGTTCCACCCACCTGACCATGTTTATCATCACCTCACCTTGCACATGATAAGTATCCTCATTGTTCGGTAGAACCACCCCTCCATGGCGCTCGTCACCCAAATTTGACCATATATCACAACAAAAGTGACACCACGACCATACCAATTTAGTCCGGGAAGAACCTCATACTCATCCACCCATCATGCATAATTTCAAGTTGTACCATATCAAAATAAAACCCCTTTCCTAAAGAACCAGGTTTTTGAAATTAGATCGAAAGCACACTATCACGCCTGGCCTACCACACCTCCACTAGCATAACCCATCCGCGATATTTTTTTTCTATTCGCTTCATTACCCTCACACATGAGACCAACCAATGGGGCCCCAACCCTCAGAAAAACATCATCCTCACACCATTAGTGAGCAAACCCTTTCATGTTTTTGGGCACCCGTCTCTGTGTTTTGTACAAACCAAACCCCATTATTTTAATCTTTTGGTAAGTATACAAAGACCCCAAATGGTGCACTATTTCCCCCACTCATCTCATTCATTTTTTATCCCATGGAAACAGTCCCTAATCACCCTTGGTCATAGTATCACACCCCCGCGCAAACGACACCATGAAATTCATAACCAATTTATACCCACCCTGGAAGTCCTACCGATGCCAAGGGTTTCCCCATCAGAAATAGTTATGAATGTCACCAAGATTCTTTTTATACTCTGACCTCAGGCCATTGAATCCCCACCATCAGTTTTTCAGTTACCCCTCTCCATCATGCCTATGTTAAAACCATCACATCCAGGATCCTGATCCCCCTACATCATTGTTGGAACAGGGTCCCCTAAAGCTGCAAATTTTGTACAGTTTTTGTATATTTTTTATATTAATTAGTTTAACGCAGGGGTTTTGGGGTGGGTCAAAGCCCCGAATGCATTGTAATGGGTCAAGAGTAGACCAAGAGTCGGAAAACCATGGTTTGTAGACCATTGTAAGCGTAGGCTAAGTCGATATAAATAGATGAAAATTTTGAGTCATAAGGTAAGAAAGAATTAAGTCTAATGCTAAGTGCAAATTTTTAGATCTATTTTTGGGTCTTTTGGGGTAAGGACTCTTGCTACCTGTGTGTTCCTACTATGTGCGGACCCCATTGGCTGTGTTTGCAGGCTATGTTTCGATTTTACTGGTTTTTGGATGCTAATATATGTGGATATAGTTTAAGTATCTCTGTGTTATTTGATCTGATGTGTTACTATTGGTACGAACCTTTGGGAACTGTTGGAGCTACGAGTACAGTTGTGTTATCTGTTTATGCTGCGAATATTTTTGTGTTATAGTATGAAGTGTATCTGTAATCTGTTATTAATGATGTGTTATGATATTGTGTGCTAGTAACTTCTGATACGCACGTGGATGCAAAGGTATTGAATAGATTTGTGCATGGTAATAGCTCTATTATAATGCAGATTATACTATTAACAAACATGTGAATAAACCTATCTTGTGAGAACCTGATAGGATCCGAACGTGGATTCGCTTGACTGAACTACTCTCTCTCTCAGGGTGTGGAAACCTCATTCCAACACCCTCCCATACTACTTCGGGTGAGACTGTGGCCTGCACAAGAAGGTCACTGTCGAAAGGGCCAGTAGTATAGGATTTTGTTGCGAAACCTTAACCTCCGAACCTGGTTTAGGACCCCTCAAGCCAAAAAATGGATCTGTTGTCAGGACCGGGAGAATTTTGAGAGAGAGATCGGGTAATGCCAAGAGAACATTGGAGACCTGAGAAGAAAGAAATTGAAGAGTGGTTTGAAAAATAGGTTTAGGAATTTGTGGTAAAAGAGAATCACAACACAAATTTGATAGCAGAGAAGTGGAAGAATAAGTACATTTTCACTGAAGTTTATGAAATTTTCTTCGTAACATTTTTGAATGAGCTTTAGGAGTGGCTGGCAAGGCTCGTAGATTTCGAGACATGTTGGAAGGATGAATGGGTCATGCAGTGGACTCCAAAGTTGATCCAGCAGTTAGAAGGGACTGATAACACCATCACTCGTACGGTAGATCACTGGGAAAATAGTGTGCTGGGAGGATTTGTGACGGAGTTTGCAGTCGATCAATTCGTGTTCTATTCTGAGTCAGAGTCGAGGTTATTCAAGTGTTTCCAGGGTAAGTTTTTGAAAACCTTTCCATTACTGATTAAGATATTATTGTGCGAAAAGGGCATTCTGTGTAGCCATACAAAGTGAATGAGCTCCGATGAGAGCGAGGGTACAAAACTAAGTGGTAAATACTATAGAACTAATCAATAAGGAGATAGATCTGTCTACAGTATAGTAAGGGATTCGGCTGCACATAACCCTCCAATTACACCACCTTCAAGGCTCCATCATAGGGGTAAAAACATCCCTGGATAGGTATGTAGGATACGTAGCTCAACATGTGAATGCAACCATTCCAAAGGTTAAGAATGCATTAAAACAACAGTTTCGGAAGCCTAAATCCTACTCTCAGATAGTGAATGACATAAAATATTTTTAGAAAGGGCCCTCTGAGTCTATATGGGAGGCTAACCAGCAGCTAAAGAAGGTAATCAGGGAATAGGACTACTGATCTATTATAATTATGGGGAAGTAGTGGATGTCAAATCAGAAGCCGAAGAAGTTATATCTACACCGACTCCAGACGAGAATAAGGGGAAATAAAAAGTGCAATGACTAGGGAAACCCACGAAATGGGTTGGGATGAAGCCCCGCACTTCACCTCGAAATGTGAAGTCATCCCGAGCAGTGGGCCAAGCAAGCTCGCCTGGGCTAGCATAGAGACCCTTGTCTACTCAAGAAAAGGCACAGATGGTTGAACCAATCAATTGGCTACCTCCATTTGTTAGGCCTCGCAGGCCCTGAACACGCACATCGAAGAGTCTTGATGGCCTACGCACCTATCTACAGATGCCTATGACTCCCGGGAAGGTCCCCATCATTGGAGAACCATTTGGCAAGCTTCATCATGTGAAATTCGACGATAATGACCCGACCAATTTAGAGGCCTTCCCTCAGCTCACACTCAATATTTACCTCGAAAGGATATTAAAAGACAATGGGATGCAGATCATCCCTATGCGATGGGTGCGCTGGTTAGCTGGTTCTGAGCTCTTCAACCTACTAAGGATGCCGAATTTTGGCCACTAAAACATTACATATCGACTCGTGTGCCAACTACTTACCTTGGTCCATGATGGCATCTTGTGGATCGAGGATCAAATCCCTATTGATGCTGCATTGATTCACCAAATTATTGGCCTCCCCATGGAAGGCCCGAACCCTATGCTACGCGTTGGAAAAAAGTACGAGTAGAATATCGCTGAAAAAGTACGTGAAGTTTACCATGTGTTGTAGAACACTTGAGGCTTCATGATTGACACCATCAGTGACCCGAGGGCATAGCTAGGTATGATATTTCTAGCGTGCAAGCTAATGTGCAAATGCCAGGCTGCCATCATCCTTGCGTATGTCATTAAGCTAGTGTGCTAGTGCGAAAAGGGGGTCGGCTTCAATTGGGCCCAGTATCTGTGCAACGAGTTCCTGGAAAACGTACCCAAAGCCTGGGATCCAGGGCGCGCATTTTGCTACTCATGGTTGTTGCTTTTCATTGCGTTGGCTGCATGGGAAGCCCCAAAAGATTCAGCCCTCCCTAAGCTCACACCCAATATGTGTGAAGGGGCATGCTACAAAAATATATGGGACTTCAAGGATGCGCAACAGATTGAGGATAATCAAGTTTTTTGGGTCCTCTTCCAGAGTGGACTGGCCATAGCAATCAATTCCTGACCGCATTTATCACGCGATATATGAAAAATATAAGAACATCGTGGAATTCTAAGTAACTATGCATAACATCCAAATCAAAATTCGCAAGAATAAAGCATGGTTCTCACTCCCGTACATGGTTTCAGATCAGGGCATTAACCGATTAATCGCGACCTAGCCTCCCAAATGGAAGATTAGGTTCAAATCAAGTACGTAGGGTGCCACAGGAACAAGCATAACGAAATTCACCCTACCCAACACCACCAAAGAAACCAGAGAGCAGGACTAGGGTATGAGGAAGGAAACGGGACCAACAGTGCAGAAGGATCCACAGTAGGGCAAACAAATGGGGAAGGAAATGGAACCAGCGTCAAAGAAGGGTTTGCAGCAGGGCACAAGTACTAGGAAGGATGCAAGACTAGCCTCGCAGAAGGACTCGCAGCAAGATTTGGACACAAAAGGTCTACACACAGGAGGTGCTAACTTCCCTCGGGGCACCAAAAGGACTAGTGAGCCCGCTAAGGGACCGTGGAAAAAGAAAAATGCCATCCAACCAAAACATGGCACGAGAGTTACGTTGACCAAAGATGAACTCGAGTAGATCACAGATGCGGTCACTTTGGCTACAGTGGAAAAATGGCTAGCTTTGGAAGAGAAGCATAAATACATGGTGGACACACTCTAGGCTAAGCTCTGGGCTCTGCAGTTCAAAATAGACACCTTGCAGACTAGCATGATCCAGGCAAGGTCGATCCTAGCAGCAAGTAGCATTAGTGATCAGTATGCCAGGAAGTTGCCTCTACCCTCTCCTAGGTATAGCCTTCATACTGAGTCCACCCGACTTAGGCACGTAATTTTAGGCCTACACAAAGGTGCAACTAGATCTCACCCACCTACCACATGAATCAGTGCAGGTCCTTCACACGTCCCTGTTTGAAAAAATCCAGCATCGTGATCGAAAAATTCACCAACAGCTTAGTACAACTGAGCAGACCATTAAAGAAAAATATGCTGAAGTATCCTAGGTACAAGCTGTATGTACCCTTTCCTCTATGCAGCAGACAGAGTTGGAGAACCTCATCAGTAGGCTCTACACAGACACCTCCAAAGATATTCCAACTTATGCCACCCCCCAGGCCAAGATTGAGGGGTTGGTCGCAGCATTAAAGGCCTAAAAAACTGAGATCCAGGTGGTAAAAACATATATGGAGTAGTATATTGTAGACTTAAAGGCCAAGTTGTAGCCAGAAACACCGCTAGAGGTAAGGGCCTAGTGAGCCATGTTGGTGATAGAGGCTACAAATGTTATCACAGGACAAATCCCCCGAGGTTTCAAGCTGTTGGAAACAACAATGCAACTCTGGACCAAAGTGTATCGCGATCCTCTCCTGCGTGAGATCAATCAGGTGCTGCGACAGAAGGAAGAACAATTTAAGAAGCTGGAAGCCACATTGCATACTATGATCCTTGCTCAATGGTTGGCACAGCTACATACCAGCCACACCTTGAGGGATGAAATTGAAGAGCTTCGCCAGAAGAAGAAGTTCGTTGGTGGCTATCTCAAGCCTTGGGCTAATGAAGCCCTCAAGCTCTCACAGGACATTAATCTCGTAGTAAAGCAACTTAACCATAGTTTGGAAAGTGTCATGGCTGCCATAGAGGGACCAAATTCTAAAAATTTGGTGGAGATAGCTCTAAACGTTGTTGCGCAAAGTGAAGGAGTGCTGCCCGAGCGAGTTGATGTGACCAAGCTGCAACAAGAAAAGGTGGATATCCCACCATAGTAGTGACTCGGGACGAGTCACAAGATTGTGTTGGGGGACTGTTGGAACAGGGTCCCCTAAAGTTGTGAATTTTGTATAGTTTTTGTATATTTTTTATGTTAATTAGTCTAACGCAGGGGTTTTTGGGTGGTTTAAAGCCCCGGATTCATTGTAATGGGTCAAAGGTAGACCAAGAGTTCACAAACCATGGTTTACATACCATTGGAAGTGTAGGCTAAGTTTATATAAATAGATGAAAATTTTGAGTCATAAGGTAAGAAAGAACTAATTATGATGCTAAGTGTGAATTGTTAGATCTATTGTTGGGTCATTTGGGATAAGGACTCCTGGTGGCTGTGTGCAAGGAGATCCTCAGTCCTACTATGTGCAGACCTTGTCGGTTGTGTGCACATGCTGTGTTTGGATTGTACTGGGTTTTGGATGCTAATATATGCAAATATAGTTAAATTATCTATGTGTTATCTCTTATGATGTGTTACTGTTGACGCGAACCTTTGGGATCTGTTGGAGCTACGAGTACAGTTGTGTTATCTGTTTATGTTGTAAATCTGTCTGTGTTATAGCATGAAGTGTATCTGTAATTTGTTATTAATGATGTGTTATGATATTGGGTGCTGGTAACTTTTGATACGCACGTGGATGCGAAGGTATTGACTAGATCTGTGAATGGTAATATCTCTGTTATACTTCATATTATACTATTAAAAAACCTGCAAATAGACCTATATTGTGTGAACCTGATAGGTTGCAAACGTGGATCCGCTTGACTTACCTACTTTATCTCTCAGGGTGCGGAAACCTAGTTCCAACACCCTCCCATACTGCTTCGAGTGAGAATTTGGCTTGCGCAAGCAGGTCACTGTCAAAAGGGCCAGTGCTATATGGGTTTGTTGGCAAACCTTAACCTCCAAACCTAGGTCATGACCCCTCAAGCCAACAATCAATGACTCCCTAATTCAGTTGAGGCTTCCTTTTTTTCGACATCAATACCTCTTTTCCAAAAAGGAAGCGATACCTTGGATCACAATAATATCCCAAAATGGGAACTGCTAGCAAGGCATAACTGGAAAATGCATTTTCCAGGAATGAATGCTACAGGATTTTAATACAAGACCTGGATCGCTTAGATAAATGCACCTAAGACTGAAATCCAAGAGGAGGCTCAAAATAAATCCCTCTAGGTGGGTTAAACAGATCTCCCACACCTAGTTGCCTTAAAAAAGTGCCCGATGAGGGGTTGCAATAGTTCTTGAACAAGAGGGAATAACAATGTTATTATTATGATCTGTGAGACATGAAGATACAAATAGCCTTCCCTTTGATATTATAGTATCAAAATTATACAATTATTTGAGGAATCATTCACTCAAGCTAGGCAAAGAGATCCTCAACATAACATGTACAAGAAATTGGAGACCACTCCTACTCAGAATTTACATAAGGCTATATCAGCGCAATTTAATGGAGACACTACAACATACAAAATGATAACAGAATTATATGACAATATCAGCTCAATAAATGTGGGGGAGCAAGCTCTCAACCCCTGAAAACAATGGTACAACAATCCTTAGAAGGATTGGCTGCAATACATATACAAAGGGAAAAACTGCAAAAAATGTCGGAGATGTAGGGTAGCAGCTGCAAATCAAAACTGGAATAAATGGAGATGGCTGAATAAGATGTCCAATCTGAAGCAAACCTCCTCCAATGGATCTCCCGAGTGCAAGGCTGATCCTAGCACTGAAGATCTCACCCTCCAAGATGATGGTGCAAACCCCCACAGCAGATATACACTGAAATAACGTAGTCTAGAGAAGGGATTGTGTTGTTGGTGATGGGAGAAGCTTAGCTTCATGCCAAAATATGAAAATCAGATTTGAAAACCTTCCTCACTAACCTTCCCAAGGAATAAGAGCTCACTCCTCTGAAATATGAGCCAAGGAATGGTGTTGTGAGACCCTCCACTACAACACCCTGCAACACAACATTATACTTCAGCAGAAATAACGTTGTGATTGAAAGGAGTGGCTTTGTCCTTGAGCCTAGAGGTGGATAAATGAAGTGAAATCCTTCAAGAGGCCTCTCAAGAAGAACAAGGAATCCTAAACAAGAATCCCTCATGCTAAACAACACTGCAACTCAACTAAACAGCAGGAGACTACAAATAGTCTACTAGACCAAAATCAATTACTCAAAACATGTCTCTCTATGGCTGCCTCTTCCTCCTTTTATGCAAGTGAATGTATCTTTGCCCTAGAACCCACACATTAGGGTTTCTTCCACAAGTGATCTTCCTCCCTCTCAAACTACATTGTCTTCCCAAGCAATCCACACCCTCTTAGGCAGCGCTGTTGACTTGGTAAAACTTGACCTTTTCCTCATGCATTGGCCCCTTTTCACACTGGAAGGTGAAAAATAAAGCTAATCTATAGATCCCTTTCACACTATGAGGGATTTTATTCCCACTCATGGGTCTCCTCACCCATTTTATTCACCTCCTAGATGATATGAGAAAAATCAATGTTCCAATTAGCTTCATGCAAATTTTGGAACATTACAGTCCTCCCCTCTCAAAGATTGCTTGTCCTGAACCAAGTGCAAGGATAGACTGAATTATTTTCTCCTCCTCTCCCTGTAGCATCCATGTATGATGATATCCTCCAAGTGAAGTGATGTTATCTCATCAATCAAGTTTCCACATTTCTCCTCTTCATCATGCAAGTCAGTTATCAAGCTATCATCATGTAAAGGTGAAATAATCAATAGGATAACAAAGTGATGTCTAGAGTTCCCTTTGAGGAATGGGATCTGAAATCTAATGGTAACTATCTCTCCCATATGTTTCCTCCATCCCCAAGCTATTAGCCATGAAAAATGAGTCACCTCCCAACTAGGCAACTCCTGGAAACTGTCCTCCACCTTTGGCTCCGGAAAAGTAGGTGGAATGAAAATATGCATATGGTAGACAATGTAGCCTACCCCACACTATCCATATCTCCACTCATGATAAGTGTAGAGTGTTGTCTGACCTTGGGCTGAAATAAGGTTTCCCTCAAGTGGCAAGATAAGGACTATATCTCCAAATATCTCTCCTCCAACGCTGCAAATCAGGCTGGCCCAAACCATTCCATATATGATGAGTTGGTAGTCACCATCATATGGAGTCCATCCAATCCTATGGCCCCCATCATAAAGAGACAAGTGTGTTGATGTGGTTTCCATATTATCTCCCATGATCCCCTTAGAAAACTTACTGCAAAAAATATGGAGATCTTCTCTCCCAAAGGACACATCCATCCAATGTGTCTCTCTCCCCAACATGCTCCTCATAAAGACAGAAACAATAGAACCATAGGGAGAAAAAATGAGAATCATTCTTGCTGCCATATGTAACAAATGAGAAGGGCAATGGTCCCTCAAGTGCAACCAACATATCTTGACTCTCAACTGCAATAGAGACTGATAAAATGTGTGGCTTCTCAACCACTTTCTTGCTGCTCCAATATCCTCATATGTATGAATGATGCATGGTGTAAAGTTAGCATGTCCTCCATAGTACAGCTATTCCCCATGTCCTCCTAGGGAATGACCATCAATCAAGATTATGGCCTCAAGTAGACCATGAAGCCTAAAAGAAAGAATGCTCCTTCTTGGAGCAACATCTTGCACATATATGGTCAAGGGATATACACATACATTATATAAATAATTATGTAAACAATGAACACCCTTACCATATGTTCTGCTTATACAAAAGGAGGGGCTCACAAATGAGTCTCCTCTCATCCCTAAAGAGAAAAGAGGTGGCCGTGCTAACTCTTCCAAAGATTTATGTCTCTCCTCCATCTCCATCCTCCATTGTGACAGCGTTGATGATCTCTCATGAAGAACATCTGTCATATGGTTATCCTCTCCTTTGACATATCCCATGTCAAATATGCAAGTTGTAAGGCTGCTATCCTCCACCTACTGCTTTTGCCACAACGCAGATTCTGAAATGAGAGTGGGTAAAATTGATGTTGAGGGAATGCCTCTCTCCTCCTTGAGTCTACCCAAGACTCTAAGCATTGTAAAATGATCTCCCAAGGTATCCACTCCTCTGAAATAAATAAGTGGTTCCTCAATTGGTGAAGCATCCATCCTCCTTTCCTGATCCAGTGGTCCCCTCGGAAAAATGTCTCCATGCAATGAGACATCATCATTCAGAGATGACTTCATATATGAATGGAAAAATCTTTCCATGCCCTTATTGTGCAATCCAGCCCTCTCCTCAGGTGCATCAACCTCTTGAAGTGGATAGGGATGTGTACATCTCATCTCATGATGCTAGTTCTCCTCCCTACCTTCTCCTTATGTCTCCATGGTTCCACACCGTCTCAACAATGGCATGTGAGTTGTGCCTTGATATCCACACATAATATCCTAGGGACTTCCTTGTAAAGATGCAAGAATCCCTCTACTTGGAGGAAGAGCTCCTCCTTCCTCTGCATGAGGCACTAGATAATCTCTAGGTGTGACAGCGCTATTTCCGTCAATCTCTACAACATGAATGGGCAACCTCCCAATGATTGGATCCCTCTTTGAAAAATATATCTCCATGCTTCCTTGCTCAAAGGTGTGAGATGGAAGTCTTTCTTCCGACAAGGTATGGTGCAAGTTTTCAGCCTTCTCCATGGTTTTCTGAAATGGAATTGCATTTTAATGCAAGGGTTTTGTTTGATTTCCCTTGTTTATCTCCACCATGTGTGTCTCATGAATCCTCCCACCAAATATTTTCACTAAGGCCTTAGTGAAACTTGCATAAGATGCAGTGTTTACATTTTTCAAAGAAAAGAATTCAAAGATCCACCAGGCATAGGCCTTACCTCTCAAAGGTAGTGCTGCAACTCTGATGGCTTCATATTCAAGAATTTGGTGCTACTGCAAGAAGGTATCTAACTCCTCCACCCAAGCTTTAGCTGAACATGTAGGTGAACCTTCAAAGGTAGATAGAAGAAATCTATCCTGCTGCTCTCTTCCCTTCACATTGATCTTGCAAAACTCTGAAAAACTGAGATGATCTCTAAATTTATGGGCTTGAGACTCATAATCTTTCAAGAAATCACTAAGATTTTCCCTTCTAGCAACCTCTTCTCCTCTTTCCATCTCTCTTCTGGCAATCCTGGGCATGTGACTGCACTATGTATTAGGGTGTGTGGCTACTTGCTCACACTCCTCATATGTCAATCTAGAGTTTTCTCTATATTCAAACTCTTTTGGAGATTCTTCATACATCTCCCTCCTGATCTTCTTGAAATATTCGTGAATATTTTGTACAGATTTAGGAAGAAGCTTTTTAGGATTATCCCATTTTTCTCCTCCAAAATATGGAGTCTTTTTCCTTCTCATCTCTCTGTCTCCTTCTCATTGAGAACAGGAAGTGCAGGGTCCTTCCTCTTCTATCTTCTTATCCTCCCTTGGGAGGTTCTTCATGGATCTGAAATATGATGAGATAAAGCCCATCCTCTCCTTTGGCTGAGAATCACAGGATGAGTTAAGATAGATGCTCTGATACCACTGTAATATCCCAAAATGGGAACTGCTAGCAAGGCATGACTGGAAAACGCATTTTCCAGGAATGATTGCTATAGGATTTGAAACCAATATCGAGATCCCTTAGATAAATGCATATAAGACTGAAATCCAAGAGGAGGCTCAAAATAAATCCCTATAGGTGGGTTAAACAGATCTCCCACACCTACTTGCCTTCAAAAAGTGCCCAATGAGGGGCTGCAACAGTTCTTGAACAAGAGGTGGAATAACAACGTTATTATTATGAGCTATGAGACATGAAGATACAAATATCCTTCCCTTTGATATTATAGTAGCAAAATTATATAATGCTTTTAGGAATCATTCACTCAAGCTAGGCAATGAGAGCCTCAACAAAACATGTACAAGAAATTGGAGACCACTACTACTCAGAATTTACATGAGGCTATATCATCGCAGTATAATGGAGACACTACAACATAAAAAATGATAACAGAATGATATGGAAATATCAGCTCAATAAATTTGGGGGAGCAAGCTCTCAACCCCTGAAAACAATGGTACAACAATCCTTAGAAGGATTGGCTGCAATACATATATAAAGGGAAAAACTGCAGAAATTTCGAAGTTGTAGGGTAGTAGCTGCAACTCAAAACTGGAATAAATGGATATGGATGAATAAGATGTCCAATCTGAAGCAAACCTCCTCCAATGGATCTCCTGAGTGCAAGGGTGATCCTAGCACTGAAGATCTCACCCTTCAAGATGATGGTGCAAACCCCCACTGCAGATATACACTGAAATAACGTAGTCTAGAGAAGGGACTGCGTTTTTGGTGATGGGAGAAGCTTGGTTTGATGCCAAAATATAAAAATCAGCTCTGAAAACCTTCCTCACTAACCTTCCTGAGGAATAGGAGCTCCCTCCTCTAAAATATGATCCAAGGAATGGTGTTGTGGAACCCTCCACTACAACACCTTACAACACAAAGTTATACTTCAGCAGAAATAACGTTGTACCTGAAAGGAGTGGCTTTGGCCTTGAGCCTAGATGTGGAGAAATGAAGTGAAGTCCTTCAAGAGGCCTTTCAAGAAGGATAAGGAATCCTAAATAGGAATCCCTCGTGCTAAACAACACTGCAACTTAGCTAAACAACCGGAGACTAAAAATAGTCTACTAGACCAAAATCAAATACTCAAAATATGTCTCTCTATGGATGCCTCTTCCTCATTTTATGCAATTGAATGTATCTTTAACCTGGACCCCACACATTAGGGTTTCTTCCATAAGTGATCTTCCTCCCTCTCAAACTGCGATGTCTTCCCAAGCAATCCACACCCTCTTAGGCAGCGTTGTTGACTTGGTCAAACTTGACCTTGTCCTCATGCATTGGCCCCTTTTCACACTGTAAGGTGAAAAATAAAGCTACTCCATAGATCCCTTTCACACTATGAGGGATTTTATTTCCACTCATGGGTCTCCTCACCCATTTTATTCACCTCCTAGATGATATGAGAAAAATCAATGTTCCAATTAGCTTCATGCAAATTTTGGAACATTACAATCACCCTTCTCCATAAAAGGAACATCCTCGAATGGCACTATAGGAGACATCATTGCCCATAGATGTCATCGATCCTCCTAAAATTTTACTACAGCACAAGCATTCATGTCAATATGGTATCGTACCTTACAACCATTACAACTTGATCAAAATTTTCGAAGACCCATGCCTTTATAAGTGTCTCTTTCAGCAATGCTTACACAGGAAGGTCCCAGCCAATGCCTATGCATACAATGAGAATTTAGATTCCATACCAAGTTTATGCATATGGCTACCACTTTCCACCTATAATCAAAGAAAAAATTCCCCCAAGGGTGTCAATAGTCATGGTCATCAACTAGCAGATCAGTACCATACTAGTGACACAGACAGAGTCTGTATCTGTCAAACATATTTGTTTAACTAGCCAAAGCATCACGAGCATGGGACATGCCCGCCTCGTAGAAAAATTTGTATATATATTGTATTATACCATTTCTTACAGTGATCCCACAAGACATGGTCACTCCTCGACCTGGTGCAAGGTGTCTCCAACTCCGAGCTACACGCAGGTCTCCCTCTCTCTCTACACACAGTATACAGAAAAGAAATTATAATGTATTTTGGCTATACAGTTCTTCCTAGACCTCACACATTAGGGGGAAACTGCTATCACTGGAAAATAGGTCAAGCAAAGGCGACATTATTTAATATCAGGCAGAAGGATTTATAGGGCTGAAATACATTAGAGAATCTAAAAATATTTAAAAATATCTAATTTCTGAAAGGAAAAATCAAATTTCACACAAGAAGAACTAGCCAGATGCGCCTTTGCACGCTTTTTACTCAAAAAAATGTGCAATCCTGGGAGTGGCAGAAGTAAATTTTCGGGACCACAAGGCACACTCCAAGACATTTATCCCACACTTGAGGCCACCTAAGGACAGCTGCCCAAGCCTCCTTAGGACCTCAAGGGAGAACACAATGGAATAAATTTGGCACACAATGGAATCACCATACTCTCTTGGGTCACTACCACAATGTACCAAGATAGTGAAGGAGGATTTGAATTCTCTTATAAAATGCCACCAAGAGATGAAAATGAGAGAGCACATTGTTATGCTGGCCAAAATTTCCCCAAGAAATACAAGCAATGTGTGATCCAGAGTAAAGATAGAGGGGACTCGGTTGTTCGCCATCCAACAACTCCAGTCCACCATAATAGATAGAGGGAGATTCTGCACCAAGGAGGCTCATAAGTAAAGACATCCTTGCATTGGGACTTAGAACCCCTAGTTCTAAGGGCCCTTTGGCAAGTGGGTTAAATTTTAATCCTCATTTCCTACCAACACTTAATAAGAGGGGACTTAAGAGCCACCGTTTGGATTATTTGATTTTCTTAACTCTATTTAGAGCTATTGTGTTATTTGTTTTAGTTTTTAGTTTAGCTTTAATGTTTGAATATACATGTTATTTATCTATCTAGTATGTTTATGTTTCAGCATGTTCCACTAAATTTCTTGACTCCATCTATTTTCTACCCTTGACCAATAACTTAAGAGAGAAAAAGCATTGTTCTTAAGTTTGTGTGATTTCGTACATTAGTCCAGAAAACACACCTACACATTCCACATGTGAATTTTCATATTCCAAATGTGACACTTGGAAGTCCATACATTTAATTTTTTTTATTTTCTTTAAAATACATAATTACATCCCACATCATATGGAAAAGTACCTAGACATCATAGGTCTATGTGATGAGACTTAGAGAGGCCATGAGTTGGACACTATGAAAAAATACTTCATTGTGATTTGTACTCCATCTTCATCCTCCAAAGGGTCTCTGATCAGTGTTGGAACCTTCTGAGTTATCATGAAATGTCATCACTCTATAATGTTCCATGATTTATTCATGTATTCACGATGGTTATTTTTTGTGGTTATTATTTTCAAGTGCTTCTTTGTTTCTTATCCTTGACATATTCCTTAAGAATCACCTTGTCTTATTGAGGAGGTACACCTCCCAATGAATTTCACTCATGATGAGGAAATATCATTGTTACATCATTTTTTGGTCATATAACCTATTATTATTAGATGGACCCAAGTACACCATGTAAGACCAGTTTTACCCTAAGTAAAATTTCATTCACTATGATAAATAACCTAGTAAACCACCTTTATTAAGTTTCTTATGGTCTAAACAAGAAACCCCATGAGGAAATATTAAATAAATCGACATTTGTTTGATTTTACTCAAGGAATAATTAGTTAAACAACAATTTAATTAATATTCCTGGTTATATTTAACCCATAACAGGGAAATTAATTAGATAAATCATTATTTATCTTATTATTTCCTAAGAATAATTATTTAAACCTTATTTAAATAATATTCTTTGTTGAATATGACTAAATCACTCATAAATAGTTAAATAAATCATTATTTATTTAATTATTACTCAACCACATCTTTAAAATGATAAATAAATCATTTATTTATTTATTATTTACAAATAAAGGGATTTGACCCAAGTCAAATTCCTTTTCCCTCCAACAAATATAATAAAATATTCCATAAAAGTTGGATCTTGATTTGGTTAATAATATTTTAATTATGCACCAATATCTATACTAACTCAATATTTTGTTATAAATAGAAGGGTTTTGCATTCATTCACTACCTTTTTTTGCCTAAAGATCACTCTGGATCTATACTTTTGGTCTGACTTTGATCCACCATCATAGTCATATTTTGCTACCATTTTTGTCTGGTTTTTCTACACCATCAAGAGAGAGGAATTTTAGATCTGAAGTGCTGAGGACTTACAAGAACCCATCCTGTTTGGTCTCAATCTAGTCTCCTAAATTGAGCTCATTTAATTGTCAACCAGGATTTGTAAATTGCTGAAGTGAAGTGTACTGTATGTACCTAGGTGCTTGTTTCCTAATGCGTTGTGTGTAGTTTTTATGATGTTTTTGGTCTTTTGGTGGTTTTATGTTTGAAGGAAAATGCCTAGAAAGCTAGTGGAAAGAAGCTGGTGATTAAAAACAGAGTTAAGCCTAATTGATGGAATGACAAATGGCAAATGCAATTGGAAACACTGAAGCTGAATCTAGACTATGACTAAATAAAATCAAAGCTTGATAATGACTTTCAAACAAATGATTCAAAACACAAACTAAACTTGAGAAATGATCACTAAGTATGCAAATCCTTTAGATGAACAGTGAAATAACTAACTTACAATGATGCAATACTTTTGTCCTTGATTAGATATTTGAAACATAATTAGAGGAAAAACATTGTTATCATCATAAGATCTATTCTAGAACTAGCTCCTATCTCTATTCTACAATTTAATTGAATGTCACAAAACCTTTACTCAAGAGTTATTGATTTCTTTTCAAAGTAGGCTTTTGAGGGAGGACTCTGTTTATAAAATGATAAGGAAATTGCAGAGATACTTCAGGCCTTATAGTGATGTTGTCTTCTGTTCATGTGGTTATGGATCATTTGTAGATTTTAGAACAAGAAGAGGTTTGTGAATAATGAAGGCTGTCTTGTTAATCCTAACAACTGAAGTAATCTATTGTGCAATGGATGAAAATTTAAATATGAAGTGCAAGTGCAATGAGTTAATCTAAGAATGAACCTAAGATGCCACTAATCTAGAACAATGTTGAACTATAAGTCATCATCAAACTCGAAACAAAGTAATTGAACATGAGTTAAATGCAATGAAACTCCGGAGCATTCTAACTATGCTAACATGCATTATTCTATGAAGTTACACAATTTGTTTGTTCATCATTAGTGATATTTTGGAAGAGTTCCTTCTTTTGGAAGAGGTAGAACAATTCTAACTGTGTAATTAGATGCAAATGCAAATATAAAGGACTGAAAGCGAATGAAAAACTAAGATATCATATCCATACCCTACTCGTCATTATGATGTCTTGGGCAAGCGTTTAAGAGCAAGAACAGAGATGATACTTAGTACAAACACACAACTAAATCATTCATTATCACGGTCATGTCTTGAACTTCTTAAGAACTTCTTGGAAGAGTTTCTTCTTGTGGAAGAGTGATTAGAACAAGTGTAACTGTGATAGTGAACAACAAAAACTACAACTAAATCCTACAGTACCATAGCTATTCATCATTCATCATTATAATCTTTTGGAAGAGTGTCTTCTTGTGGAAGAGTTAGAATGAATATAAATACATTAGCTAGTTCAAACAACTATAAATTCAACTCCTAATCCTACAATACTATAGTCATTCAACATTCATCATTATAGCCTTTTGGAAGAGCATCTTCTTATGGAAGAGTTAGAATGAGTACGACTACAGTAGCTAATTAAAACAACTATTAATTCAAATGCAAAACGTAAAGGCAGCTAGGAAACTTATCTAATTTACGCAAAATAAATCCGTGCAAGAGGCAGGGGCCCTCTACCACTTGACGGAATTCAACTCCAAATTAAATCACGCTTCAAAACAACATGGTCTACTCCATTAAAAATGAAATAGTTTGAACATAACACTCTGCGTCTTCAGAAATGTATCACAGAGTCTAAACAAAATCTAGCATCAAATCTAACATAAAATCTCCAACATAGCTCTCGGTCTCCCAAGTGTTTATAAAGCAAATGCACATAACAATAATTGCAACAATTCAGGAACACTGTCTTTCCTTATCGGAATCACGTTAGGACTCTTTGAAGTGGCTGCATGAAGAGGAAAAGACATCTGGACTGAGACAGTCCTAATAGAAGTCTTCCTTCCTAAATGTGTTCCCCACGTTCAAAACCATACCCAGAATTCGTTTCTTCCTCCATGATGAGCAACGAACCATGTATACATGACGTGGATCATGCCCATATGTGGTTTTTCTCAAGAGGCCACCTGGAACATACTCAAACATGAAGGCAGCTGTAGAATCGCCGGTTAGCTACGGAATGTCTGCATTCTGCAGCTAGTTCCGGTCAAAATGCTTTACAATGGCAAAAATCACAAAATTTAGCAAGTCAGTCATGTAAATCATTCTAGAAGTAATTTTAACTATATTCATTGATCAATTGGGTCTAAGATAGCAATGGACAAGGGAAAATGAGGTAAAATGAAGTGAAGGAAAGCACAATTTTGAGGCTCAACACATCCCATCTGGGAGAACTGGTAACACCCTTCTGTGTTTTCCTCCTAGGTGCCATTAATACAAAATCCATTCAACATATTCTTGTCTTGTCTATTGGATGCATGGAGTAAATCTTGTTTTTTCTGCTGCTTAATGTATTTTAATGCATAGATCTAGATTTTTGCAGCATTTATCTTGATCACCTAACTATAGATCTAAGGATATTGGCATCCATATTTTTTGTAAGGGATGTTTGTTATGCACAACTAAAGTGGTCTTTTTTCGTACGCTTGGAATTAAGATTCATACTAACAATTGGTGACTCCACATGGGTTTACGATTACGACCATTGTCATTTTTCTGATCCTTGCATATCCAGCTGCTTCAAACCCTAGGATTTCTCTTCAGCCCCTTGCTTTTTCTTTTCGTGATGTTTTTTTTAACCTATAAAACCCTAAAATGATAAAAATTCTAACTTTAGTGTGTTTTCAGACCTATTGCACAGGTGACAGACATCAGCCGCAACTGAGACGACAATTTTTTCTGAAATCTTCTGCCGAGAGTACCGAAAGTGTAGGTCACACTTTTTGGCCCAAAACCTATGACATAGAAATTCATGAAGTGGGAATCAACCCAAAAACTGTGACCACTGCGGAAAACAGGTCAGCAACTACGACCTGGACTTTTTGTAGGAGTTTTTCTGAAAGTTTTTTGGGTTTGTCTAAGCCTCTGTTCAGGGTTGTCTGACCTCCATCTCTACCTGATTTTGACCTGTACTTGTTTTTTTTTTCTCAACTAAGTGGGAACCTAGCACCCTAGGGCTTCAGTACCCTCCACTTTTTGTGGAAGAGTTTTTACTGTTGCAGGTTTTCTGAAATTTCAGATTCTTCAGCCATTTTTCAGATCTGATACCTCACCTTTAGATTTGCTTTAGATTGGCTTGTTATCCATCCAAATCACCTCATTTATATTTTTTTTTGTTTTCCTCTATGGTTCACTCTGTTTCCCTCCAGGAGATAGCATTTTGCCACCTCTTTTTACAAAAAAATTTCCTCTGATTTGTTGTTGTTTTCTGCACCACTTTCCAGCAGATTTTTTCTTTTAGATCCCTGTCCCTCCTGACCTTAGATCTATTGGATTTTTTTAGTTTGTACTGATTATTTTTTTACTCACCTATAAACTAGTTATGGAGAGACCCGCCTCCTTGGGTTTATATTATTGCATTATTAGCTGTTTATTTTCTGTTTTTGCAAGCTTATATACTGTCATTTGTAGGTTTATTTATAGGTATACAACACAATTTTTATTTTTCTCTACAAACGTTTGGGTTTAAAAATTAAAATTTACACACTTTGCACACACACCCTAAGCGAAAAAGGGCTTGGTTAACACCACTAAGAAAAGACTCTAAAACATTGAAATCAATTGATCATGCACCTCTCTGACCTTGTTTCGACATTGTAATCAGTTTATCCTTCATCTCATTGCCCTTGTCAGTCTCCTTTTCCCTTGTGTTGTATTTGTGTCATCATCATTGTGCCACCAAGGCATTATCCCAGAGACTTCTTGGCCTTCATCCTCAGTTTTCGGTAGGAAGACTTACTCCTCCGCGTAGGATTCGAGTTAGTCCTCCTTCGAGTCTGCACTCCGAATCTTCTTCTGGTTCATTGGGTTCTCCTTCTCGTTCTGCCTTCAGTTATCCCCCTGTCACCTTCACCATTTTTGGTGCCGGACCTAATGCTAGTGGTAACCTCAGACCTCATGTTGGGAATACCACTAGTGGGATTGCAATGGACACTACCCTGGCTACGCCCTTGCTCCCCTTCATGGTAGGCCTCAACCTTCCCGATTTTGACCAGTTGATAAATGACCCTATACACCATGATGCTAGTTGGCCTGATATGTTGTTGGGGCGAGGGGTCCCAACCTAGGTTCAGAGTTCAAGGTTTGCCAACAAACCCCTATAATACTAGCCCTTTCGGCAATGACATACTTGTACAAGTCAAAGTCTCACCCGAAGTAGTATGGGTGGGTGTTGGAACCATGTTTCCACACCCTGAGAAAGGATAGGTAAGGCAAGAAGAGATACGTTTGGCCCTGTGATACCCAAATTGCCTCGTTCTGCGCAGGGTTAGATAGGTCTCTATTCGCATCCACGTGCGCTAGATCTATAATTATATACTTTTATGACAGTAGCTCAATATTGCATAAATCTAAATTAGTAGAGATAACACTTCTTGACTATGGAAAATAGCTCACTGTGGGATATTAACAAGTGTTAGGGAGGCAAGGCCTTCTAGAGCCGTGGTAACCTGTTCTAACATCCGGTGGAGGCATGCAATGGCGGTATGAGCATCTTGAGATATATGGAAGGTGGTATCACCCCATGGTTTCAAGCGCTTCTTGACGACGTGCTTGGAAAGATAGAGATTCACAATCATGTCCATGAAGGCATTGCAGGATTTTAAGAAGGCTAGACGCTGCGCAGGGAAAAGGGAAGGAAAAGTAGCTTAGACCTGATCAAAAGCAGCTTCTCTCTATTGTAAGTCTTCTTGGACACACTGAAGCATGGGGTGGAATAGACCATTGTCCAAAGCTGCGTAGCTGCCTCGACCAAATGAGAGCCCCAAGTAAGCTGCTCCTTAATAATATTTGTTTCTTCTGTGATCAATGCAAGCTGTTGTGTCCAAACGTTTGAGGGTATTTCACACTTCTGCCGTGCAATCCGGCCATGGTTACGGATCTCTTGCAACACAGCAGTGTATAAACCCTATAACATCTCTCGGGATAGCTGCGCCAAGTCTATTTGTAGGTCCATAGCTATTGGGGCATAGTTGCCAACCATGATAGTGCGAGGGAGTGAAAAAATATGTCTTTCGTTGGCCAGTAGTCTGGAACTGCGAATAAGTCACAACGTATCCCTATATTGTTTCGTTCTTTCCGTGAGCAGGACTAGCTGTGACTTGAATGCATCAGTGTTGGTGGTGAACTATGGAAATTTCATACCCTCCTTCGTGGTATCGTCCGAGGCCATCCGGCTGGGTCCTGCGATCGTTCCGGGGTTGTGAAGGTCGGGAACTCTCGTCGTGCAGCTGTGGTGCCTCTTCGCATGGGGTTCAAATTCAATTCTCCCAATAGGGAGCCAGGGGCCAATCATTTGATCAATATCGTCATCCCTAGACCCTCTCAACACGATGTCTACAGGCGCTGAACTGGTAGGTGCCGAAGCGTTTGGTGGGTTAGGGATCGCCATAGCAACAGAAGGACAGGCTTCCCAGAAAATGTTAAAGATCCCAATAATCAAGCAGGAGAATAACAAAGGCAGATTACAGAGACAATATGGAGCCTGACGCAAAGTTATCCTATTGAACTTATATTGTGCAGGGCTATCTAATGGCAGAGTAACCCTCACTTGAAACTTTCCATCGATCGTCTGGAAAAAACTTACCATAAATTGCCGCATTGATGACTAGCCGCCCATTTCTCGTAACGGTAAGGTTCCCTTCTCACCAAAATGCAGTGGTCTAATGGTCGTTATTTGTACTTGAGGGCTTTCCCATAGATTTACATATTTTGGATGACACCTACGTGTTGTTCGCGTACCCCAAATTAAAGTTGATGCCAGGTGTTTTGTAACACGGTTCAGGTACCACTCCAACAACTTAGCCACCGTACCTCTTGACAGGCGTGCTTTTCCCTTGGTCAGGGTGTCCATGCGCAACAGGGCTACGTCGAGCATCCTTGTGCCATATGTCACCTAAAATTTTCGCAGAGACTCACCCTGCAAATTCTCCCAATTGCGCGTGGATTGGTGTAGCTCTGCATCTAAATACCACGCAGTCGGATGCAAGCCTAGGTCATGGGTAACTAGATGAGCTTATTTGTTTGGTGTCCTATCACACCCTTTTGTTTCCCATGCTAGTAAACATCTATGTGGGTCCTCTGACCCAAAAAACCTCGGGACTCGTCCTCCAGCTGGGGCTCCAAGTCGCAGGATCATCTTATCCCGACACTCTTCCCAAGTGTGGTATACCGGCCCTTGCGTATCCTACCAATGCGCAGGCGTTCCACGCAGGGCTAGCTGAAGTGCCTCTAGCCAGTGTTCCTTGGGAACTTTGGCTTTGAATGCGGGTAAAAACTCCTTAATATCACTTGCGTCATCAAGGTAGGGCAGGTATCTTACCTCGATGGAGATGCAGTGGAAGTTCCTGGTGACCCGAAGACATCGTAGCGCCGAAACCTCATGCAATCAACCTTGCCAATTCTCCAGTTCCTCATCAGAGTCAGAAAAACATTCAATATCCTTTTCCCAGTAGATTACTCCTTTTTCCATGGGATTAATCCAGTCTTCGACCTTCGTATTCAATTTTTAAATGTGATCTATTTCTTCCTTGTCGCGTGCTGGCTCAATATACCGCGCACCTTTAGCGGGATCTAGTGGTACTATTACGCACGTACCATTATTTTCAAACACCATGCTGCGTTTTCTGAGATTGATGACACCCCCCATATCTATAGCCTAGTCCAATCCTGGGAGTGTAGGGTAGGGATCCGCATCTTCCACAATTTATATTACTTTAAAGTCAACTAGGAATTTTACCCCTACGATATCTACCATGAATTTTGGCAGCCTTCTGAGAGGGATGATATTTTGTTAATTTTCCATTTGTGGCTGGATGGTGGACCATTCCAATTTAGGCTCTCCCATTTTTTTCCAGGTTTTCTTTGGTAATGCGTTCACATCTAATCCAAGATCTAAGATAACTTGATCCATCTTGTAGTCACCAATCTGCACAATCAACTGTATTTCTCTTCCAGTGTGTTTTTTATAACTGTATAGCTTGTGTACATCCTTGGTCCCGGGAATTGGATTGGGCTGAGCTGTGCAGCTATGCTTTAATGCTTGAAGGTTCTCTACAGCCTGTGGGTTACGTAGTAGCTTCAGACATGCTTGCAGAAAGGGCTCAACCCCCTCGTCTATCTTGAGGTGTGTCAGCATCTGCGTAGGAGATGCTAGTGTTTCTTTTCCTCTAATGCTCTATCCTTCCTGATAGGTCGTAGGATCCCTGGAAAGTGCTTCCTTTGCTCCCTAGGTGACCATCCCAGTGCGTGGTATAACTTTCACACTTGGTTCTATGTTTCTTAGCTCAGCTTTAACTCTTTTCACATTCTGCATAGGGGTGGGTTGTTTTTCCTACATCTTGGCTATTAAAATTGGGCAATCCTCAACCAAATGGTCCAACTATCTACAATATTTTCAAGAAATTCTAGTGGGATTTGGGCATTCTTTGGTGAAGTGTCCTACCTCTCCGCAGTTATAACAGATTAGCTGCCCACGTCCTCACCCTGCGCTCCCTCCCCGGCCTCCTCTGCCTCTTGCTGGAGAGCCTCCGAAGTTCGCAGAAGTTCTTGGAGACACAAGGTCTGATTATACCCTATAAAATTTCTGATGATATATCATCAAGTCATAAGTGTGACAGTTCTACTCATCGTGTCCCACCGACCGGCAAAATATGCACCACTGTTGCTTCAGTTCTGGGACACATGCACCTAGCTGAGGGCAATGGTTCGTATCATGCAACCTCTCTACACGACATTTGTCACACCACAGCGTAGGTCCACTCAAGCCTGGTCATGACAGGATGGGTTCCCCACTTGCTCCTAGGCGTACAGGACTAGGTCCTCCTACCTACATGTAATCTTCCAATAGATAGCACTGATCCTTCGTATGGCCAGATACCCGACATCATATGCACCATAGATCTGCATGGGATTCTTTTTCTTGCTCCTTTCGCAGGTTCTGGATTTCCATATGCATAGCTCCCAACTACTCCTGAATTATTTGTAACCCTACCTAAGTATCTTCTCTGGGTGCAACTTCTAGTTTTATAGCGACTTCCATAGCCTTTTCCTGTGACTCAAAGGTTTGGCGACTCATTGGCATATGTAGGTGGGGTAACAGCATAGCGATGAACCATTCCATATGTTTTCTATCATCATACTCAACCCCTCCTTCCCTGATTTCTTTCTTCAGTCACTGATCAGCCTCCCACATAGATTTAGACACACCTTTCTTGAATTCCTTTACTTCTGCTACCAACTAAGAGTAAGATTTTGGCTTCCAGAACTGTTGCTTCAGAACGTCTTTGATATCTTGAATAGATGCACTCCCATTCTGGGAAATGTATCGCATATACCAGTCCAATGCTCTGTCCTTGAATTTCAGGGACAACTGCGCCCTCTTCACCATATTGTTTGTCACAATTTTCGCAGTCCAGATGGACTCTGCAACAAACCAAAATCGGTTCATATTCTCATCCCCTACCCCCTTGAATATAGGTAGTCTTAGGTGTGCAACCATATCACTGTCCGGTAGGGGTGGTGGTATGGGTAAGTTCTTACCTTTGTGCGGCCTGGGCGGTGGTGTAGCCAGGGGTCTTGTGTAGCCGGTTCTCACAATAGGTTATAGATGGATCTTCCCCCGCCGAGGTTGGTCCGATAGTATTTACCACTTCGTGTCGTGCTCCCATCTAGATTCGAGGTCATTCAGTTGGTATGACTATACAGAATGTTTTTTTCACACAGTAATATCTTAATCAGCAATGGTAATGTATTTAGAAATTTTCCCCAGAATCCCTTAAAGAATTGTTGTTCAACCTCAGAGTATGAGACAAACTGATCAATGGAAAATTCTATCACAAATCCTCCTAGCACACTGTCCACCCAGTGATCTACTGTGCGTGTGATAGTATTATCAGTCCTCTCCAGCTGCTAGATCAGCTCAGGGGTCCACTGAGTGACTTGCTCATCCTTCCAACACTTCTGGAACTCTACAAGTCTGGCTAGCCACTCCTGAAGCTCAATTGAAAATGTTACAAAGAATATTTCATAGCTTTCTATAAGAATGTACATATTTTTCCACCTTTCTGCCATTAAATTTTTGTTTCGATTTTCTTTTACCACGAATTCTTGGATTTGATTTTCGAACCATTCCTCAATTTCCTTCGTTTCAGGCTTCCAATACTCTTTTGTCATTACCCAATCCCTTTATCAAAATGCTCCAGGTCCCAGCAATGGAACCATCTGTTGGCATGAGGGGTCCTAACCCAGGTTCGGAGTTTAAGGTTTGCCAACAAACCCCTATACTACTGGCCCTTTCGGCAATGACCTACTTGCACAGGTCAAAGTCTCACCCGAAGTAGTATGGTTGGGTGCTAGAACCAGGCTTCCACACCCTGAGAAAGAATAGGTAAGGAAAACAGAGCTACGTTCGGCCCTATGATACCCATATCGCCTCATTCTACGCAGGGTTAGATAGGTCTCTATTCGCATCAACGTGCGCTATATCTATAATTATATACTTTTATGACAGTAGAAAAATATTGCATAAATAGAATAGAACAGATCCAGATACAGAAAACACACTTACACAGATCTTTCGTAGCTTAAATCCAGAATGCGCACAATGCCGTAATTACCAATGATTCGCATAAATAGTACACTCAGATTCAGATCTATATCAACCTTTCTTACTCATCAATTCATCAGTTCCTTCTTACAATCCCCTTCCAAGCCTGTGTGTAGAAATTTGAATAATAGCTGAATTATTCACCGAGATTATCCTAATTACACACTATTTAAGCTTCATGCATAATACATAACCTCTTCTACAATTGATCATCAATTTGCGGAAATAGAAGCAGTCGCATGCACACATTAAAACATAATCAAGCACACATATAACACAATATGTAATGGGGAAAGCTTACAGCTGAAAACCCCCAACTATCCGTATATTATAATGATAGAGAACATGTAACAATCATAGTACAAACTCCTCACAAGCTCTCAACACTATCTCCAATTGTTACACACAAAACAAGCTCAGATCATGCACATCCGATGCTCCAATCTGCTCCACCTGTCTGCCTGCCTCTACTGCGCAATCCAAGATGAAGAATGATTAGATCCAAGTTCGAATCCCACTGGCTTGTATTGCGAAATCCTCATTGGAAATATCAATCAATGTGTGTGCAAATATCATGCACAGCTATAGTCACAACTGATAGTAGACTCACCCTTTCACCCACCTCTAACACTGGTCTCCACTGAACTGTCCATGCACTGCAGTTAACTGATGTATTCTTTAGTTTATTTATGAGTTAATAATTAGTGAATTAATTAATAATTAATTCACACCACTCATCACTAGTGTATTTGTCAGTTAGACTAAATACAACTAGTTCAACTAAGTTAAACCGAACACAACTCCACCAACTGTCTCATCAACTCCACCAAACTCCGCCACATGAGTTCTAACTGAAGTCAACCATGCAATAGCTCAACTAACCCTTAGGAAAAGCGTATTTCCTTCTGTCAGCTGCATGTGCCACATCCAAGCATCAAACTGAAGTGCTCCAAGAGGATAAGATAATGTTTATAGTCCAAATATTATTAAGAGCTAATAACATTCGACTGATCTATTTTTAGACTGGCAGTCTAAAAATAGACTTCGCCCAATATGTCTAAAAATAGAGGTCCATCTATTTTTACCAACTTGACTAATCATCCATAAATAGCATCCCGCAACTCATAGACCATGATCCATATGTCTAAAAATAGACATAGTCTAAAAATAGACTTTACGAAAAAAATCACTTGTGTGGCCCCCACCTAGTTTTGGTGATCACTTTCCAACTAGGATCAAGAAAGATGTTTTAGGATGCCTCCTTCACTATTTCTTGTTGCAATCTTCAACACTCCCTCTCAACAAGAAAGGAATGTCTTTGCATGTGACATGCAACTCCATGCATTTGCCCTGCAACCTTCACAAGCGCCATGCAACTCCATGCATCTGCTCTGCAACTCCTCTGAAACTGAATAGGCTCCAAACAACTCAATCAATCTGATGCATCTATCATCAAAGTCTTCGACTTCTGTTGGGCCCAATTGCACATGTCATCAGGAACCACTGCGCTGTTGAACTCTTGCACCCATGCACTCTGAACTTGCTGTCAACTCTGATTCACGCTCCAGTATCCGACATTGTCACTTTGATCTGCCTGCATCAATCCAAATGATCATGCTACTACTGTGCTGTGGGCACCTCGTACCCAGGTTCAATTCACGAGATCCACACCATCTCAATAATCCTGCCCAGAAATCTCCTCTTGGGATTATTCATGCATGTCGCCCCACCTCTCACCTGGTGGTATAGCTGCATGCACTCCCTCTGCCCATCTGGCAGGAAATTTCTCTGCATGAGTGGTTTCTTCCACTCCATGATCTTCATCTTGTGGCTGCTCCACATCCCGAGGTTCACTATTACCTGCATGCAAAACTTGCTCCCTCTCAAGCATCAATTGCATGTCTTTCTTGCACTTCCCAATAGTAGGAAGCTCCGTAGACATCCCATCCACTTTAAGTCTGTAGAGATTCTTTGCTCGAATCCCAACCTTCTTGACTTGTCCTGTTGCCTTGTGCCGAAGGAAAAATTTTCCTTCACTGAAGACAAATTCATACCCTTTATCCTCTAACATTGCGACTGAGATCAAATTCTTCTTTAAACCTGGAACATGCACTACATCTTGTAAAAGAATGAGTTTACCTGACTCCCTATGAAAGGTTATGGCACCAATTCCGGTCGCATTGTATCGTCCATTGTCACCCAATTCAACATGCAACTGGAGATCTTTCTCCACCAAGTCACTGAAAAGATTCACATCTCCCGTCATGTGAAAGGAAGTGTCACTATCAAAATACCACCCCGATCCCAATGCACTAGACACCATGCATGCGATCAATGAGAAGTCCAGCTCAAATTGTGAGGCAAGAACCTCACCAGCTGCAGCTCTAGTAGCCAGCTTGTTCTTCTTCTTCTGTGGACAATTCGTGGTGTAATGTCCATGCTCGTGATAGTGAAAACACTTCACTTTGGACATGTCACGCTCTTTACCATCTGCACCGGATTGAGAAGCATTCTTCTTGCCCTTCCCCTTCCTTTCTTTGGTAGCCAAAGCGCAATCTTCTTCATCAGATGCCTTTGATGAAGATCCATCCCTGGTACTCCGCCTTATCTACTCTTGCACAAGATCCGACCAAAGTTGCTCCCATCCTGGCAATTTTTCCCGACCATTGACAGAATCCTGATAGGAATGCCAACTCTTCGGAAGCCCAAGGAGAGCCAAACTCACCAATTCCTCATCATCCACACTAACTCCTACACTCCCAAACTCATCCCTACAGTGGAAAAACTTTGTCAAGTATACCGGAATAGTGCCATTCTTCTCCATCTTTATTTTCCTGAGTTTATCCTTGAGCGCCAACTTCCTCTGGTCGCTCTTGCTTTGGAATAAATCTGTCAATGCTTTCCACATCAAGTATGGAGAAGATTTTCCATGTAGGCTGGATACAATGTGATCCTTTACGCCCTCCAACAGAATCATTTGACGCCTTGCTGTCTTCTTTTGCCAAGCCTCAACTTGAGCAGCATCAGTAGGCTTTAGGACTTCAGCATCTATGAACTCCTTCAACCCGTTGTCATCTAACACCGCCTCCATCCTGTCCTTCCATGCAACATAATTCGAGCTGCCCTCAAGGGCATACTCCAATCGCAATCCGTTGAAAGACATTTTGACTTCGACACCAACAAAACACTGCTACAAATTCGAATTTCACTAGCTCAAAACTCAACCGCTTCTGATCTGTGAGAACAAAATATTTCTAGCACAGAGATCGACTGTAGGGGCATTTATTGGATATATCACCTTTCAAAGAAAGGATGGATCCAGAGGCTACCTGGCCTGCCTACAGACTCTGTCTACCGAAATAAATTGTAATCACTGTAATAGATCCGATGATCAATTTCGCTCCGATACCATGTAGAAATTTGAATAATAGCTGAATTATTCACCGAGATTATCCTGATTACACACTATTTAAGCTTCATGCATAATACATAACCTCTTCTATAATTTATCATCAATTTGCGGAAATAGAAGCAGTCGCATGTGCACATTAAAACATAATCAAGCACACATATAACACAGTATGTAATGGGGAAAGCTTACAGCTGAAAACCCCCAACTATCTATATATTATAATGATAGAGAACATGTAACAATACATAGTACAAAGCTCCTCATATCTCTCAGCACTATCTCACATGCTACACACAAAACAGGCTCAGAGCATGCACATCCCATGCTCCAATCTGCTCCACCTGTCTGCCTGCCTCTACTGCGCAATCCAAGATTAAGAATGAATGGATCCAAGTTCGAATCCCACCAACTTGTACTGCGCAATCCTCATTGGAAATATCAATCAATGTGTGTGCAAATCTCATGCACAGCTATAGTCACAACGGATAGTAGACTCACCCTTTCACCCACCTCTAACACTGGTCTCCACTGAACTGTCCATGCATTGCAGTTAACTGATGTATTCTTTAGTTGATTTATGAGTTAATAATTAATTCACACCACTCATCACTAGTGTATTTATCAGTTAGACTAAATACAACTAGTTCAACTAAGTTAAACCGAACACAACTCCACCAACTGTCTCATCAACTCCACCAAACTCTGCCACATGAGTTCTAACTGAAGTCAACCATGTAATAGCTCAACTAACCCTTAGGAAAAGCGTATTTCCTTCTTTCAGCTGCATGTGCCACATCCAAGCATCAAACTAAAGTGCTCCAAGAGGATAAGATAATGTTTATAGTCCAAATATTATTAAGAGCTAATAATATTCGACTGATCTATTTTTAGACTGGCAGTCTAAAAATAGATTCCGCCCAATGTCTAAAAATAGAGGTCCATCTATTTTTACCAACTTGACCAATCATCCATAAATATCATCCCGCAACTCATAGACCATGATCCATATGTCTAAAAATAGACATAGTCTAAAAATAGACTTTGCGACAAAAATCACTTGTGTGGCCCCCACCTAGTTTTGGTGATCACTTTCCAACTAGGATCAGGAAAGATGTTTTAGGATGCCTCCTTCACTATTTCTTGCTGCAATATTCAACACTGTGCACATAGCAGTAGGGTCCGCACACAGCTAGACTCTGGATCTCTGTGCACACAGCCAGCAGGAGTCCTTTCCCCAAAAACCCAAACAGATATCTTAAACCACAATTTGCATCAATAACTCTTCATTGCCTACTTTACAATACAAAATGTTCCTCTATTTATAATAATCTAGCCTAAAATTTCCTATGGACCTCTGCAAACTGTGGTATTTGGACCCCTAGTTTACCCTTTTCCCCATTACAATGCTTTTAGGGCTTTGACCCACCCCAAAACCCCTGTGCTAGACTAAATCTAATCAAAAGTATTCAAAATTGGACAATTTTCGCAGCTCGTAGGAGACCCTGTTCCAACATATGCCAACTAAGCTCCCTTCTGACATCCCCAAGTTTGAAGGCCTTGTTGGAGAAGATCCTACAAATCATGTTCGATCTTTCCATGGTGGTGTTCGTCTAACTCCATTACCGATGACTCTGTCTGTCTTTGGTTGTTCCAATGTACACTTTCTAGTGAAGCTTCTAAGTGGTATGTTGATTAGGCCCCTTCCTCTCATACCACCTTTGCGACTCTTGCCCAATTTTTTTGTCTTACTTCCAGCTTCCCCTTTGTTATGACACTGGTATCGAACTTTTGACTAATTTCCGTCAATCATCTATGACCTGCCTATCTAATCATGTCCAGAAATGGCGGAGAAGAAAGAGCCTATGTCAAGCCCCTACCTTCGAAGACTGTGTCTACATGGACTGGTTCCTTATATCTCTCTTGCCTCCTATCAGGAAATATGTCGCATTACATTTTCCTCAAACCGAAGAAGCCGCTCTCCAAATGGCATTAAAATATGACATGATCTATGCTTAGTCAGGTTATGTTTATACCATTCTACCTAATCTTCCCAGACCCAGTGGTGCCAACACACCAGGGGCACTTCATGTCACTGATGGTATCATTGGAGCTCTCTCTAATCCATACGCTCAACCTCCCATGGTCTATGGTTTTCCTTGGGGGGGACACTCCCTCGCACTTTCCCCCTTCCCGGTAGCATGTATCCAGGATACTGCATGCCTCCTCTTTTTTCCCAACCTCCTGTTTAACACACTATTACCCAACCTCCTTATTATCCGTATCCATAGCCTAGTGCTCCAACTCCTCTAGCATTAGCACCTCTGTCTCCCTTACCTTCTCAACCCCCGGAATACCAGCCACCGCCCCCTCGAGGGCAGGTATATGCATAGCAGGGCGCGAAAAATCCTCCTCCCTCCAAATAGATGAGGAAAGGAACTCAAAATAAATCTACTCCCAGTAATCCTAGACCTAATCCTCAAAATAATGCACCTAACACTACTAACCAGCAACAGGGTACTCAACCCAAGCAGGATAGGCCTATTCCCGTGAACCAACCTTGTTCTTGTTGTGGTGTTTATGGTCATTACACACACTATTGTCCTCTTTTACAATAGATGAAGCAAATGTGGGATTTTCAAGCAACGTTGCGAGGAAAACAAGCCTCCCCTTCCATCCCTCCGAATGATGCGCCTAGTCAGTTGGATGTGCTTACTAATCCTTTCCCTTAGCAAGGATTTGTGGCTACTAAACCACCTGAAGGATAGGTGGCCACTCAACCTCTTCAATTTGGTACCTCCGATTACCAGATTCTCATGATGAACTCTGCTCAAACTCTAACCATAGAAATCAATCTTCAGACTTGGTCTCGTCAATACAACAAGCCTCCCACTATGTCTGTCCCCGAGCAGCCTCTTTTAGTTTCTACAGAGCCTCTTTTGACACCTAATGGTCACTTGCAGATCCTCCAGCCTAAGGTAGAGGTTCATACCAAGATCCCTAAGGGACCACTACGTCGAAATGTTGCTTCTGGAAAATTTGCCCATTCGTATAGCATAGTAGATGATTTGGCACAATCCCCTGCTGCCATTTCAACGCTGGAACTCCTCCAGTCATGCCCTTCACAACGAAAATCTCTACTATTTGCAATGGGCATTGTAGATCCTTCCAACGATTGATTGATTGTCTTTGATGTTGACTGGTCATAACATCCTCCTCTCCCTGCTTCCATCACCTTCCAAATCCCATTCAATATCCGGAACGCCAACATTTCTCGGTGCATCATTGATGAGGAGGCATCCACCTGTGTGATGTTCGCTTTGGTTTGGAAGCAACTCGGATCACCTGAGTTGGCTCCTTTCATGATCGCTCTCCGAGCGTGGTATGGCCACGCCTCCCAGCCCATTGGATTATTCCACAATTGTCATATTACTCTTGAGGGCAAGACTATTTGCGTTGATGTAGAAGTCATAGATGCCCCCTTAGATTACAAAATTATATTGGCTCATAGCTACACCTATGTGATGTCTATTGTCCCATTTTCAGTTCACCACAAGATGTCCTTCCCTCATAACAGAAATACAGTCACCATTGACTAGTTGACATATTACGAACTGAAGTCTCAGACCTCCCTTGAGTCCATCATCTCTTCGGTGGCCAATAAAAAAGTCGTCGATCCTTTGACAAGTGTCTCAGCTAGAGTCTACAAATATTCCTCATTGCTTGGTACATTCCCTGGTCTTCCTCCTCCTGTCTTTGATCCCAACTCATCGAATGTTTGCATGATGCAATCGTCTTGGGCTTCCCTCAAGCGGCCCGCCTCGGCTAGTCAACAACCTCCTTGCCCTCCTTAGCCTACTCCTAGCCCTTTGATTCAGCCTTATGGACCTCCTACTCTTGGCCCTTTAGCTGGTATCCATGAGCCTCTTTATGCTCCTAGAATGGTTCCTCTAGGCCTTAACCATTTAGGAGCCATCTCTCCTGGTCATTACCCCTCCGGTTAGATACTGTTCCTAGCTCCCCCCCAGGAATGTACATGATACCTGTATTGGCCACCCTATCTCTTCCTAACCTGACCCTTGGGATTCTCGTCTGGTATCTTGATCCTGCAGCCGCTACCCCACCTGGTTAACCCAAACCTTATCTTGCTTTGACCCTGGTTCAATTGGTCCCCATGACTTCTTCCGCGGCACCAGTGCCTCAGCCAACTCACCAGGAACCACATCCTATTTCGACCACTTTGAGTAAGAAGGGCAAAGCTTGAAAGGAGGCAACCAAGGACAAGCCCACCCCAACAAACCTTGCCTCTCCTCGGTTGCCAAAATGCACTATATAGTGTGCTTTGTGTGATGTTGTAGGTCACACCACCCATACTTGTCCAGAGTTGCCTCACCTTAAGTCCATGGTCAATGAGACGTTTCTGGAGTCTGATATCCTAGAGGTATATGTCACTATACCCGATTCAGTCTCAAAACACTAGTATTTGTGCACAAATCACCCTTGTGCTTTGTGTGATTTCCATGGCCACTATACTCACCTCTGTCCTCGCCTTGAAGAGTATCGCTCCTCTTTGGAAGCGGTCTGCCAATTCGAGGCCAAGAAAAATGAGTCCACCTCTCCCTTATTTGCGTGTTTTTCTTCGACAAAACCAAAGGACACGAATGCTCCCATTGACATACCCTCTCCTGATGTCGAGATAACGGAGCCTTCGTCCACCATTTTCTACCTATCATCATCCATGAGACCCTCGGTAGAAGTTCCCTTGGAGACTTCCCCTGATGTTTCGCCTGTCCTCCCTTCAACGATCACCCTGGGCGCAACATCGGTAGATCCTTTATCTACTTACTCTTCTGTCACCCCTTGTGATGATGCACATGTGAACCTCTTTTCTCACGATGATGAGTCAGGTAGGTTTGTTGTGTTAGGTGGTCTTTCTTCCACTAGTCACCCCATCTTCTATTATGATGACGATGTTGATCAGAGGTTGTCATTGATGTCAACCCAAGCAGCACCAGGGGCTAACTCAATATTGCATGGGAATTTTGACCTACCTAATTAATATATTCTGGGTCAATAATTATTTTTATGGTTTCTACTTGTCGAGATGTTTCCGTTGATATATGGCAGGCCATGTAATTCTTCACATTTTGAGAGATATTCATGTTTGAATTTTGTACCCCCAATTAGTGGGCTAAAACCCCATGGGGTTGGGGCATGGGTCATTGAAAATTCATAACTAATATTTTTTAAGCTCCTAAAATCCCTCCCACATTCACTTGTTGAAGCCACTTGTGTAGTCAATTTAGTGTCCTAAATTGCTAACATAAATTATCAACCAGGGCTAGTAAACTGATGAAGTGTGGTGCACTATATGTGCTTAAGTGACCTCTTCCTTACTTCGTTGTATGTGTTTTTTTCTTATTGTTTTTGGCGTTTTGTATTTTTAGTACGCTACTCTATGTTCAAAAGATGAAATCAAATCTATGTCAAAAAGAAAGGAAAAAGAAACCTTAGACTCAAAACAGAATGTAATTGTAAATTCTATCCCTAATTAAGAAAATGATGAAAAACAAAACATTCTAATCCATGGATATCCTAGCTTGCAAATGAACATCAAATGTAACTCAAGACATTACAACTTAATCTGATTCATTTAGTTAGAGATTTGTTGGAAGAGCTTGTGAAAAAGATTAATTTTAATGCAATGAGGATCTTCTATCTAATTGCAAAACAGAAAATGCTAATTAACTCAACATAGTACAACCAAATCTCTTTCATCTAATAGTGATATGTTGGAAGAGATTTTAAGAAAAATAATGGTTGTAAGATAATGAGGATCTTTTAATCTAATTGCAAAATAGAAAATGCTAATTAACTCAACATAATACAGCCAAATCTCTTTAATCTAATATTGATATGTTGGAAGAGCTTTTAAGAAAAAGAATGGTTGTAAGATAATGAGAATCTTTTAATCTAATTGCAAAACAGAAAATGCTAATTAACTCAACATAATACAACCAAATCTCTTTCATATAATATTGATATGTTGGAAGAGCTTTTAAGAAAAATAATGGTTGTAAGAAAATGAGGATCTTTTAATCTAATTGCAAAACAGAAAATGCTAATTAACTCAACATAATACAACCAAATCTCTTTCATCTAATATTGATACGTTGGAAGAGCTTTTAATAAAAATAATGGTTGTAAGATAATGAGGATCTTTTAAACTAATTGCAAAACAAAAAATGCTAATTAACTCAACATAATACAACCAAATCTCTTTCATCTAATATTGATATGTTGGAAGAGCTTTTAAGAAAAATAATGGTTGTAAGATAATGAGAATCTTTTAGTTAAACAAATAATGCAAGACATGAATTAAAAGCTAACAACACATAATTAAAAGCTACTTATCTAGAAAGAATGTAGAAACCTCCTTGGATAGTAGAGGCCCTCTTCTACCAATTTGGTGAAGTTCTTCAGCTCCTTTAAGTTGTAATCAAAACAACGTCAAAGAACTGAATTTCTCTATTGAAAAACTCACAAATCTGCATCCCATTCCATCTTAAACTTTGTTACAAAAGACTCTCTATCTTTTCTCTCCTTCTCCTATTTTCTCATTACTTTTTCATTACCCATGATAGGAGAAATCTTCTCCTATTTATACAAAATATAAGGAGTTATCTCATTAATGGGAGTCCATAAATCTCTCCCTCCATCTCTAGAGTTACAATCAAAATAGGAAATGATAAGACACATGTCTTTCTAGAGTTTCAACACAACTAAGAAATGAGACACATATCCTTTTAGAGTTTCAATACAACAAGGAATGAGACACATATCCTCTTGATCCCATAATCTTTTCCAACCAAATTCGAATTTGGCCTTAGAGTGCCACATAAGGGTCTTCTAGAAGTCTCATTTTGACCTACACATGTCACAAAACTCATAACACATATATAGATATATGAAACTATGTTAATTTTCTAGTTTCTAATCATAAATTCACTTTAAATACATAAAATAAATAACTTTGGAAGACAAGGATCCTGACCCATATATTTATGAAAATGGTTACTTGATGTAGGGTTTTCGGTCAAATGGCTATGAAATGGAAATATGTATGAATATGGAAAACACTTTTGAGACTCAACATACCCCCCAACTGAAGTTGTTGCATGTCCTCATGCAACTATTGCAATGATTCATTTGTCCATGAGTTGATCTTTTATGAGTTTTGACTCATATAGATTCATTCCAAACTTTGCTTCTTGATATTTTCTTTTTGGCAAAGTATAATACATTGATTGCAACATTTTTTTTTTTTTTTAATCGTTGGTTCTTGTGTGACAACCAATTTGTTTTTGAGCAATGGTTCTTGTTTAACAATGCTTTATTTTCTTTGTTGCATCAAAGTTCATGAAAACATTTAGATTCAATTACTTCATCAATGAATTGATCATTTGCAAGACATATATTCTTTTGGATCATGTTGCAACAATAGTTGGTTGGGAAGTATATGTGGGTGGAAATGAAATGAAAATGTGTGATAGTGTATGACATGTGGATATGAAATGATGTTCCTTCCCCCCAACTAAAGATATGACAATGTGGAAAAGGGAGTGAGGAATTTTTCCAAAGTTACAATTTTAGCATTCTAATGAATTACATGACTAAAAATTAGAAAAAAACATACCTTCACTTACCTTAAATGTGGATGAGTTGTGTATGTGTGGTGGTTGCAAAATTCTGATCATATTCTTCTTCAAGTGGCTGAACAAGAGGAGTCATGGATAAAGAGATAAGATGACTTTTTATTGCTCCTACTAAAACTTGCTGAATCTGCTCCAAAATGCTGAAAATAATAGTCTTCATGTCTTCAAAACTTATTGGCATAATTCCTACTATGTGAAAAGATGTTTTGATGTCGAACATAGTAGGAAATTGTGGACTTAGTGGCCATTAATGGATGCCACTAGTCAACACGAGAACTCTCACCATTGATGACAATGAGAGTCAAGATGCCCAAACACATCTTGCTAGGTACGAATGATTTTGCCGATGTCGAGTCACCTAGAAGATCTGACGAACAAGGGACATTAATGTATTCTCATTTTTTGTCAGCATGAGAACTTGCCATTAAGGCATGCAAGTCTCAAGGTGTTTTTACAAAGAACTTAGACTCAAAGGACTATGGACTCAATAATTTGCATTGAAGCAGGGCTTATTTGCGGAATGAAAATGACAAGAAATGGAAGATGGAAATGGAGAGTAGAAATGGAAATGGGCAATAAACATGTGAATGAGCCTCTTGCTTTTATTTGTGGGTTATGAATGAACAAAAAGAAATGGAAAGTGGATGTGAATGAAAATGGAAAATATGAAGTGAAATGAGGTGAATGGTTTATTATGAAGTATGGATGTGATTGAGACAATAGTATCTGAAAGTTTTTCAAGTGTTTGGATTTGATTTTGCATCAGCATACTTCCTCTTTGTTGCTAATCATCCTCTGATGAAACAAATTGGTCTCTTAGAGAGACGCCATTCTCTTGTAGTCATTTGTCCTTCCTCCTGGAACCTGCAAAAAAAAACTAATACTTTTTCTGCAATGGAATGTAAGATTATCAAAGGAGAGAGGTGATCAATCTCTATAGTTATGATATTTACATACAAAACTAAGAATTTGTATTAATGAAACAAGTTTTCAAAGGAAAAATTAAAAGAATTTACACCTGTTTTGGAATTAGTGCCTCAAGTTGAATGTTGCTTCTTTTCAGCAATTTACTTCATTATTTACCATTTCAAACTCTAATGATGGATTTCTCACTGTGTAGATCTTATTGAGACATTTCCAACGATACTTGAATCATCAAAATCTGATTTTGTATGAGAAAGTTACGCTGATTTGAACAATGTGGTTGTTCTGCTGCGGAATTGGAGAACAGCTGCGGAATTGGACTTTAGCTGCAGAATGTCGACGGTTTCTGTAGCTAGAAATCTTAAATAAAAAGTTAGCCATTCATCTTTCATCATCAGTCCAAAATTAATCAATACCTTCAGAAAAGTGAGCAAATAACTTATTCGTTTCATTGATTCAATTTTTTTTTTTTTTTAAACAAAATTGAAAAAGAGAAATGCAATTCTTTCTTCTTCTTTTTTAAATATTATATATGTTACATTTAAAAAAAATATATATACATATATAATTTTATTAAACAAAACAATTTATTAAATAAGGAAACTAAAAATAAAAACTAAAGTAGTCAAATAAACCAATAAGTGTGTTATCCACCAAGTGAAGCAAGATTCCATGATGGAAAGTCCTACTTTGCATGTATCTTCAAGCTCAGAAAAATCCGCGTCCAAATAGTGATGGTGCAAAGCCATTCAAAGAGAACATGCAGAGTGCTTTCCAAATCCACTTCATGCATAGAGCATCTCTCTAGCCCAACATAGCAAGGACGCTCATTGCAATTCGAAAAGAATTAATCACAACAAAATCCAACATTCAGAAAGTAAACGAAGTCGAATTGGATTCTTCGATTCATGAAAATCATGTGGAATGTGAATTGAATGCCATGATAAGACTTTGATTTCAATTAAAATTCTTATTTCTTGGATTATCGGTGAAATCAATGCAGAGTGTCGTTCAAACTCTCCACTGTGCAAAAAAAACCGTTTTTCCTCACGCGGAAGGCAAAAATGGGCTTCAAAGAATCAATAAATTCTCCCAGACCGCCACGAATTTCTTAAAACGATTTTTGGGTTATTTAATTGACCCTGTTGGGGAAAAAAATCATGTTGTGGATTTTTTAAATTCATCCTCAATCAATCAGAAAATTCATTTCAAATTCACGTGTCAAATAAAATTGTGTTTCTAGAAATGCTCTGGCAAAAATCATTTTCTGGTTAGTTCCGTAAGATTTCTAAGAATTAAATAAATATTTTGCCATTACAGGATAGGTGACCCAGCGAAAGTGCCAAATAAATTAGAAAATGTGATAAAAAGGGCGTGCAGTGCAGGCAGAACTCGCAAACTATAAGATCGAAAGTTTGGAAAGAGGTTTGAGTTTCACATTGTTTCTACCCAAGGAAGCCATTTCCATATTATTTCTTGTATCAAATGGAGACAATGAAACTGTTCGAGAATGTTCTTTGAAGGGTGGAATCAGAAATTCAGGTTATGCATTCAATTCTTCATCTGTCCAAGTAATTCCATGGTTGAATTTTTATGTTTTCTGTTCAGAGTAATTCAGTTGATTCACTTATACCCATTTCACTTCAATGATGCACAGTTAAAAATGCTGGAGGCTTTTAGACCCATTCTAGAGCATGGGATCTCCCATAACCTCGATCTAACATGAAGACTGGAGCTGTAGTGTTTTCGTATTGCAGTATTGCAGACGAGTGTGCAACAAAAGTAAATTATTTTCTTACCACGGACACTATTATCACAACTGTCAAATTTTCTTTGGCTTTTGTTTTATTGTTCAAAATTTTTCAAAATGCCATGGCCATTTCATTGGTTTTTGTTTATGTTTGGTTGTTTATTGATTTGTTATTGTTTTTTTTTTTTTTTTTTTGTTAATAAAATTACATAGGTTCTATTTTCAAAAATAAAAAATATACATATGTATTTTACTAAACAAAATAATTTATTCAAATTTTTTATTTTTTTTATATTTTTTCTTTATTAAAATTTATTAATAGAGAAAAATAAGACAAGTTTTTTTTTTTTTTTTTTAAATGATTTGTTATTAAAATTATATATATATATATATATATATATTCAAAAAATTAAAAATATACATATATATTTTAATAAACAAAACAATTTAAATTTTATTATTTTTTCTTTTTCTTTTTTTTTTAATTGATTTGTTAATGAAATTATGTATGTTCTATTTTCAAAAATTTAAAAATACACATATATATTTCATTAAACAAAACAATTTATTGAAATCAAAGTTTTTCATGAAAACAATTTTATTTTATTTAATTATTTTTTTTGAATAATTGAAATGATGAAGTTTATTTTGTCTCCTTTTTTTTTTTTTTTACATAACAATTCTTTTTCTGATCCTCCAGATCACACAAAGTGCAGGAGGAGAGCATACTCAAGAATTATTAATTTTTTTTTTAGATATAAGAAATAATGTCTCCTAATTACACTTCCCTGGCAACGACGCCAAAATGTGTAGTCAATTTAGTGTCCTAAATTGCTAACATAAATTATCAACCAGGGCTAGTAAACTAATGAAGTGTGGTGCACTATATGTGCTTAAGTGACCTCTTCCTTACTTCGTTGCATGTGTTTTTTTCTTATTGTTTTTGGGGTTTTGTCTTTTTAGTACGCTACTCTATGTTCAAAAGATGAAATCAAATCTATGTCAAAAAGAAAGGAAAAAGAAACCTTAGACTCAAAACAGAATGTAATTGTAATTTCTATCCCTAATTAGGAAAATGATGAAAAACAGAACATTCTAATCCATGGATATCCTAGCTTACAAATGAACATGAAATGTAACTCAAGACATTACAACTTAATCTGATTCATTTAGTTAGAGATTTGTTGGAAGAACTTGTAAAAAAGATTAATTTTAATGCAATGAGGATCTTCTATCTAATTGCAAAACAGAAAATGCTAATTAACTCAACATAGTACAACCAAATCTCTTTCATCTAATAGTGATATATTGGAATAGCTTTTAAGAAAAAGAATGGTTGTAAGATAATGAGGATCTCTTAATCTAATTGAAAAACAGAAAATATTAATTAACTCAACATAATACGTTGATGAAATAACCAACGTTGATGAAATAACCAATACTCTGGAAGGCTTGGGAGAGCCAGTTGACGGGAAGACTATTATACGGAAGATTCTTAGAACGTTACCAGGGAGATTCAACCCAAAGGTATCGGTCTTAGAATACAGTGCAAATCTGGACAAACTCAGCAAGGAAGAATTACATGGACTTCTCATAGCATATGAAATGAGAATTGATGGAGAAAAGGGTACTTCAAATCTAGAAACTGAGTTTGTTGCATCTAAGAAAACCAACAAGGACAAACAACCTTCAATTGAAATGACATGCACTTGCAAGTGTGAAGAAAAGGGAGATGATGGAGAAGGTCTTTCAGATGAAGAATATGCTTACTTTACGAGAAAACTAAAACCTGGTAAGGGAAAATTCAAAGGTAAACTTCCATTGATATGTTTTGGTTGTGGTGAGGTTGGGAATTTCAGAGCAAAATGTCCGAACAAAAGTGATGGCAACTCAAAAGGAAATAAAGGCTTTAAGAAATTCAACAAGCAAGGCAAAAAGAAAGGATCCAAAAGGAACTTTCTCTCTAAAGAAGATAGCTCATCATCCGATGAAGAAAGTGACAGCAAAGAAGAAGCCAATGAGAAAGTATTGTTTCTGGCCAAGCACAATAAACAAGAAGTATCAAACAATGAAGAAGAAGGGTTGACCATAGAAGAATTTTATGAGGAGGAAATCAAGCTTATATAAGAGCTCAATGCTGAGAAGATCCCTTCCAATACTCTTGAAGAACAAGTTCAAGGTCTCAAAATCGAGGTTGAAGAACACAAATGTATTGAATAGTCACTTCAAAAGAAGTTGGAAGAAAGCATCTAAGAAAGGGAAGCATTAAAAGACGAAGTAGTCTCGCTGCGTAAGGAAGTGAAGAAGGGAAAAACTGTCCAAAACTATGCTAACAGCTCAAGGGCATTGGAAGAACTCATCAACAATAAATGATCTTACAACGACAAAACTGGCCTCGGTTACAAATAAGAAGAAGCATGACCTTCTACAACAAAATACAATGTACTTATGAGATCTAACATACATGTAGACTTCATTGGACAAGATTCGCAAGCACATCCTTGGAAGACGATTCCTCGACGAAGATTTTCATCTAGGTACCAACATATTTTTCATGGCTATTGTTATTCATGTGGAAAATTTGGTCATAAAGTTGTAGAATGTCGCACATACCCTTGGAACCAATACAATTCCAAGAGATTCTTCAAATATGAACCTCCTAGGGCTCAACGAAACATTAATAGATTTGAACATTTAAGAAATAATATGGAATGTTACAAATGTCAGAAATTTGGACACAAAGCTAGAGACTGCAGACTTGAAAATCCTCCAGAAGAATCTTCGAAGCCACAGAATGAACGAACATGGAAGAAGAAGAAGACTGATAATTGTGCTCTCTCTCTCAAGCCTCAAAAAAATAAAGATGTGTGGTATGTTGACAGCGGTTGCTCAACGCATATGACTGGAGATAGAAGGAAATTTGTATCTCTGAAAGAGAAGAAGGATAGAACCATATCCTTTGGAAATGATGGATCTTCAAATGTTATAGGATCAGGTACCATCACTCTCGGAAGCAAAGATGTTATATCCAAGAATGTTCTATTGGTCGAAAACATGAATCACAATCTACTCAGTGTTGGATAAATGTGTGATCAAGGACACACAATGCTATTCAACTCCACAAAATGTGAAATCAGGAAAGGCAGGTATGGTAAAATTGTGGCTACAGCAAGTTGAGCTCCAAACAACATATATGTTATGGATGAAGCAACTAAAGCATGTCTACTATCTAAAGAAGATGAATGCTGGTTATGGCACAAACGAATGGGTCACATAAACTTTGACAATCTTGTCAGGATAAGAAAAAATGAAGCAGTACGAGAAATGCTGAAAATCTCAAAACGTTCCAACACATTATGTGAGGCATGTCAGCATGGCAAGAAGACAAAAGTCCAATTTAAACCAAAAGAAGACTTTGCATCACATCCATTGGAATTGATACATACTGATCTATGTGGTCCTGTGAGAACAAAAGGCTTATATGGAGAATTATATTTCATGTTAATGATAGATGACTATACCAGGATTACAGCCGTCAATTTCCTAAAGAAAAAATCTGAAGCATTTGAGTGCTTTAGGATCTACAAGGATTTGGTTGAAAATGAAACTGATTTGAAAATAAAGTGTTTAAGATCAAATAATGGTGGATAATTCACTTCCAAATTATTTCAGCGATACTATGATGAAAATGGAATAAAAAGGAAATTTTCAACAGCACAAACACCTCAACAAAATAGAGTTGCTGAAGGAAAGAACAGAATCGTACAGGAAATGGGTAGAACAATGTTGAAGGACTCAAAATTGGATGAAAAATTCTAGGTTCAAGCAATTGATACGACAGTCTTCATTATCAACTGAAGTCCCCTCAGAAATAATTGCAACAAGACTCCATATGAATTATGGAAAGGAAAACTAGCTAATGTAAAATATTTCAGAATCTTCGGAAGAAAATGTTATATCAAAAGAGAAGATCAAAATTTGGGTAATTTTGAATCATGTGTTGATGAAGGTATTTTTGTTGGTTACTCATGCAAAAGAAAGGCCTATAAATGCTATAATCTAAGATAAAAACAGATAGTGGAGAGCATAAATGTTACATTTGACGAAGATGGTGTTCTATTGAGTAATGATGAGGATCTAGAATCTTTGAAACTTGAGACAGAGGCTGAAAAAGACACAGATAAAATTGTAGAACAAGAAGCAACTATCAACGAGGAAGAAGTAAACAATGATCATCAAGATATACCAAAACAAAAACAATAAGCTCCTCCAAGGAGAACAAAAGAGTGGATTCAAAAGAACCATCCATCAAATCAAATCATTGGTGACATAAATGAAGGTCGATAGCTTCGTTCATCACAACAAGCTCACGTTGCTTTTCTAGCAACCTTTGAGCCTAGTATTTTTTAGGAAGCCAGCCAGAATGAACATCGGGTAGCAGATATGAACAAAGAATTGGATCAAATTGAGAAGAATAACGCCTGGAAATTATTTCCACGACCAAAAGATAAAAATATCATTGGGACTAAATGGGTGTTCAGGAACAAATTGAATGAATATGGGCAAATTACCAAAAAAAAAACAAGATTGGTTTGCAAAGGCCACTAGAAAATTTGGCCCAATTTCCGACTGCCACTTCGTTGCTATTCCGACACATAGTCGTTGCAAGAGCAACAGTTTGAGGCTAGACAAAATGTGGTTATCCATTACGTCACAATTCCTATGCTTTGCCAAAGTGTAGCAATCCCGACACTTTTTCTGATGTTTCAAAACAACCGTTGCTCTTTCAACGTTTTCCAAACTGTCATCTTCCAACTTTTGTAAATTGATGCAATTCCGACGATATGTGGTCCGAAGTTTTGAACGTCGCTCTTCCGACATTTATAAACTTTCGCTTTTCCGATGTTTGTAAACTGTTGTAATTCCGACGATATGTGGTCCAAAATTTTGAATGTCGCTCTTCCGACGCTTATCAAAGTGTCGCAATACCAATGCTTTGCAAAATTGTCGCAAGACCGATGCTTTGCAAAAGTGTCGCAAGACCGACGCCGGGAAGAAGTGTCACAATAGCAATGAACATTTAAAATTTTTATAAAAAAATGGAACGTCGCGAGACCGATGAAAAGGGTCACAAGACTGACGCTAGGAAGAAGTGTCGCAATACCGACAAACAATTTTTTTTTTTTTAAATGGAACTTCTCAATACTGACGCTTATAAAGCGTCGGTATACCAACGGCAGGTTAAATTTAAAAAAAAAAAAAGTGAAAATTTACCAGGCTGGTGATGTGTATGAATATGGAATCTTTGTTATCTCAAAGAAAGGTTCATGTTTGTCATCAAAATAAATTTTGATTGCTTCAGTTTCTTTCCGAGAAAATTTAAGTGACAATGAGTTGAAGCACAGAAAAACTATAAATACACCAAATCCATCTACTTGATGGGCTTGTATGGCTTGTCACTATACCTTTTATGCTATGAGGTATGAGGTGATATAAAATCAAGGAGTTGCGGTAAGATGTGTTTGTTAAATTTGAGACGAAATAGGGGATATTGGTAATATATGTCAAAATTCCATTCACTATGGATGCATTGTTGTTATCTATTCATTGACATATCTTAATTGTTGTGGGTTTTAAATTTATAAATTATTTTAGGAAGAGTAACAATCACACCCCAACATTGAACCAAGAAGGGAGGAATCACTTGGAAGTTGAATCATGGCCATAACACCATTTCATGTTGTATGTGTGTTATGGTGGGTTAAATTTAAAAAAAAAAATTAAACAGTAATCTAGATTGGATCATGGTGGAGACATGGTGGCTATTTAACTTATTGGAGTTGACACGATTATATACTGAGCGTTAAAGCATGTTTTTGGTTTAATTGAATTAATGGTCGAGGGTGGCACACTACAGAAAGCAAAACTTCTGGTTATCACTAAGGACAACAAGAAGCATTAAAAATTTTTCCTAGCACTATACAAAGAACAAGACATGATGAATATAGAGAGCCTTGTTTTGCAGGTGTTGATTCAACCTACTCAACCTTGCCAACCCAGGTCCCAAACAACCCATTCAATCCATTTGCAGGTTTTATATTGAGATATGAAATCAGGTCAAACGTCCAAATTCCAGGTTTGGGATTCCTTAAGAAGTTTATTACAGTAGCTATACAGGAAAATGAAAAAACTTAGGTGCTATATGACTATCGTTCGCATATATATAATCCACGATGTTTACATGATTTTCTTAATCATTTTATACCTTGTCTACTTCCAGACTCTTTTTTTGCACAAGGAAGTTTCTCAAAATGCAAATGCAACTTCCACATATGCTATGTACATCCATTGATTCCACCACATAATGTCGTTTCCAACACCAAGTTGGTGTCCCACCTCAGTATCAACTCCAATCGCTGCAGTGCACTCTGTCTGAGACATTACATTTATGCAATTGAAAATTTCAATGCCAAGATTTGTGGGCAAAGCTTTTTCAAAGTTGCTATATGTTATTTAGTTTACTGAGTATGTAATAAAAGCCTAAGATCTTAATAAAGGCTATATGAAAACTTAAAGCCCTAGGTTAATGATGACATTATGATCTAGATCAAACATGTAGATCATTGAATCTAGGCAAATGCTGTAGTTAAATTTCAAACCATAGAGTCAATCACACAATGGCTAGAAATTAAACAGCAGAAGCATAAAATTAATTTAAAACACACATGCATATACAGGTAATTACCCAACATTAGTTTTTCATTTCAAAAAACTTACACAGAAACCTCCACTTATGCTAAAATTAAATGTTAGACCATAGAATCAATCACATAAATGCTAATAAATTAAACAATAGAAGCGCACAAACTAATTTATTCTTGCATATGAAATGCCTTATTTATAGAGCCCTGAATTTGAAATTGGATGAATTTTGTGAATGAACTAAACTGAATAATTCACCAGATGACTCAAGCTTCTGAATTTATGTCTTAGTTGGTCAGGTTTTTCTAAATTCGGTAACTGTAATTTTAATCTGCAAAAACTATAGTGTTGTTTGTAGACACTGGCTAACTTATATAAACATGAAGCGGAAATAATATGGTGCCACTAAAAATAAAAACCCAGTACAGAAGTGACATTCAGCCCTTGAAAAAATGATTTTAGGAATATTATGTTTAGTTTGCAAACTTATTCTTAAAAGTTATAAAACAACTAAGAAAGTAGAACGATGTGTGTTACCTGTGATTTATAAAGCGTGCAACATTCCCATACTTGGTAGCATCAATAACATATGGTTGTACACCATCAATAAAATCACTTGTATCAATATGGGCGTCAATATCATATAGGTAGCTATAGCCTTCATTGTCATACCTGAATAGTAGTAATTTAGAACGAACAAGAAAAGCAGTGGCAGTAAGCAATAGGTGCATTCAGTTAGAGAACCATTTATGATGAAGAAATAGGAAAACATAATTTGATACAAGATAAAAATTTACCTTTCTCCTCTTCTATTTTCTTCTTGATCATTTAAGACCTCTCCAAGGTATTCACAAATGAATGTCCCACATGAAATTGCTTGTGCAGCTCTAACTGTCTAGCCCTAAAATCAAACAGAAAGACAGACCAAAACATTGAAACAGAATTGGGGTCTTGTTACACCTTGGTTTATTGATAATTTTGAAACCAAGCTTTTCCTTTTTGAAAAAATTCATCTGACATTAACAAGTGAAGTTATTTACATTCTAGACCATGATTTCATTTCAATAATGCTCCTAATGCTCTGCAGAGAAGGAGAATTTCTGAAAAGGTAGCCGATCAGAGCAATTTCCTCCTCATCCAACCCTGAAACCCTTATACGCACTTTCTTGAGATTTTTCAATAGTGGGAGGGTCAAGATTCCTGTAGTTGGACTTGTTGCCTCAAAAGAATTGCTTTCCATGGAGAGTTCTTCGAGATTGGAAAAATGGCCAAGTACTGTGAGTGAAGGAATGTGAATACTCAACCCACAAAGGGTAATTTTTCTCAGAGAGTTCCTGTTAGAAAGACATTCTAGTACATTAAGCCCTATTATGGAAAAATTTAGATCCCCACAAGAATTTAGCTCCAAACTCAACATTGAGTTGTGTCTTGTAACATTCACCAACTTCGGGAAATTCACTATTAATGTCAGTGGGATTTTATGGCGATTTCCCAAAAAATTAAAATACTTAAGACTTTGAGAAGAAATTTTCAAAGTGTTTAGGCCCATAGTACACGATCCAAATCTTAAATTTTCAAGAAGAGGGCATTTTGCTGCAAGCTTCTCGAGCATATCATCAATAATATAGACATCTGATAGAAAAAAGGTTCTATGGTATTTGAAACTGGAAAAGTATGAAGGGAGTTTGAAATCAAAATCCGTGAGCTCCAAAAATGTGAGGCAGTCGCAGGAAAACAAAGAATTTGGAACGTCGATACGAAATGGAAGACTAAAAGTATTTTGTTGCACTCTCTTTACAAATGCAGCCAAAAATGATTTCCATATTAACTGTTTATGCAGTGGCAAGTCAATATTTCCATATTTCCAATACGGATTGTTTACTGAAATTTCCAAACTTTCAAGATCTTCATGATGCAAGTACAGGACGTCGTTTCAGGCTCTTAGTGAGCAGGGTCATTTTTTTTCTCATGTGCTTCTTCTTCATATAAATGAAGGTGGTTTCTCTTTTCTGAAAAAGAATTCCAAGAATGAAAGAAATATTAGGAAAATCCCGGGCAAATCAGCCTACCATATATTCCCCGAGACCAGTTACATATATCAGGGTTGGCTGGCTTGCTTGCACAGAGTTTTAGTGTCAAAAGCTTCAGGAAGCCTCCACATTAGTGGCAAGAAGTTTGGGTTTTAATCGCAGTGTGTGCCCATATCATTCTGAAAAATTCTGTGTTGTTATTGCTGGAGAGTAGAATCGTCATTAGGATATTTTTCAAGGAGTATTTGAAGGGGAATACATATACTATTGTCTGTAGAGGGGAGTGATTGAAAAAAATCATGTCTGGGTTTATCGATGTAAGTATCGACAAGGCAATCAAGCAGACACATTATCACATGAACAATGCACTTCGCCACAAGGATGAGTTGAAGTCTCCAAAAGAATTGGTATTAAGCATGGAGGCTATGAGAGAATTGGTAATGAGCACCGAAGAGATCTCCAGGGAGATCCAGCATTACCGCCTGGTAATAACTTGGAAGCGAAGTAAGATGTTAGAGGTTAGGGCCTGGGTTAAGAGCTTTAATGAATGGCTTCATGAATTGGACTCTCTTCTGCATGAGGCATCCAGAATGGCCCAATAGTGTACAAAGCCAACACAATAGGGCATTTTTCGCGATGAAAGGAGCGAAAAGATCAAAAATTGTCAAAACATCTCAATTCTTTATCTAGTTCGATTGACATTGTCAATGCCCGAACTGAGGGGATAGTCGCCAATGTTAGGCACATTACCCCTGGTTGGAAAAGACTTACAACCAATTCCATCTCGGGATAAAAATAGTGCAGGTAATATAAGTTACAGCTAGGAATCAAAACCCATATCGAGATCGCAGTTGCGTATTGTTTCCCTGGAGAGGCAGATCCAAGGAAAAGACACTTGTGGATCAGGCTTATAAGCCCCCATAGAGGCCACTGTGCATTTGTTTCATCAGAATGGGTTGGTAATGGGTTGCAGTCCCAATAGAAAAAATTACAATCAGACCCATGAGACAAGATCCTGAAAAAATAAAAATAAAATGGGAACCAAAATTCTTGTTGTATTGAAGAATAGTAGTACCTATTTTTGGAGTTGTGGAGTTGAGAGCAATGCAGAGATCCTCACATTGTCCATGGTGCCAGATCCATGAGCACATCTCGAGGCATAAATCTCCCTCATCCTTCCTCCAAACCTGCAATAGTATGGCTGCATCCTTCCTCAAAACTAGCGAGTACAGTATGGCCGCATTATCCCTCCTTCCCTGGACAAACCATGCAACCGGAGGGAAATGAATGAGGGAAATTAAAACTTTTGATATTTCAAAATTTTTGACATTTTGAAATGAAACACGTGTGTTTTTTAAGGCCACTCAAATTAATTTAAAAATATATACTTTTTAATAATTATAATAATTTCTAAATAATTAAATGTTTGTTTATTTCGATTGTTTAAAAATATTTACTATAAAAAAAATAAAACATATCTTTTTGAGAAGCAATTAAAATTATACGAGTAAATAATGGATTGATTTTTGCATATATTAATCCTTCTACCTTACTAAATCATCATGCTTTATTAAAAGGAGTGTTAAACTTTACACTATTAAATTATGTTGTATTTTAAATATTTGGAGTTTTAATCTCTTTTTTTTTTAATATTTTTTCTTTATAATTTATGTATTATTTTTTCCTTATTTTTAAGTATTACTTTAAAAGTGAAATTTACATTTTTTTTCTTTAATGATAGTAATCTATGTATTATTTCATTCAAATTAGATACATTTTCTATAATAAATAAGGATGACCTACACTCACTGTTCGAGCCACTGAGCAAAGAGCAGTTGATCTCTTTGACGGTCAATGCAGGTTCTTCGTACCCTGCAATTGCAGAAGAAATTAAAGATGTTGCAAGCAAGGACCCGGCTCATCGGAAGATGTTTGTGCATCGATTGGCTTGGGAGACTTCTTCACAGACCCTATGTGATGCATTTGAACAGTATGGGGAGATTGAAGAAGGTGTTGTTATTATGGATAAGACATCGGGAAAGTCACGAGGATTTGGCTTTGTCACATTTAAGCATATGGATTCTGCTCAAAGGGCATTGAAAGAGCCTAGCAAGACTATTGATGGGAGGATTACTGTAAGAAATCTTGCATACGTGGCAAGAATAGGTCCTGGTCAAAGTACAGATCAGGCTCAAAGGAAACTTTACATTGGTGGTCTTTCATATGACACGGCCAATGATAAGCTTTTAGAAGTTTTTTCCAAATATGGAGAGATAGAAGAAGGTTCGGTTGCATATGATAAGAATACCAACAAATCTAGGGGATTTTCATTTGTGACATTCAAGACTGTGGAGGCTACAAAGCGGGCTCTTAAAGAGGTTAGGGGTTTAGAGGTTTATGGTTTAGGGGGTTAAATGGGTTAGGGGTTGGGAATTAGGGTTTAATGGGTTAGGGGTTAAGGGGTTATATGTTTAGGGTTTAGGGGGTTAAATGGGTTAGGGGTTAAGGGTTTAGGGGTTAATGGTTAAGGGTTTAGAGGTTTATGGTTTAGGGGTTAAATGGGTTAGGGGTTTAGAGGTTTAGGAAACCCTTGAAGCAACAAATACTCGTATAGATAATGAGCTTCAAGATAAAAATCCCATAGACATGAAAAGTGTCATATGCCTTGTTCAAAAATGAGTAAATAAAATTGTGGATCTAAAAAAGAACTCTAGAGAAGATACCTCTATTTAAATAACTTACAAACCATATTGCATAAAACGATTACTTCTTCAAAGCTAATTCGTCAAATTTGGAGGGCTTAGGGGATTGGGGGTTAGAGGTTAGGGGATTTAGGTGCATTTAGGGGTTAGGGATTGAATAATGAGTTAGTAGTTAAGGTATTAGGGATTAGAGAATGAGTTTGGGTGGGCGCCCTCAAACGAAATGACATGGCACACCTGACCGAACGAAGGCACAAGAGAGAAAACGAAAAAACGGGCCGCACGGACGTGCACAAGGCACCCGTGCGGTCACAACTTAAAAAATTTGATACGGCCACCCTCAAACGAAACGACCCAACCCAAACGCGTTTGGGCGGGCACCCTCACACGGCGCGACACAGCACGCATGACCGAATGAAGGCACAAGGGAGAAAACGGAAAGCAGGTTGCACGAAGGTGCAAAAGGCACCCGTGCGATCACAACTCATCAAATTTGATACGGCCACCCTCAAACGAAATGACCCGACCCGACCTGAACACGTTTGGGCAGGCACCCTCACAATATGGCACACCCAACAAAACAAAGGCACAAGGGAGCAAAAAGGAAACTAGTCAGGCGAACGTGCACAAGGCACCCATGCAGTCACAAGAGGTACTTAAGGAGTGTGACAGATTTGGTCAGTCGCCCTCACACGATGCAACACTGCGTGCACGACCGAACGAAGGCACAAGGGAGAAACCGGCAAATGGGAGTTAAATGGGTTAGGGTTGGGAAATAGGGTTTAATGGGTTAGGGGTTAAGGGTTTAGAGGTTTAGGGGGTTAAATGGGTTAGGGGTTTAGGGGTTTAGGGGGTTAAATGGGTTAGGGGTTTAGGGGGTTAAATGGGTTAGGGGTTAAGGGTTTAAGGGTTAGTGGTTAAGGGTTTAGAGGTTTAGGGTTTAGGGGTTAAATGGGTTAGGGATTTAGAGGTTTATGGTTTAGGGGGTTAAATGGGTTAGGGGTTAAGAGGTTATAGGTTTAGGGTTTAGGGGGTTAAATTGGTTAGGGGTTTAGGGGTTAGGGGATTTATCAGTTAAGGATTTTAAAGGTTAGAAGTTAGGGGCTAATGGGGTTAGGTTTTAGAGGGTTAGATGGGTTAGGGGTCAAGAATTAGGGTTTAAAGGGTTAGGGTTAAGGATTTAATGGTTTAGGGTTTAATGGGTTAGGGGTTAAGGGGTTAGGGTTAAGGGTTTAAGGGGTTAGGGGTTAAGGGTTTATAGTTTTAGGTCGATTTAGGCGGTTAAATTGGTTAGGGGTCTACTAGGGGTTTAGGGAGTTAAATGGGTTAGTGGTTATGGGTTTAGGGGTTAAGGGTTAAGGGTTTAGAGGTTAATGGTTTAGGGGTTAAATCGGTTAGGGGTTTAGTGGTTTAGGGGGTTAAATGGGTTAGAGGTTAGGAATTAGTGTTTAAGGGGTTAGGGGTTAAGATGATAGTTTCATTTGTCTCTATTTGTGTACATTAGTTTCTTATTCCTTGCATCTCAATGTAACAAGGATATAGTGAGAGGATTGGAGGGTAGAGAGAGAGAAAGAGAGAGAGAGAGAGAGAGAGAGAGAGAGGGAGATTGGGGAAGAGAGAGGGAGGTATAAGGAGAGAAAGGGAGACAGAAGAAGGACAAGAGATATGACGTAAGAGAGAGATGGAACCAGTATCATAGAAGAAAGAATATGTGACCAAATTACTCTATATGGAGATGGGAGATAGGGGCACCCTACCTACCTACCTACCTACACGTTTCCTTGGGCGGCCTCACATGGCACGACTTGACCCGACCCGACCCGACTCCACCCGCCCAAACGTGTTTCCTTGGGCGCCCTTAATTAAAATATGGCATGAACCGACATGACCTAACCCGAACTCATTTCCAGCTAATTGGGTGCCATCACATGACTCGACCCGACCCATACGTATGTGTTTCCTTGGGCGGCCTCACACGACAAGACCCGATCATGGCGCAACACGACGAACGATGCCATAGGGGAGAAAATGGTAAACGGGCTTCCCGAACGTGCACAAGGCACTCGGGTGGTCACAACTTAACAAAACTGATACGAGCACCCTCAAACGAAATGACCCGACTCGAACACACCCGATTGAGCGAATTCACACAGCGTGACACGACGTGCCCGATTGAACGATGCCACAAGGGAGAAAATGGGAAATGGGCCATTGAAACGTGCACAAGCTGACACCCAGGTGGTCACAACTTAAAAAAACTTATATGGGCGGCCTTGAATGAAACGTCTTGACCTGACCCGAACGCGGCCGATCGGGCGACTACACATGGCGTGACACGGCACGCCAGACCGAACGATGCCACAAGGGAGAAATCGGCAAACGGGCTGCCCAAACGTGCATAAGGCACCTAGGCAGTCACAACTTTGCAAAACTGATATGGGCGCCCTCGAACAAAACGACCCGACCCGAACATGCTCGGTTGAGTGACCTCACACGGCGTGACACGAAACGAACTGAAAAATGATGCCACAAAGGATAAAATAGTAAACGGGCCACCCGAGCGTGCATAAGGAACCCGAGTGGTCACAACTTAGAAAAATTGATACAGGTGCCCTTGAACGAAACGAACCGACCTAAACGCGCCCAGTCAGGCGACCTCACATGGTGTGACACGACGCGCTCGAACGAATGGTGCCAAAAGGGAGCAAACGGAAAATGGGCCACCTGAACGTGCACAAGGCACCTGGGTGGTGATCACAACTTAGAAAAATTGATACGGGCGCCTTTGAACAAAACGACCCGACCTGAATGTCCTCAGTCGGGCGACCTCACATAGCATGACATGGCGTGCCCAAAAAAACGATGCCATAAGGGATCAAACGGAAAACGGACCACCCGAATGTGCACAAGCTAGCACCCAGGTGGTCACAACTTAGCAAAACTGATACAGGCCCCCTTGAATGAAACTGCCTGACCCAAACGCACCTGGTCGGGCGACCTCACACGACGGGACATAGTGCGCCCAAACGAACGATGCCACAATGGATCAAATGGAAAACGAGCCACCCAAACATGCACAAGGAAAATTTTAAATGGAAAACGGGTTGCCCGAACGTGCACAAGGTACCCGGGCAGTCACAACTTAGCAAAACTAATACGGGCGCCCTCGAATGAAACGGCTCGGCCCAACCTGAACATGCCTGGTGATCGAGTGAACTCACACGGTGCGCCCGACTGAATGATGCCACAAGGGAGAAAATGGAAAATGGGCCACTCGAATGTGCATAAGGCACCCACGTGGTCAAAACTTAGCAAAACTACTATGGGCACCCTCGAACAAAACGACCCGACCCGAATGCACCCTATCGAGCGACCTCACACGGCACGACACGAAACGGACCGACGAACGATGCCACAAGGGAGAAAACAACAAAATGGGCACATGAACATGCATAAGGCACCCATGCGGTCACAACTTAGAAAAACTGATACGGGCACCCTCGAAGGAAATGACCCGACCCGAACGTGCTCGGTAGGGCAACCTCACACGACGCGATACGGTGTGCCCGACCGAACGATGCCACAAGGAAGAAAATGGAAAAGGGCCACTGGAACATGCACAAGCTAGCACCTGAGCAGTCACAACTTAGAAAAATTGATACGGGAAGCCTCGAACGAAAAAACCCGACCCGACCCAAACGCGCTCGGTCGGGCCACCTCACACGGTGCGACATGGCACGCCCGACCAAACGATGCCACAAGGGAGCAATCAGCAAATGGGCCACCTGAACATGCACAAGGCACCAAGGTAGTCACAACTTAGCAAAACTGATATGGGCACCCTTGAACAAAATGACCCAACCCGAACGCGCCCAGTCGGGCGACCTCACATGGCGCAACACGGCATGCCCGAACAAACGATGCCACAAGGGAGAAAACAGAAAATGGGCCACCCGAACATGCAAAAGGCACCCTTGCGGTCACAACTTAGAAAAACTGATATGGCCGCTCTCAAACAAAATAGCCCGACCCGAATGCGCTTGGTTAGGCGACCTCACACAGCGCACCCGACCGAACGATGCCACAAGGGAGAAAATGGCAAACGGGCCACCCGAACGTGCACAAGGTACCCAGGTGGTCACAACTTAGTGAAAATGATACGGATGCCCTCGAACGAAACGACCCGACCTGAACGCACCCGGTCGGGCAATCTCACATGGTGCGCCTAACCGAATTACGATGCCACAAGGGAGTAAATGGAAAATGGGCCGCCCGAACGTGCACAAGGCACCTGGGTGGTAACGACTTAGTAAATTGATATGAGCACCCTCGAACAAAACGACCCAACCCGAACGCGCCCTGTTGGGGAACTACGCACTGCGTGACACGACGTGCCTGACCGAACAAATATGCCACAAGGGAGAAAACAAAAAACAGGCTGCCCAAACGTGCACAAGGCACCCGAGTGGTCACAACTTAGCAAAACTGATACAGGTGCCCTTGAAAAAAATGGCCTGAACTGAACATGCCCGGTCAGGCGACCTCGCATGGCATGACACGACATGCTCGACCAAATGATGCCACAAGGGAGAAAATGGAAAACAGGCCCCCCGAACGTGCACAGCACTCGAGCGGTCACAACTTAGCAAAACTTATATGGGCACCCTCGAACGAAACAGCCCAACCCGACCCGAACGCGCCTAGTCGGGCAACCTCACACAACGCGTCTGACCCAAATGCGCTCGGTTGGGTGACCTCACATGGCACGACATGCCGCACCCGAATGAATGATGCCACAAGGGAACAAATGGAAAATGGGCCACCTGAATGTGCACAAGGCACTCAGGGAGTCACAACTTAGCAAAAATGATACGGGCGCCCTCGAACGAAATGGCCTGACCCAAACGTGCTCGGTCGGGCGAACTCGCTTGGCGCAACAAGGAGCGCCTGACTGAACTATGTCACAGGGGAGAAAATGGAAAACGGGCCACTTGAACGTGCACAAGACACCCGGGCGGTCACAACTTAGCAAAACTAATACTGGCACCCTTGAACAAAGCGGCCCGACCGGAACGCACCCGGTCGGGAAACCTCACACAGCGCAACATGGCGCGCCTGACCGAATGATGCCATAAGGGATAAAATGACAAATGGGTCACCCAAATGTGCACAAGGCACCCGGGCGGTCACAACTTAGCAAAACTGATACGGGCGCCTTCGAATGAAACGGCCCGACCCGAACGCGCCCAGTTGGGCAACCTCACATGATGCGCCTGAACAAATGATTCCAGAAGGGAGAAAATGGAAAACGGGCCGTTTGAATGTGCACAAGGCACCCGAGTGATCAAAACTTAGCAAAACTGATACGGGCGCCCTAGAATGAAACAACTCGACCCAAATGCGCCTGGTCGGGAAACCTCGCACGGCGCGATACGACGCGCCTGACCGAACGATTATGCCGCAAGGGAGGAAACAGAAAATGAGCCACCCAAATTTGCACAAGGCACCCAAGCGGTCACAATTTAGCAAAACTGATACAGGTGCCCTCGAACAAATCGGCCCAAACCAAACGCGCCCGATCGGGCGACCTCGAATGGCATGACAGCGCACGCCTGACCGAAGGATGCCACAAGGGAGCAAACGAAAAACGGGCTGCCTGAATGTGCACACAACACTCGGGTGGTCACAACTTAGCAAAATTGATACAAGCGCCCTCGAACGAAATGGCCCGACCTGACCCGAACACGCCCGGTTGAGCGACCTCACATGGTGTGCTTGACCCGAACGCACCCGGTTGGGCGACCTCACACGACGCGCTCAAACGAATGATGCCATAAGGGAGAAAATGGAAAATAGGCCACCTAAACATGCATAAGGCACCCGAGCGGTCACAACTTAGCAAAACTGATAAGAGCGCCCTCGAATCAAATGGCCTGACTCGAATGCGCCCGATTGAGCGACCTCACACGATGTGCCCGACCGAACGATGCCACAAGGGAGCAAACGGAAAATGGGCCACTTGAACGTGCACAAGGCATCCAGGTGGTCACAACTTAGAAAAACTGATATAGGCGCCCTCGAACGAAACGACCCGACCCGAACGCGCCCGGTCGGGCGACCTCACACGGCGCGACACGACACGCACGAATGAACGATGTGACAAGGGAGTAAACGGGAAACGGCCCACCCAAACGTGCACAAGGCACCTAGGCAGTCACAACTTAGAAAAAATGATACGGGCGCCCTCGAACGAAACGGCCCAACCTGAACGCGCCCGGTCAGGTGACCTCACACGACGCACCCGACCGAACAATGCCACAAGGGAGAAAACAGAAAATGGCCCACTCGAATGTGCACAAGTCAACCGGGAAGTCACAACTTAGAAAAACTAATACGGGAACCCTCAAACGAAATGACCTGACCCAAACGCACCTAGTCGGGTGACCTCACACGACATGACACGATGCGCCCGAACGAACGATGCCACAAGGGAGAAAATGGAAAACGGGCGACCCGAACGTGCATAAGCTGGCACCCGGGTGGTCACAACTTAGAAAAAATGATACGGGCACCCTCGAACGAAATGACCCGACCCGAACGTGCCTGGTCAGGCAACCTCGCACGGCGCAACATGGTGTGCCCAACCGAACGATGTCACAGGGGAGAAAATGGAAAACAGGCTGCCCAAAGGTGCACAAGACACCCAGGTGGTCACAACTTAGCAAAACTTATATGGGCGCCTTCGAACGAAACGGCCCAACCCAAACGTGCCCGGTCGGGCGACCTCACATTGCATGCCCGACCGAACAATGCCACAATGGATAAAACAGTAAACGGGCCACCCAATGCACAAGGCACTAGGGCACTCACAACTTAGCAAAACTGATATGGGCACCCTCGAACAAAACAGCCCAACCTGAAAGCACCCGGTTAGGCGACCTCACACGGCATGATACGGCGCGCTTGACCGAATGATGCCACAAGGGAGAAAATGACAAACAGGTCACCTGAACATGCACAAGGTACCCAGGTGGTCACAACTTAGCAAAATTGATACGATCGCCCTCAAACAAAATGACCTGACCTGAAAGCGCTCGGTTGGGCGACCTCACACGGAGCGACACGGCGCGCCTGACCGAACGATGCCACAAGGGAGAAAATGGTAAACAGGCTTCTCGAGCATGCACAAGGCACCCGAGTGGTCACAACTTAGCAAAACTGATACGAGCACCCTTGAACGAAATGGCCCAACCCAACCCGAATGCGCCCGGTCGGCCGACCTCACACAGCGCGACATGACGCACCCGAACGAATGATTCCACAAGGAAGAAAATGACAAACGAGCCACCCGAATGTGCACAAGGCACCCAGGTAGTCACAAATTAGTAAAATTGATATAGGTGCCCTCAAACGAAATGACCTGACCTGAACACGCCCAGTCGGGCGACTTGACACGGCACGACACGACACGCCCGACCGAACGATGCCACAAGGGAGAAAATGGAAAGCGGGCCGCTCGAACGTGCACAAGGCACCCGAGCGGTCACAACTTAGCAAAACTGATACGTGCGCCCTCAAATGAAACGACCCGACCCAACCCGAACGTGCTCGGTCGGGCGATCTCACAAAGCGCGCTTGACCGAACGATGCCGCAAGGGAGCAAATAGAAAATGGGCCACTCGAACGTGCACAAGGGACCCGAGCAGTCACAATTTAGGAAAACTGATATGGGCACCCTCAAACGAAACAAACCGACTCGAACACTTACCTATAACAAGTATTTAGTGTTGAACCTTGTCTCAAAAACTCCAACAACCACATTAAATCTTATTGTGGAACCCAAAGCATCTAATTAATGGGCTTGGGAAAGAACCCTAGTTTACACCTTTCACAAAGATTTGAAAACCAATAATGCATATTAATCCAAAATTATCCATAAAAGGATTATGAATGCTTCTGCATTGTGCCACTAACAATTCATGTGCAATCATTAAAATATAAACTATAGTTTTTAAACAATCCACTATCAACAAAGCTCAACTATAATGAACCTGCTCATTGTCAACCTCATAATCAAGCTTTTTCCAATCGATAAAAATAGGATAACATGCAAATTGAGTCAATGAACTATCCATAATCTAGAACAATCTATTGTTTCATATGCAGGATGCAAGGTTTTTATTTGAAATCATTATACGTTGGTGCCTGTCCCTAATGAGTAGCAACAAAGTTATCTTCTTCCCCTTTAATTTTCATCTATAGAGATGCAAGAGAAAACCTATACAAAATATGGATGCATACCTTTGTTTTTAGCTTGCAAGAGAAAACCTATACAAACTATGGATGCATACCTTTGTTTTTAGCTTGGACACATCTTCTTTCCACAAAACATTCAACTTCACCATGCCAATTGTCAATGCACAAAAACTTAGAATGTTGCACCACTTTTACACACACTTAATCATTAACACTCACTACTTTCATACAAACATCGCAAGAGTGACACATAGCCCAAACTGTCGCAAGAGAAACACTTTTACCCGAACTATCACAATAGCGACACTTTCCTCAAACATCGCAATAGCGACACCTAGCTCTACGCCCTCGCAATTCCGAAACTTTTGCTCGAACTGTCGCAATTCCGACACTTTTACTCGAATTGTCGCAATAGCGACGCTTTCCTCAAACGTCGCAATAGCGACACTTAGCTTTATGCCACTGCAATTCTGACACTTTTGCCCAAACTGTCACAATTACGACACTTTTACCCGATCTGTCGCAATAGCGACGCTTTCCTCAAACGTCGCAATAGTGACACTTAGCTCTATGTCGTCGCAATTCCAACACTTTTTCCCAAACTGTCGCAATTCCGACGCTTTGATACAAATTTTGGAAGATCGACACTAACTTCTAAGTGTTGCAATACTGAAACTTGTCTCCAAATGTTGGTACAGCGACAGTTTTGGGCGGGATTTGAAAAATTGATAAAATTTGGGGAAATTTCCGACATTTGGACAAAAGTTTCGGAACCAAAGTGTCGGAATTTCCGCCAAATGTACTAGTGGGCTATGCACAAGTGGAAGGAATTGATTTCGACGAAACATTTTCACCAATTTCCAGAATGGAAGCCATCTGAATGTTTCTCGCCTATGCATGTTCAAGAAAAATCAAAGTCTATCAAATGGATGTTAAGTTAGCATTTCTGAATGAAGAATTAGAAGAAGAAGTTTACATCGAACAACTTGAAGGTTTTCTAGTATCACAAAAAGAATATTTTCTTTAGGTTAAAGAAGGCTCTATATGGTCTCAAGCAGGCTCCCAGAGCATGGTATGCTTGTCTTGATGGATATATACATCAACATGGGTTCAAGAAAGGTACCGTTGATAGCAATCTTTATGTACAAATAGATAAAGATAATTTAAAAATCGTTGAGGTATATGTGGATGATATAATATTTGGTAGCAATGATGATTGACTAAGTAAGAACTTTTCTACAAAGATGCAAAGTGAGTTTGAGATGTCTTTACTTGGTGAGCTGACATACTTCTTAGAGCTTCAAATATCTTAGCAAGAGAAAGGAATATTTATATGTCAAGCCAAGTACATCAATGAAATGCTTAAGAAATTCAAAATGGAAGATTGCAAACCCATCCTTACTCTGATGGTAACAGGTTGCAAATTGAGCATAGACGACTCATCTAAGGATGTGGATCAGAGGTTGTACATATCTATGATTTTTAATCTTCTATATGTAACAGCCTCTCAGCCAGATGTTATGCAAGCAGTTGGACAAGTAGCAAGATTCCAAGCAGCACCAAAAGAATCACATATTATTGCCGTCAAAATAATTCTTCGATATCTAAAGGGTAAAGAAGAATATGGATTGTGGTATCCCAAGGGTAAAAATATCATTATTCAAGCCTTTACAGATGCATATTGGGAAGGAAGCATTGATGATTGTAAGAGTACTAGTGGAGAAGCATTCTATCTAGGTGTTTGTCTCGTATCATGGTTGAGCAAAAAGCAAACTTCATTCTCGTTATCTACAACGGAAGTAGAATACATTGTAGCAACATCACATTGCAACATCACATTGCAAGATATTCAAGTAAAATTTAGTGAGCCTATTCCCATATTCTGTGACAACACTAATGCCATCAGCATCTCCAAGAATCCTATCATGCATTCAAAAAAAAAACACATTCCGATAAAATATCATTTTGTTAGAGAACAAGTCGTTGAAAAGAATATCAAACTTGAGTACGTTTGTACAAAAGAACAAATTGTTGATATCTTCTCTAAAACTTTACCTCGTGAAGCATTTGAATATCTTCATCAAAAGCTTGGGATTCTCCCAAGTTCTCATTAGATTACAGGTCTCCAGGACGATTATGTGTTAGGGGGAGTGGAAGTGTGTACAGGTCCGCGGGATGGTTGTGTTTTAGGGGGAGTTACCCTTTGCCATTGATGTCAAAGGGGGAGAGAATGTTGTAGGAATAGGTGTCATGATCACAAGGGGAGTACTTGTGTTGCCATCAATGCCAAAGGGGGAGATTGTTGATCAATGGTTGTCATTGATGTCAACCCAAGCAGCACCAGGGGCTAACCCAATATTGCATGGTAATTTTGACCTACCAAATTAATATATTCTGGGTCAATAATTCTTTTTATGGTTTGTACTTGTCGAGATGTTTCCATTGATATATGGCAGGCCATGTAATTCTTCACGGTTTGAGAAATATTCATGTTTGAAGTTTGTACCCCCAGTTAGTGGGCTAAAACCCCATGGGGTTGGGGCATGGGTCATTGAAAAGTCATAACTAATATTTTTTAAGCTCCTAAAATCCCTCCCACGTTCACTTGTTGAAGCCCCTCTCAACTTATGCATTTATATAAATTGTGATCTTCATTTCCTCCTTAGGCAAGGGATTCGGCCATCTGAAACAGGTCATCATGGAATTTTCGCTCTAAATTTTTTTATACAAAGTTTCAAAAGCTGAAATTGTTATCAGGCGAAGCCAAGATCCTAAGGAAGCTGCTGTAAAAAATTTAGATCAAGGTGCACAATATTTTTGGAGATATGATCTGTGGAACTCAGGGTTTTTGCGGGCTCCTAAAATTCATCTCAAAGAAGTGACCTTGGTAAATTCGTCATAACTCTCTCTCTGAGTATCAGATTGGAATTCCGTAATAAGTGAAAAATAGTGCACAGCCTTTAATTTTCTCTCTGTCATTTTCAGAGTCAAATTAAGAAACAATGACACGTGGCATGTTGTACAAGTTCTCTTTGCTGAAATAGTACATAATTAGGGCATTGTGAGAGATTGGGTATAACTCTCTCTTGAAGAATCCAAATTGGGTCAAACCTATGGCATTGGAAAGTCGACTTAGAGGAATACTATAGGACCAAAAATAAGATATTGAGGATCTAAAATAACATATATACACCAAATTCAATATGGAGCTCCTAGAAGGAAAGAAAAAGCTAGATCATGTGTTGTCAAGGGTTGCAAAGGACCAGTCTTTCTATGGCAGCAAAGAAAATCAAGGTGTTGCAGAGGGTAGCATGACAAGAGAAGCAACCAAGGTTCATAACAGTAGCAATAATTTCATCATATGAAGTCTTCAAGTGGGCAACACTGTTACAATCATTGTAAAGGTATCATTGTACTTAGTCATTGTAAATACATTAGTATACAAATTGTACTAGTGTCTATCTGCCAGGAGTTGAAGAGGCGGTGTTGAGTGGTCTAGGATCATTATTAGGTGGTTGTGTCAAAGTTTTGGTTATGGTCTAGTATATCTTCTTCTTCTACATCATTCTATATCATTGTAAAGTGGACCATTTTCCCTGGTACAGGAGTCCATTCTTCTTTTATTCTTCTATAGGGTGGTAGGGTGGTGGTAGGGTGAGTTGTAGCTCATTGGGTGTTGAGGCATCCGTTCAGTTGACTACTGAAGAATCTCAGGCGTTGGAGCATCCATACAGTGGGAGCTGGAGAAGAATTATTTTCTAGATTCTAGGAAGTTGGAGCTTTATTTTCAATTGGACTTGAATATTAAAGAATTATTAGAAAAGCATTAGGTGGTTTTTGTCCTGGAGTGGGTTTCCACCTTAAAAACTGTGTGCATTTTTGTTCCTCTTTTTTGCTACTATCATTGTACAAACACTAATAATAATTGAAGATTAAATAATGCTCTAATTGAAAGGAATACTGATTCACCCCCCCTCTCATTATTTCCAACAGATGACATTATGGAAGTGTTTACCACCCTTGACTTTATCTTTCCCCCCTTACATCGAACCCATGAATTCGAACCACAAAAACCTTGTGGCCATTACATTGACACCCAATGTTTGGGTAAGGGGGCATGCATATTTGAGAGACCAGGAGAAGCAATTCCCCGCAACTCTCCTAGTGTATCTAGTCATGGCGACTCTAGTACCATTATTATTTCATGTTTAGAAGAACCTCTAGAGTCCCATATCACTGCAAATCACTCTAGGGATGATACCCCTCATCATTCCTTCATCTTACATCAACAACCCAGTCCCTTCAACATTGTTGTTGACCAACCTGTGAGTTTTCTAGGAGAGCACCAGTTCATTATATCCAAATCCTCTCTTTGAGATAGTGACACCATGTATGCCAACCTGGAAACTTAAAGTCCATTTGATTCATATATGCAGTACCAAAAGAGATTGGTAATCCTCCATTCCCTTTCTCAAATTGCATAACCATAACAGAAAAAAATGGTGCATCACATCATTAAAATGTGTTTAGATTCCCCTTTTTCTAAATACATTTTGGCATGAATACAACACTCATGGGGGAACCTATGCCCCTCAACCATAAAAATCCCAGATCTCAGCCAAAAACAGCACTGAAACCCCATTTCTCTGATAGGTCGCAATTTTCAGGTCATTTCCTGGGACAGGTAGCATTTTTCTGCCCAGTACCTGCTACCCAGGTTGCAAAATAGACCCCAAAAAGTGTGACTTGGCATATTCATGAGCTCTAGGTATCTAAACTAAAATTTCAATCCATTGAAATGAAAGAGTAGGATTGGGCCTCTTACCTGCAACTCATGAATCACAATTCCAATGGTCAATTTTTTTGCTATGATCGCCGCAGGATTTAGGGATTTCTTTCCTTACTACATTCACCACAGCTCCAAATGCAAATGAGTGAATTTGGAGGGAAAATACCTTATTAAAAGAAAACCCTTGATTTTTCTTTCACATGCCGTAGCCCAACTATATCTCAGTTTGATGAACCGTCTGTACTGTTGGAAAGCTCTCACTGAGCCCTCAAATGGGTATCTGTTAGTTTTTAATGACTTGATACTTCAATAGGACACATTTTATCCAGGAAGCGTCACTTCACACCTCCTCAAAATCGTAGTTATTCATTTGCAGCACTCATACTGGGGGCACCACTTTGCCTCCATACTTGTCCATGCTCGTGTCTATTTTCATCATGAGTTACCATCTTGTACTCATGTTTTTATGGTTCCCCATTGGACCTTTACTGTGTGGCAGCACCATCGAGTCACCCTTATTTAGAGCATCCGAGTTGAATCATTATCGCATTCATGGAGTCTATCCTGAGTCCCTTTGTATCCCGCTATAGTCCTCCATCCTTAATTTCTTGATCCCTCTCTCCTATCACACATTATGGCCTTTAGTCCCACTATTCCCTGTCCCTCATGATATCATGTCAGTCGCTGCTAGGTCATCGATGCCCTTTATGCTCTAATAAGGGAATTCGTTCGTCCGCTACTCATTCCCCCCACATTTCATCATCACCCCTGGCGTTCGTCTGTCAGACACTTTACTATTTTCTCTCGTGCCATATTTGAGGATCCCTTATTGCCTCACCTATGGCGGACCTCCTTCTGTCAACATCAGATCATTTATTCCAGACACGAGGTCTAGAGAGGGGTGTACCTTGGTTCCAGCTTCCACTCTTGTTCGGTACCTCAGATCAGGAAAAGGGACTCCTTACAGCCCTTTGACTTGATTTTTTCTCAGCTCCAGCTCCTTTCATCATGATCAAGATCCGTATACTCGATGGTTCAGTGATGCAGCAGATTGGACCTGTGATTCCCGGGTGTGTGTGAGATGTCTTAGCCCTCATGAGGGGGTGGTCCTATAGGTAGCCCCCCACATGCCCGGATGACCTCTTCATCTCAGCCTTCGATGTAGCTCCATAGATTTGATGATGTTAGCCTTAGCCGCTTGCAGCGCCTTTTTGATTGCATGAATCAATCAGACTTTTAGAGCCATTTCTTATTTATAGGGGCATTTGGGTTGTATTTGTATCTCATGTACTCAGATATTATTGTACAAGTCCTGGTTGTTATCCCAGGAAAAGTATGTATGTGGGATTCATTATCATGTTGTTTATCTGGCTCATGTTTATGCTAGCATGTACTATATTGTTCAGTCCCTTATTTACTGGATGCCTTATTCTTTGTACTTTGTCTCGGCGGGCATAGGTATGCCTCCCCTGCCACCTATAGCACAGGTACTCATTCATAAAAAGAGACTTGTCGCACCTGTGAGTCTCACCTCCTCAGGGTCTAGTCCTCTCAACACTTTGGTCTACCTTACATTTCTCTCTCTTTGACTTCCCCTTCGGTTTCTAGTGATTGAGTTCTTACAACGTACTTCAGTCATACGATTAGCTCCTAATGCTCACATGCTGGGGGACAATATGTTACACCATTTTTTGGTCATATAACCTATTGTTATTAGATGGACCCAAGTACACCATGCAAGACGAATTTTACCCTAAGTAAAATTGCATTCACTATGAAAAATAACTTCGTAAATCACCTTTATTAAGTTGTTTATGGTCTAAACTGGAAACCCCGTGAGGAAATATTAAATAAATCTACATTTGTTTGATTTTCCTCAAGGAATAATTAGTCAAACAAAAGTTTAATTAATATTGATGGTTATATTTAACCCATAACAGGGAAATTAATTAGATAAATCATTATTTATCTTATTATTTCCTAAGAATAATTATTTAAACCTTATTTAAATAACATTCTTTGTTGAATATGACTAAATCACCCATAAATAATTAAATAAATCATTATTTATTTGATTATTACTCAACCACATCCTTAAAATGATAAATAAATCATTTATTTATTTATTATTTACAAATAAAGGATTTGACCCAAGTCAAATTCCTTTTCCCTCCAACAAATATAATAAAATATTCCATAAAAGTTGGATCTTGATTTGGTTAATAATATTTTAACTATGCACCAATATCTAGACTAACTCAATATTTTGTTATAAATAAAATGGCTTTTCCATTCATTCACTACCTTTTGTTGCCTAAATATCACTCTAGATCTATACTTTTGGTCTGACTTTGATCCACCATCATAGTCATATTTTGCTACTATTTTTGTCTGGGTTTTCTACACCATCAAAAGAGAGGAATTTTAGATCTGAAGTGCTGAGGAATTACAAGAACCCATCCCATTGAGGAGAACTGGTAACACCCTTCTGTGTTTTCCTCCCAGGTGCCATTAATACAAAATCCATTCAACATATTCTTGTCTTGTCTATTGGATGCATGGAGTAAATCTTGTTTTTTCTATTGCTTAATGTCTTTTAATGCATAGATCTAGATTTTTGCAGAATTTATCTTGATCACCTAACTGTATATCTAAGGATATTGGCAGCCATCTTTTTTGTTAGGGCTATTTTTTATGCACATATAAAGTGGTATCTTTTTCATACGCTTGGAATTAAGATTCATACTAACAATCATTCCAGAAATCATCTATCCTATCTCTGCTCATGGAAGAAATTGATTATGATGGGCCTATGCAAGAGCTGAGAGAGAGAGGTTTGTTGGGGATATAATATTTGAGCTCAGTATGGCTAAGGGATGACACCACTGCTCATTAGAATTGTGAAATGCACTATAAATAGGGGCTCTACAAGGTCCAACACAATAGGCAAGTTCAAGAGACAATGTTGATGAGATTTTTGACTGAAACAACACAATGCACATGGATGAAGAGGAAGGAAGCTTCATAGTGACTATGGGAAGGCATCACTATTCACTAGAACTATGCATTTGGTAGAGGATGTGAATACAGACAATTTAACTGCACAATGAGGGATTTTTATCAATAGAGAGAAAAGACTAGGCACTGCAGCTACACAATGCACAATGCTTGAGGGGAAAACCCATATGATTGCAGTGGCTTAGGTTTGGACCCTCCGTACACTATAAATGCACCATGTTCCAAGGGAGGATCACTAGAAGAGATAATTTCATAGATAAATAAGACAAGCAATAGAAATTCAAGTCACTTTTCCAGGAAGGTTTTGATTGCAATGTGAAGGAAGGGAACCTATGTATTGCACAATTTGTCATTTCAAGTGGACATGGAAGTTTCTTGCTATCAAATAGAAGTTGTCCATGCACTACATAATGTATAACTTATTAAGGCAAATTAGAGTGAGTTAGTACAAGAAACAAGGGTTAGTGATCATGATTTGAGGGTTCTCAATGTAAAATGATAAGAGATGACCTAAGAAAATATTCAGTAAACAAGTTGATATAGGTGGATATTATTGGACACCCTCATGTTCCACTTGGTTTCCCACCATTATTTCTTTCAGTTTCCTTAAATGTAGAAAATTTTATTAATTTTTAAATTTTTTTCAAATCTTGAACCTATGGAGCCGTTTTGAGGCCCTAAACGATGTTTCTTGGAAATTGGGCAAACTCGTAGAACTTTATAAGGCTTTTAAGTTTAAATTTGTAGTCAGATAAGTATTTCTATTGAGGTGTCATACATGTCAAATGAAGATCGTTTTCCAAAGTTATGACCCTGGGAAGTTGATGTACTAATTTACCCCAACGTGGCCCACAAATGTTTGGCGCTTCATCTCCCATAGTTAGGTTTTTATATGTTTAGGTGTTTGCTTTGTTTATCAATAATAAATATAACTTTGAGACTCATTGTAACATATTTCAAAAGGCATGTAGCTACCACATCGCTTCTCAGAGATAAGTTACTGGTGAGCCCTGGTACTGCACCAAGAGTGCTGCAACTCCAAGAGGTTACTCTACTTTATTTTATCAACCCAGGGTTCGTACAAAATTGGAGGTGAAAATGCTATATACACAGCAGATGCATTCTATCCATGTCATCCTCTTCTCAGTTCTACATTGGGGTGCTACAACTAGGGTTAATTCTAGGGTATGAAATTTGTCACACTTCTGAATGAAAACTAAGACTGAAAATAATTCATGTCCATTATTCTATCAATAAGATAAGAAACTATTATAGATCATACAAACTCATTGAGCTATCTGCAATAAAGGAAATCCACACTTAAACTAATGCAAGAAATAAAGTTAAAATAAGTGGCATTCATCATTTAAAATTATTGAATTGAACTTGCAGAAAGGGAAATCAATCAACACATACATTTTGAACCAAATGACTAATTGAAATCTATGTATATCATGCTTGACTACTATGCTTAACAATTTATATATCGATGAGCTAACTATGCTTGTAAATAACTATATTTTATAGAAAAATAAGGAGGTGTTGAGGAGAACTAAGGGGGCCTTGGACTCATGGTTTTAGATCTGAAGGTGTCTTGGAGGTTGTGCTAGGTCTAGATGAGGTGAAAGAGAGGTTTTGGGCTGAAGAAGTGACTAACTAGCGCTGGTATAGGATTTACTATAGGATGTCTTGAAACGATACAGAAAATAGGATGAGAGTAGTTTGAGGTTTGAAATGGTGAGGAAAAGGATAAAAAAAGTGAAATGGAGGTTGATATAGTGGATGTAAGGTAGCCAACCCTTTAGCCAAGCTCAAAACTTATCTCAAAGCCTATCTTTCATCTCTAATGTGTCTCTTGGTGTTGTGGTGGATATGTCCAAAAGCAGGGCTGAAGGCGATCTGCTTGTAAGTTGGTTTATGAGGGGTGGAAACTAAAGCTAATGGTGTTGGTGGAGTCTGTAATATCCCAAAATAGGGAATTTATACAACAATAAGAACACCTTAAGATGTTCCAAAGTTGGAGATATTTCATATGATGTGTTAAAAACACATAGCCATTAATTAAAATTATAGCAGCAACTTATACTTCATTTCATGATCCAAAAGTTGGGAAAAGCAGTAAAATAAGCCCCAAAAATGTTATTCCCAGCTATTTTCATAATAAAAGAGGAAGATAATGGTTGGATCCTTTATCTTATGCTATATGGGACTCACACCCAGAAAAGAATCAGAAAAAATAATATGTTTTGCTAAGTTAAACAGACCTCTCAGTCCCGATATGGCTCAAAAAGGCCCAAATCCCATGACTTAACTCAACAGAAATCTACTGAAGCATATAAATCGTGATTTTCTGAGGGTTTCAGATGTAATATGGTGCAACATCAGATCTGTAGTTTATTATATGAAAACATGGAGGAAAATGGAGATCTAGCTCATTTTATACATCGAAGAGATAACCCGGCAAGGGTTTCATGAGAGCACAAGTACATAATAGCAGATATGCAGATATAGATCTGGAAAATGTAGTTACACTATAGATTTAAATACATATAGCTGAAATATACAATAAAGAGAAGAAGGATGCTTTACAAAGCCTTCCAGGAGAAGGGTTGGCCCTTCCTCCAAGGAACAAGCTCACAAACAAGGGCTTAACCCCTGCTACTGCAACAGTGAGTAAAATGATGCAGTTTTTATCAGTGACTATGCTGTAGAAGGTGGAAAATGCTTTGACCACATTTCAATATGTACAATATGCTTAGAAACCTCCTTTACAGATCTTGCAAAGAAAGGGAAGCTCCCTCCTCTGAAAGATAAGCTCAGAAAGTGGTGTTGGGGACTTTCCACTGCAACACCCTACAACACAACATTTCCTGCTACAAGATAATGTTGTAGCTGAAGGAGGATGCTTGGCCTCAAGCCTAAATGTGGAAAACTAAAGTGCAATAGTCCTTCAAGAGACCTCTCAAGAAAGGAGAAGGATTCCTAAACAGGAGATCCTTGTGCTAAAAAACACTGCAGCTCTGTTAAACAACAAGAGAATGCCAAAAATTTTAAAGAGACAAATATAAATAATATCCAAGCTAACCCCAAATGGCTGCCATCCTCTTCCTTATAAAATTTGTGAGCCTCCTCACCTTGGGTCCCACCCATTATGATTTCCAACTCCACATGAGAAATCTCCCTCCAAAATTACCTTGTACCTTCATCAAGGCCACTCCTCCATACTGTGTTGTTTGATTTGGTCAAGGTTGGCCTCTTCAATTTGCTTCATTCCTTTTCACACTCAAGTTCCTTCAATACAGCTCTCAAATTTTTGTCTATGTTGATCCTTGTTCACACTGAACTAGTTACATTGTTGATCTCCTCTTCTTCATGCATGCATGTTAACTTAGTCAAACTTGACTTTGTCCTCATCCATTTTCCCCTATCCACACACACAATTGTAACATCCAACTACTGTGATGATTTCCTTTCACATTATGATGGGTTTTATTCATGTTTTAATTATGCATGGGCCTCCTTACCCATTTATTCAACTCCTTGGTGATAAAGGAAAAATTAATTATTCTAGTTAGTTGCAAGATACTTTTGGAATATTACAGAGTCCTCCTCTGTTTCACCACTCAAAATTGCAAGAAAAATACATGTTCGTGCATTTATCATTGCCAAATCTATTATGACAATGGTGGAAAAGATTAGTTTAATTTAAGAAAACCTACCTATGCACTTAAAACATAAAACTAACTCCGCATCTACAACATGTTCATGATAAACAAAAAAACCTATCAAAATTTTGCAATAAATCATAAACTGAAAGAAAATTTGGGTCTGTGGTGAAGGTCTACCCTCCTCAAGCCCTGATGGAAGAGGTGAGAGAGGGAGGCTTTAACACAATTTTAGAGTTTTCTGTGCGACACCAACATGAACTTAAAGAAAAAAATGACAACAACATGAAATGAAAGAAAACTAAATATAGTGAGATGAAATGTAAGCAAACTAACTACAACACATGAAATGGAAGAAACTAAATATAACGAGATGAAATGTAAGAAAACTGACTACAACAACATGAAAGGTAAACACAAATACATAAGAGAGACTGATGATCCGAATGGAAAATGGCATCCACTCATGGTATTCATCTACCCATGTTATCCATCTAGCCATGGAATTTACCCATGGTATTCTAAATGTCATCGACCCATGGTATTCATCCACACATGGCATTTACCCATGGTATTGTAAGTGGTATCTACCCATGGTATTGACCCAGAGTTTTGACCCATGGTATCCAGATATGGTATCTACGCATGGTATTGTAACTCAAAAAAGGCTATAAATAACAAGCCTCGGTTTGTAAAAGGACAGATTTTTCCACCACAATGTAGCTTCTACAGTTATTCTCTGTTTTAATATAACAAGTTTCTTTGTGGTTTTATTTTCTTTGTGTTCTCTCTTTTTTTCTGACATTCTAATTTTGTAGATCTTATCATCTCTATTTCAGTTTTTTTAGATATTTGGGGCCTCCCCCCAAAGATTCAAATCAATGGTATCAGATTCAGGTTACGCCTCCATGGGAATGAGGGTTTGAAACATATTTCAGTTTCAATGCTTTGCAACAATCTTTAGCAAAATCCATGAATTGTTTTTTGGGCGGCGAGTTTACAGATTAGATTTGAAAATTTTGGTGAAAAAATTACAAAAAAAAAATACCATATCTACATTCCTTGTGAGAAAATACTCAAATTCAAAAAAAAAAAAGCCGAATTGGAGTTCGAATGAGGGAGATATCACTGATTCAAAATCATCAATTTTTCTGACGATAATTCATGGAAGGTGGATCTCATATCATTTCTTGTAGTTTTTCAGTGGGAAATTTTAGATAAATGGTTACAAATCTACACTCCTCTTGAAAAATCACCTGATTTATAAAAAAAAAGTAGTCGAATCGGAGTCCAGACGAGGGATTTATCGTTGATTTAAAATCAACTATTTTTTTTCAAAAATTTTATGACGGTGGGATAGTTCTAGCGCGCATATGAGATTCTAGGGTCTCCAAATTTCGATTCCAAGTGCATAGAAAGATGCAGAATGATAATTCCATTTCCAAAAATAGGTTGTAATAAATATTCTGAGTTATATTGACCGATTTATGCTCATTTTAAATTTGGAGCAGCATTCAGAGTGAGTTCCCTTTGGAGACGTGCCCTCCCACCTCGCTTTAGTAGGCACCTGCTTCACATTCATCGTTTTCAGCATAGTAGTATTCATCTTGGGTTATTTGGAGACGTTCCCTCTCACCCCAAGCTATGTAAGCACCTGCTACTTCATCAAAAATCAGCATCACGGTTATGGGTCAACTGCACAAAATCCTTCTCATCAAAGTCCATTTTCTAGGTCGCACACTGTTAGTAACACAGTTGGTCACAAGCATTACAGGGTATCTCTATCCTCGGATCTTCATTTGTCATGGTTTTGGTTCATCCACAAACCCACACTTCATCGAATTCCATTTACTAGGCCGCACACTGTCAATATCACAGTTGGTCACAAGCATTACAGGGTATCTCTATCCTCAGATCTTCATTCATCACAGTTATGGGTTAACTACACAAAACCCTTCTCTTCAGTGGCTATTTATATTCAACAAAGGCTTCTAAGGAGGGAACTTCACGCAATGGGGACCATTGCTTCTTAAGGAGGGAGGAATGATCTCAATGGAAAATGGCATCCACTCATGGTATTCATCTACCCATGTTATCCATCCACCCATGGAATTTACCCATGGTATTGTAAATTCCATTGACCCATGGTATTCATCCACACAAGGAATTTACCCATGGTATTGTAAGTGGTATCTACCCATGGTATTGACCCAGGGTTTTGACCCATGGTATCCAACTATGGTCTCTACACATGGTATTGTAACTCAAAAAATGCTATAAATAACAAGCCTCGGTTTGTAAAAGGACAAATTTTTCCACCACGATGTAGCTTCTACAGTTATTCTCTGTTTTAATAAAACAAGTTTCTTTGTGGTTTTATTTGCTTTTTGTTCTCTCTTTTTTTCTCGAATTATAATTTTGCAGATCTTATCAGATCCATTTCAATTTTTTGATATCTTGGGGGCCTCCCCACAAGATCTGGATCAACTGAGGTCAATGGATTGGACCCTACCTCACAAACTCAACTCCCTGAAACTAACTTAGTAAAGAAGACATTGAATACTCATTTTATTTCATAAAAAACCTTGTTATATAGCATATGAAAGTCAAAAATGTCTATCACAAGAGATAAGAGTTCTCTATCTATCTCCAAAAATAAATTCCTAATGAGCTCTTGCTTTGCCCTATTTATCTTAAAGGTTTGCTACCAACATCTCCCTAAAAAGTAGGTGATTTTTATCATTGGAACTCGAGAGAAGTGGAGCTTGGCTCCACTTTATCTTCCAATTGCTTGCCTACCTTTGATTTCGAGATGTTGGAGGAGAATATCGAGGATCCCTTGGCTACCTTTAGGAGTTGAGGAGGTCATCAACCCCCTACAATCACTCCTTGTTGTCTACTCTGAGCCTTGATTGTGAAATCTTCAACAAAAATGGCATATTCTCTTGATTATCCTGCATTTAAACCACATTAGGCATTCGAAGTATGACAACCCTTAACACACCATCTACAGTAAGAAACATATGACCATAATGAAATTAAATGTGATAAAGAGAGACTAAAAAGGCTTAAAAGGTGACAATTAACCCCTTAAAAGGTACCTAATGATGGTGCTCATCTTCACCCCCCTACAAAATGGGTGCTCATCCTCTGATAAACTTAGTAATATTTATTTATATCTTTTATTTCCTTAGTGGCCTCTCTGACATCCCAAGGAATCAATGAAGGAGTCCCCTCTGGAGGGTAGAATCCAGCATTATTTTCTGCCTCCTCCCATTCTTTGTTTTTATCAGCTTGCTATTTTTCTTCACCCAGTCCCAGCAGCAAAGGTGGATTGAGTTTTAAGCCAAGCCATTAGATATTCATTGTCTACATATCCATCTTGTACAAAGGTTCCTTTTTCTAGGGAATTTCTCAATCTCTTTGGAGTATGATACTCCATTTTTCTGAGGCTAAGAGGGATACCATTCCATATTATCTAACTTGCCATTACACTTACCTCTCCCAACAGCCTAGAAATGTCATTAAATTTTGCAATGGCTTGTGCTTGGGTGTTGAGGTATTTATCTGCAAGGTTGGCATCATTTTCTATCATTAGCTGATTTTTAATGACCCCTTGAGGGATGAATAGTTCTTCCCTAACATGGAGAGGATCCTTTCCTTCCCTTATCATCACCCTTTTTACCTCCTCTTCCCTTGCCTCCTCATTCATCATCCAAGAGGCTAGGGCCATCAACTGCATATCCCCCAAGCTTGGGCTAGGGTCCCAAATGTTTAAATCAGTCAAAAAAATATTGTGCATATAAAATTATATCAACTTGGCCTTGTCTCCTATCATGGACTGATTAGAAAAGTCTATAAAATTTCCATAGCTTTGGAAAGGTAATGATCCATAGGAAGCTAGTGCTTTAATCTGAAACTGTAGCCATTGTTCCTTCAGGTAGATGGAATAAGTGTAGAAATTTGAATAACTGATATATTATTCACCGAGATTCTCCTGATCACACACTATTTTAGCTTCATGCATAATACAAAATCTCTTCTACCATTGATCATCACATGTGGAAATAAAATCAATTGCATGCACACATTAAAACCACAAACAATCACACATATGAACACAGTATTTAATGGAAAAGATTAAAGCTGAAAACCCCAACTATCTGTATATTATATGTCATGAAGATCATGTAACAATCATAGTACAAAGCTCCTCACAAGCTCTCAGCACAACCTCGAATTGCTACACACTATCAAGCTAGATCTAGCAAAACACATGCTCCAATATTTTTCCACTTGATAGCCAGCCTCTATTGTGTAATCAATGCTATGGGATGGCTCATTAAATAACATAAACCACCTGGCTTGTACTGCGCAATCCTCATGGGCTTCTCCACCTATCTGTGTGTTGCAAATAGCAACTGTAGAGTCACAACCGATAGTTAACCTTCTCTTTCACCTATCTCTGCACTGGTCTCCACTGAAACTGTCCATGCACTGAAGTTAACTGATGCATTCTTTAGTTGATTAATGAGTTTATAATTAGTGAATTAATTAATAATTAATTCACACCACTCTCACTAATCGTATCAATTAGTTAAACTGAATACAAATAGCTCAACTATGTTTAGATTAGTTAAACTGAATACAACTCCACTAACTTCCTCAATCAACTCCACCAAACTCTGTCACATGAGTTCTAACTGAAGTATCCATGCAATAGCTCCACTTAACCCTCAAGAATAGCATAATTCCTTCTGTCAGCTCCTGTGCCACATTTTTTCTCTTAACTGAAGTGCTCCAAGAGAATAAGATAATTTTTAGAGTCTAAATATTAGTAAGAGCTAATAATATTCGACATATCTATTTTTAGAATGGAAATCTAAAAATATATTCCGCCCAATATGTGCACTTAACTGAAATGCTCCAAGAGAATAAGATAATGTTTAGAGTCTAAATATTAGTAAGAGCTAATATTATTTGACATATATATTTTTAGACTGGAAATCTAAAAATAGATTCCGCCCAGTATGTCTAAAAATAGAAGTCCATATATTTTTTCTGACTTGACCAACCATCCATAAATAGCATCCTGCAACTCATAGAACATGATCCATATGTCTAAAAATAGACTTTGTGTCAAAATAGCCTGCAGGCCCACTTAGTGAAGGCGACTCCTTTCCACTGAGCTCATCATCTTGTTGCAATCTCAAAACTCCCTCTCAACAAGATAAGGATTATCTGCAACCCCTATCCTACCCCTGTGGTATTCGAATTTTCTCTTGGTGAGCGCCTTCGTCAAGATATCAGCATCTTGATCCTCCGTGCGAATGTATGAAAGTAACATGATCTTCCGCTGCACACAATCTCTGATATGATGATACCGATCCATGAAGCCATGCCGCCTCAACTCATAATCCTGTTTGTACCATGATCCATATCCCGATGTGCCTCTAAGATATCTCAATACATGCTTCCCTACCTTCCAAAAGAGCTTGGTTGGCATAACCATAGCTTGTGAAAGTTGGTTAACAGCATAGCATATGTCGGGTTGTGTATTGACTAGATACATAAGTGACCCCACCAACTATCGATAAACAGTGGCATCCACTACCTCCGCTAAAGTAGCATCCTCCTTCCTCCAACCACCAGGAAGAGGAGTATCAATAGTCTTGCAGCCATGCATTTTTAACTTCTCCAGTATCTCCCGGGCATACTTACCCTGAGAAACAAATAGTCCACCACTGCGCTGCCAAATTTCCAATCCCAGGAAATAATGAAGGAGGCCCAAGTCCTTCATCTCAAACTCCTTTGCAAGATCAGCTTTGCATAGTGTATCAACAGTTCATCACTTGTCAAAATCAAATCATCTACATAAAGTACAATGATCAGCAAATTGCCCTCCACCACAATATGGTATAGGTTAGGATCCGCCTCACTCTTGGAGAATCCAAGTCCGGTGAAATAACTGTCTATCCCTATGTACCAAGAACGAGGTGCTTGTTTCAACCCATACAACACTCTTTTGAGCCTGCACACATGCAACTCGCTGTTGAAGATCTTGAAATCTTCGGGCTACTCTATGTACACCTCTTCCTCAATGACTCCATTGAGGAACGTAGTCTTCACATCCATCTAATGAATGTGCCACCCCATCTGCACTAAGAGAGCAAGAATCGTCCATATGGAAGAATACCTTGCGACAGGTGCAAAGGTCTCCTCATAATCGATCCCCTCAATCTGTGAAAAGCCTTGGGAAAAAAATCTTACCTTGTACTTATCCACACTCCCGTCAGCGGCCTGCTTCACTTTTTAGATCCATCTCGAACCCACCATTGATTTCCCCTCTGGCCTCGGGACAATCTCCCATGCACTGTTTCTTACAATTGAATCATACTCTTCCACCATGGCATCTACCCATGCAGGGTCCTCCATAGATTCCTCGAAAGAGGATGGCTTTGTCACGATACACTTGATCATAAGAGCCATGTATCCAGTAGACCAGTTAGGTGACTGTCTCTATCTGCATTGTGATGTAGGTCCTCCTACAACCTTCTCTGTATCTTGAGCCAGTCGCTCAGCTTCTGTAGTGTGCTTCTGCCCTCTGATGGTTGGCGCTGCCTGAGTGGTCTCTTCCACTCCATGAACCTCCTCTTGTGACTGATCCACATCCTGAGACTCATCCTTAGGAACTAATAGCTCCTCATCTACATGAAAGTGTGGCTCCCTCTCAAGCGAACACTTCATGGATTTATCCTCATGAAATTTGATATCCTATCGCACAACAGTCTTCTTTGTGTCTGGAAAATACACATGTTAGTTGTGGGGCGTATCAGTATACCCCATAAATATCCCAACCTCTGCAGTCAGCTCCAACTTCTATCTGGCATCCTTCATCACATGAATGTAAACAGGTGAACCAAAAAGCCTCAAATGGGAAATATCAGGCCTCTTACCAGAAAGCGCCTCCTCGGGTGTACTCATGCCAAGTATCCTGTGAGGACAACGGTTCTGCACATATACTGCAGTATTGCATGCCTCAGCCCATAAGTGTATGGGTAGGCCCTGATCATGCAACATCGCACATGCAGCACCCATGATCATTCTATTCTTACGCTCAGGAACCCCGTTCTACTGTGGGTTATGAGGTGCTATGAGCTCTCTTCGAATTCCTTCTGTGTTGCAAAAGTCCTTGAATTCGCCAGAGATGAATTCACCACCATTTTTTCTCCTTAGAGCCTTCACCTGCTTCCCCGATTCTTTCTCAACTAGTGCCTTGAAATCACATAACTTTGAGTATGTCTCGCTCTTCTTCTGCATGAAGAAGATCCAACACTTATGAGAAAAATCATCAAAAAATATCACATAATACATGTGCTTTGCTGTCGAAGCTGCTGAGAAAGGTCCACACACGTCTGTGTGAATTCTCTCAAGGATCGTCGTGGCGTGACTATCCTTCTCGTGAAAGGTGGATTTCATAAATTTTCCCAAGGTACATCCCTTGCACTGATCTGACTGCGCAAGAGTACCCTTAGGAAGCCCAGTAGAAATCTGTTGTAGTATCTTCAAAGCTCTATGGTGAAGGTGGCCCAATCTCCAGTGCCACAACTCGCCATCATCCCAGCTCACCACTCCTTCTTCCTTGCCTGCCATTGTTGCACAGCCATCTACCTACAATTGATAAAGGTTCTTAACTTGAACCCCTATCCTCCGGGTCTCACTAGTTTCCTTACTGTGCAGGAAAGCCTTTCCCTCGCTAAAGACAACATCATATCCCTTGTCTTCTAACATCGCCACAGAGATAAGATTCTTCTTCAATCCTGGAACATGCTTCACTTCGTTCAATATGAAGGGTTTACCAGACTCCCTCTCAAAGGAAATGGTACCGATACCGGTCACACTGTATCTACCATCATCGCCCATATCGATGTGCACTCCAAGATATTTCTCATCCAGATCAGTAAACAAATCTCGATCTCCTGTCATGTGAAAAGACACACCACTGTCAAGAAACCACACTGAACCCATCACACTTGAGACCAAGCATGTGATAAGCAAAAAATATAGCTCAAACTGTGAGGCTAAGGCCTCTCCAGCTGTAGTCCCAGCAGCCTACTTATTTTTCTTCTTCTGTGGACAACTAGTGGCGTAATGTCCGTGTTGGTGACAGTGAAAGCACTTCACCTTAGACATGTCCTGCTTCTTGCCTTTCGCATCAGATTGAGAAGCTTTCTTTCTCTTCCCCTTCTTTTCTTTGGTAGCCAAAGTGAAATTCTCTTCATTAGAGTTCTTTGATGAAGATCCGTCCCTGGTACTCCGCCTTATCTCCTCTTGCACAAGATCCGACCAAAGTCGCTCCCATCCTGGCAATTTCTCCCAACCATTGACAGAGTCTTGATAGGAATGCCAACTCTTCGGAAGCCCAAGGAGAGAAAAGCTCACCAAGTCCTCATCATCAATATTCACCCCCACACTTCCCAGCTCATTCCTGCATTGGACGAACTTCGTGAGGTACTTGGGCATACTGTCGCCTTTCTCCATCTTTATGTTTCTGAGTTTATCCTTGAGCACCAACTTTCTATGGTCACTCTTTCTTTGGAATAAATCTGTCAAAGCTTTCCACATCAAGAATGGAGAAGCCTTACCATGAAGGTTGGACACTATGTGATCCTTCACACCTTCCAACAAAATCCTTCGACACTTTGTTGTCTTCTTTTGCCATGTGTCAAGTACGGCAGCATCACTAGAAGTAGGTTTTGGAATTTCTACATCTATGAACTCTTTCAACCCATTGTCATCCAGCACCACCTCCATCCTGTCCTTCCATGAAATATAATTTGAGCTTCCCTCAAGGGCATACTCCAATCTCAATCCATTGAAAGACATCTCAACTTCGACACCAAGAAAACACTGCTGCAAATTCAAATTCCACCAGCACAAAACTCAACTGCTTCAATGTTTTGCAATTGCTCCAATGATCAATAGCGCTCTGATACCATGTAGAAATTTGAATAACTGATATATTATTCACCGATATTATCCTGATCACACACTATTTTAGCTTCATGCATAATATAGAATCTCTTCTACCATTGATCATCACATGCGGAAATAAAATCAATTGCATGCACACATTAAAACCACAAATAATCACACATATGAACACAGTATTTAATGGGAAAGCTTAAAGCTGAAAACCCCAACTATTTGTATATTATATGTCATGGAGATCATGTAACAATCATAGTACAAAGATCCTCACAAGCTCTCAGCACTACCTCCACTTGCTACACACTATCAAGCTAGATCTAGCAAAACACATGCTCCAATCTTTTTCCACTTGATAGCCAGTCTCTATTGTGCAATCAATGCTATGGGATGGCTCATTAAATAACATAAATGACCTGGCTTGTACTGCACAATCCTCATGGGCTTCTCCAATCACTGGTAGTTGCAAATATGCAATAGTATAGTCACAACTGATAGTTAACCTGCTCTTTCACCTATCTCTGCACTGGTCTCCACTGAAATTGTTCATGCACTGAAGTTAAATGATGTATTCTTTAGTTGATTAATGATTTATAATTAGTGAATTAATTAATAATGAATTCACACCACTCTCACTAATTGTATCAATTAGTTAAACTAGATACAAATAGCTCAACTATGTTTAGATTAGTTAAACTGAATACAACTCCACTAACTTCCTCAATCAACTCCACCAAACTCTGTCACATGAGTTCTAACTGAAGTATCCATGCAATAGCTCCACTTAACCCTCAATAATAGCGTAATTCCTTTTGTCAGCTCCTGTGCCACATCTGTGCACTTAACTAAAATGCTCCAAGAGAATAAGATAATGTTTAGAGTCTAAATATTAGTAAGAGCTAATATTATTTGACATATATATTTTTAGACTGGAAATCTAAAAATAGATTCCGCCCAGTATGTCTAAAAATAGAAGTCCATATATTTTTTCCGACTTGACCAACCATCCATAAAGAGCATCCTGCAACTCATAGAACATGATCCATATGTCTAAAAATAGACATAGTCTAAAAATAGGCTTTGCGCCAAAAATAGCCTGCGGGCCCACTTAGTGAAGGCGACTCCTTTCCACTAAGCTCATCATCTTGTTGCATTCTCAACAATAAGAGTTTGAAGGATGCCTGTGTCGTATTTCCTCCATGCCAAGTCTGCCATGGTGGCAATCTGCTTGTCCTTTTGTTATAGCTGGCTTTGTAACCTTGCATTTTCTTCTTGTGTTTCTTGTAGTTTCTCATTTAAAATTACTTCCCTAAGTCTAACATCAGCTAAATCCCTCCCCATCTGAGTGAATTTTTCTTCCATGATCCCTACATCTTGCACACTCTTTGTTTTTGAAATTTTCACCCAGTGATGTGTGTGTATTCTCTCCTGTTCTAGCTGATAAAATAGGGGAACTGGGAGATTTTGAGGGATTATCCTTCCCCCTTCAATAAATGTGTAGTAGGAACTCATATTTGGTTGTGCTCAGGGATGTGGAATTGTTGATATCTATTTTGGGACAAATTTTGGAGAGGCGGGATCCTCTTTTGGTTCCTCCTCTTCCTTCCCTTTTGCATCCTGACTCTCAATTTGTGCCTCTTTTTAAACATAATGGGCCTCCTACCCTTCCAAGGGTACCTTATATCCCTCCCTCATGGCCTTCTACTCTTTCTATGACACATCTAGAGTTTCCTGTAGCACTGATAGAGTTTGCTGTAGAAAACTCTATTTTTCTTGTAGCAAAGCCTCCTTTGTTTGTTGCCCCTTGTTTTCTGCTTCTTGAGGGTTTGTGGGGGTTGGTACTTATTTGAGGGATGCTAGCCTTGAATAATGTCTCCTCATATAGGTTATGAGTGTTTTATCAGGTGAGGTAACCTCTTGAATTTTTCCCTCTTCTGGGCGTATTTCAGCTTTCTTCTTGGGTGACTCTTCAATTATTATTGGGTTTGTGGGTTGATTATTGGGTCTCCCTTGATTAACCCTGGCACTCTTTATGGTCCTGAAGTATGTGGGGGTCTGTATTCTCCTCTTTTCCTTCACTGGGGTTATTATAGTGGCTAAGTTGTCAACCAATTCCTTTCTGAGGATCCTGGCGATATGCTTATCTGTTGGGGAGAGATGTCAGTGCTCATCTTGGGGTCTCATATTTATTCCTCTCCTATCTTTCCTTCCATTTCCCCTTCATTTTCTTCCCCCTCCTTTTCATCTCCTTCTCCTTTTTCATATTTCTCTTCCTCTTCTTATTTTCCTTCCTCTGTCTTTAGGGTTTCTGTGTGTTATGATTTTGTCTCCATCTCCTCTTCTTTTTCATCTTTTTGTTCCTCTTCTTATTTTCATTCCTATATATTTATGGTTATGCTTTTGTCTCCTATTCTTCCTATTCTTCCTCTATTTATTTTTTTCCTTCAATGTCTACTTATTCTTTCATACCCCTATCTACAAGACCAGAGGCAGGAGTTTGTCAAGGAGTGACATATTGTGTCCCTATGAATGCTTCTCTATCCATATCTATGAAGGTGGACCAAGATACATGGATGTTTATTCTATTGAGAGCATTCTAATGAGGCCATGGTGAGCTAAGTGTTGATAATTTCTCCCCCTCACCTTCTGGCTCATGTATATGATTAAATGTAGGAGGAAGTGGGGAATGTTTAGTATCTATTCTAGAGGTAGATCTCCCTGGAATATAATCTCATGTAGTAATATCAAGTGGTATCCATAAACCACACTGAGTCTTCCCTCACAGGAAATTTATTTCAGAATGTTATATGCTACTTCATCCCATGGGTAAGGGAGGCTTTCCCTTCTCACTCCATTTCTATCCTTCATGTATTCCTAATTAGGAAAAAAGAAACTCATTTTAGAGGTAGTGTTGGAAACTCTATCTTCTCTATTCCACTTGAATCCTAGAGGTAAGGTTATAACTATGCTTATAAATTCAGGGGCTATGGTGATGGCTAGTCCTCTAACCACAGTGGTGGCCCTATATTATGCTTGTGAATGAAAAGCCACTAAAAATTCCCGATCCACTTCATCATCAAAGCCCTTGAGGAGTTCGAAGAATCCTAGCCACTGATGATTTTTAAAAATATCAACCACCTGAGGGTGTAATATAATTATTTTCATATATATGGGTTCCCTTCTATGAAAACCTTCCCCAATATTACAACCGTGTTATGAAGATGGTTGGATTGTTTTTGTCTTAGAACACTGGTGATAAGGGAGGCTTCTATTCAACACAAACTCAGACTTCCTTGAAACTACTTCTCTTAAAAACCTCTTTAATTCTAAATTATTGTTGTGACTTTGCATAATTTTTCATTAAATTTTTCATAACTTGGTGGGGTGACATCCACTTACCTCTGCACTATGATTTTTCTTGCTTGGGAGATGGTGGTGATGGGTGTCAACACCATCTGTGAGTGGCTCTCATGGAAATTATGATCACTGTTGAGCCTTCATGTAGATTTCTTGTATTATCATCAGACTTCCAATAGCATGGGATTGCATGCAAAACTTCGACCTTGGTGTGAAATTCCTTGATGGATCTTGTCTCGTTCCAGCTCTAAATTTTTTAAAAATACATAATGGAATGAAGGAGAATGAACCAAAGAACACATTTATTGCAAATTGAGCTGACTTGGAGTGGTGTGGTGATTTGGATTTGGCACGAGGTTTCCTCTTTTGGACCATTGGTCCCACTCGAGCCAATCATTTCTATCTGCCTCAGAATAACCTGCAACTCCTCATGATAACTCCCTTAACTAATCTGACAACTTAGGTGACATGAATAAATGCAATTCTCCCTCACTGTAATTTTACGAGGGTCACCAAGTTAACTCATCACATTTTCTCCTTTTCAACTCTCTATTTCAGAAATTAATTGATTTTAGCCAATATGACGCATAACGAGAGGGTGAGAGAGCCATACTTTAGCCTACCTATTGTTGAGGAGTTGTATAATTTCTTCGATGTAGGGAGTTGGAGTCTTGTGATAGCCATCTATGTTTTTTATTTTGCTGTGTTTTTTTTTAATGCATATTTTCTAAGTGAGTAGTTTCTTTCTGAGTGAGCTTCTTATTTTATTTTTTTGTTGGTTCTTTTTGAAGGTGTTTCTTGTAGATCCTCAGCTATTGTTTTTGGTGTGTATTTCCTCTTGGAGTCCTCTGGTGATCATCTGGAGACATATTCATTAGCTACCTCTTGCATTTTTGGTTTGCTATTACACATGCATGATTGTTATAGGAAGTGGGAATATTCCTCTAACAGTCCCCTTTCTGCTGCTTTAGAGCTCCACTTAGCTGAGAAATTAGGAGAAGTACTGCAAGGATGATAGGAATGGAGTTCTGGAGTGAATGGAGTGGTGTATTGATGAGGGGAGAGGCCTTGTGTAAATATTTAGCTAAACTAGCTCTTAATGGTGAAAGAGAGGGTTTAGTGAGTGAATAGTCATGCATGGAATGGAGTGGTGGTTAGGAGTGGTAGGTATGAGAAAAAAAATGATTTTGATGTCATCCTTGAGGGATAGGTGTCTTTGAATTATATTTTTTCTCTTGAATGAATTTACAGTAGCAATACAAGGCTTCCTATAGCACAACAGGAAATCCTGTAGCAACCTAGGACATCCTGTAGCACTGCAGAGAGTAAGAAAAAGATGTGATTTTTTCTCACCTGAAAGGAGAATTGAATGGATGAATGCATACTGGGGTGGATCATGGAGTGGGTAGGTATAGGAGAGAGAGAAGAGAGAAAGGATTTTGGTCCTCTTTGTCCCAATTTTCCTTGATCAACAACTTTAAAAATAGAAATAAGTGAGTTTATAGGTGTTGCGTCATCCATTTTTTTCTCTTTTTCTCTCTTTTTTTTTTGAGACAGGCGGGCTACCTCCATAGAGGTTTTCCCCTTTTTTACTTCACCAATATCGCCTCATGGAGGATTTCGACCCAAGAGTTGGCCTATGATGCCTCAGAGAGGTTTTCACCCATGCATATTTATTTTTTCTTTTTCTTTTTTTCTCTAGGAAGGTGTGGCACTAGAAACTATGAAGCTTCCCATGACATTTACCTCTCTTTTTATTGAATTGTTAAAATTAGCCCTAAGCAGGGTATTTTTACATTTTGAGCCTGTAACCATAGGCAAGTAGGAGGATCCCCTCCTCATCTATGGTTATGATCTAAACAATCCCATTTTCATGGAATTTTTCCACTTGATAAGGCCCTAGCCACATTTTCATTATTTTTCCTTTGAATTCCATGAATCTGGAGTCATAAAGCAGTGCCCACTCTCCTTTCTGAAATTCCTTTTCCTTGATGTGCTTGTCATGCCAAACTTTCCTTTAAAGCTAAATTAACTTTGTGTGAAGGAGGGCCTACATTCTAAACTCATCCAGACCATTTAGCTGTAGCAACCTTTCTTTCCATGCCTTTGTGATGTATGCGTCTAATTGAGTTTCCATTTTCAGGGTGTTGTACTCAAACTCAATGGAAATCACAGATTTATTCCCATAAACTAAATCATATGGAGTAAACCATGTGGTGGTCTTCCAAGTGGTATTTTAAGCCCAAGTGGCTTCCACCAATCTGTTTGTCCAATATTTTCTGCTGCTGCTCACAAAATTGGTGAGGATATTCTCCAAGGCTCTATTTTTCACTTCCACCTGGCCATTTTCTTGAGGATGATAGGTAGTGGAAGTCCATACCCCACTTTTCAAATGACTCTAAATCCATATGAGGGTGCAAGGGAATTTCCTCCCTCGGTGTAGGTCTTCCCATCCTTTGGAACTGATCACATCTACTAGTATATCTCCTGGCATCTTGGTGGAGGGTAGGCCAATAGTAACCTTCTTGCAAAGCTTTGAAGGTTGTCCTCTTAGCAGCAAAGTGACCCCCACAGGGACCATCATGACATGCCAAGAGGATGTCAAAATATTCTTCTTCCCTCAGATATATTCTAAGAATTTGTTCAGGACCCAACTTGAAGAGATTTCCACTAATCTAGGTGAAAGGGGAACTTTTCTCGATAATATTTCTTGTCTCCCTAGATGAAAGGTTCACATGAAACCTTTTAGAAACAAAGTAGTTAACTATGTAATTGAAACCAAGGAGAGAGTAATGAGATAGAAAATAGGCATTCATCCAAAAGTTGATCATCCACTATCCCTTCCTCATCTGTAAATAGATTTAACCTAGATAAGAAATATGCAAGAGCATTATCGTTTCCTAGTTTATCAACAATTGTTAAATCAAACTATGGTAATAACAAAAACCATCTAATGATTCTAGAATTAACATCAATTTTATTCATGAAGTATTTGATGGTTGCATGTTCGACATGCAAAAAGGTATGATAACCAGTAATATAATGCCTAAATTTGTTTAAGGAATGGATTATGGCTAAAATATTTTTTTTTCTATGACAGTATAGTTTAGTTTAGATTTGGAAAAAGTTCTTGCTAATGAAATAGATGGCATAGGGTAATTTGTCTTCTAAATTCCTCAATGCTACCCCCACAACTTTATTTGATGCATCTATGTGGATGTGGGAATGAAAAGCTGAGTTTGGACCTCGAAGAATGGGAGTAGTAGTTATCTTTTCCTCAATGAGCTCAAGAGCTTCTTGATAGAGAATAGAGAAAAATAACTCAAAATATTTGTCCAACAATCCAAATAATGGTGAATCCACCTTGAGAAAGTCCTTAATGAACCTCCTATAGTAGCCATCCAAACCTAGGAAACTTCTGACATCTCTTTTCTAGAACATGTACCCTTTTATGATGGTGATTTTTTTTGGGTCTACCTTTATTCCTACTTGTGATATTGAGTGGTCTAGGTTTATCCCTTCTCTTTTTAAGAATTCACACTTTTACGGAATTAGGGAGAGATGAATTTCAATGCACTTTCTCATCACTTTTCCCAAATTGGAGAGAGCTTCTTGGAAATCATGCCCATAAGGTGTGAAATCATCCATGTATATTTGAACAGAGTCATGGAATAGTTCAGAAAAAATGCTCAGGACTGCTCTCTGGAAAGTAGCAAGGGAATTTCACAATCCAAAGGGAAGGACTATGTAAGCAAAAGCGCCCTAGGGACATGTGAAAATGGTCTTGTCCTAGTCCTCAGGGCTAATTTGGATCTAGTTATACCCACTGAACCCATCTAGCAAAGAGAAAAATTTCTTCCCTACAAGGCCATCCAAGACTTGATCTATGAAGGGCAAGGGGAAATTTTCCTTATTAGTGGATTTGTTTAGTTCCCAATAATCAACACATATTATCAATTTTCCATTCTTCTTTGGGACTAGGAAAAGAGGAGACACCCACTTACTGTCTGATATGGGATAGATGAAACTTGCATCCAATATATTTTGGAGTTCATCCTTCACTATGTAATTTATAACGGGGTTCATCCTCCTTTGGGGATATTGCACAGGCTTGCATCCCTCTTTAATACAATATTATATGTGCACAATGAGGAACACACTCCTTTCATGTATTTGTAGTCCCAATCAAATGCATCAAGGTTTTCCTACAAGAGCTAGCATAGCTGCCCTTCTTCTGTAGATGAGAGGGATGAGTTAATCTTCAGAGATTTTGATGGGTGAAATTCCACAGCCTTGGTGGCTTTAGAAGTTGAATCAACTGAGTGCAGCTCCATCCAAGGGTGGATTTTATATTCTTTTACTAGGTCATCAAGTGGAATGTCATTGACGGGGTGGTTTTGAATGATGTGGTCAATGAGATAGTTCTCATCGAGTTGCCACCCTCTACGAATAGTATCTATGGTACAAATCAGGTAAGGTGTGGTACTATGTACTTCTTCTTCTTCTTCTTCATCATACCGTAGAGGTAGGCCATGGTCAATGGAAGGCTAGGAAGGAGGATATAACACCAACTGCTTAGACAAGGTCCCATTCTTTATAGTCATTTTTCTGGCCCGAAAACTAATACAAGCATTGACGGTGGATAACCAAGGTCTTCCTAAAATGACAGAATATCCATTAAACTTGGTTTTTGGCTGTTGGACCAGTAAATTTTTAGGGTACTCCCAAGAGTCGATTGAGACCATAACATCCTCAAAAATTCCTTTTAGAACTACTATGGACCTGTCTACAAGTTGTAGAACATTGGTGGTATTTCTCAATTCTCCTTGGAGGTTTATTTTAATAATAGTTTCCCTAGTCATCACATTTATGGCAGCCTCAAGATTAATCAGAGTATTGGGTAATATGACACCATATATGAGTAAATCTATTGCCAGACTTTCAGAGTCCAGGTACTTCGGGAAGATCACCCTTACCAACATTAAGTCGAACAATTGTCCCATGAGATTGATGGTGGTGGTGTCTTTCTTCTTTCTCCTAGGTTTCTTCAAGCAAAGATTATTTAATGAGCCTATTGTGAATAGGAAAATACTTAATGGCCTAGAGAAGGGGTATTTTCACACAAAAATTTTTCATTTCTCCTATAATTTCATTCTCTTATAGGGTGTGTTGACTAGTGTGGATCAGACGCTACTAAAAATAACGTTGTTGGATTTGAGTGTTGCTTTCTTCCTTTTCCTCCTCAACCTCTGTAGGTGGAGATGGAGGATGATTGTCTTGTATTACTCTTCCCGACTTGAGATTGATCTCGTGTATCTCCACAACATAATATGGATAGGATGTTTCCCCATAATAAAATTGTTGTGTCTGCTTATTGTTGAGGTTCAGATTGGGATGGGTGGGCATTTGAGGAAAATTATGTGGAGAAGAATGGGTGAGATGAGGTTGAGGTTGGGGTGGAGGCAGTAAAGAAAGTGGTTGATTGTGTTGGGTCCTCCACCCTTGTGATGTGTTTCTCCACTGAGGTGGATGAGGAACATATTGTTGGAATGGTTCATTCATAGGATGAGGGTGATATGGAGGGTTGTAAGGCCAAGTAGGAGGTGTAGGCCATGATTAGGGAGTGTAGGTGTAACAAGAATGCATAGGTGCATTCTAATTTGTATGATAGTAGGATTAAGGTGCACATTATATACCCTACTGATAAAACCTAGGCCCTTGAGGCCTCCTATGATTTATGAAACAAATTTTCTTGGGTCCTCCTTCCCCACCTTGATATACGAATTTGAGCCTAGGTAAGGAGGGACACTTATCTGTGCATGATTCTCTTCACATACTAGCCAAACCTCTATAACCTTTAGTAGACATTCATTCCAAGGGCGTTTTTTAGTACATTAAGGGTAGAAGATAGCCAAGGCCCTTTCTTCTTCCTCTTGCTTCTTCTTGATATACATTGTGTCCATTTGCAAAGAAAAGGTATTGAACATCTCACTTTTGAAGTCTTCCAACATATTTCCAATCTCATGCTTGATGGAGGTGGAAGAGGAAGGGGTGTTGGTCATGCTTTGGCTAGCTCTACCTTTCTTCCAAGCTACCCTAGAGTGATTTCTAAAGACAATTTTGATGTCTTCATAAATAAACTAGGATATATCTCCCGATGATAGGATATTAATGGTTTCTATTACCTCTTCCATGATCCCTAGAGAAGTACTAGTTTAAGTTATCCTGGATCAAGGGTGGAGTTGGCTCTCTTATAGTTCAGCTGGAATATTTCTTCATAATATTCTAGGGATTCATTAGGTCCTAGAGTTCTCCTAAATATTCCATCTTTAGTTTATTTTTATCTACAATAGTCTTTGTATTTGTTGTTAAAGGAATATTGCATCTATGCCTAGGTAGTGATACTATTCCCAGGAAAACCCATGAACCAGCACAAGGCTACATCCTTGAGGGTGGATGGGAATAGTTTTAGCTTTTGGTCATCTGAGGCATAGCCATAGGTCCTGTAGATAATAGAAAATTCAAACATGAAGGTGTTATTATCCTCAGAAGTAAGTCCATGGAAATCCAGAAGGGCTGAGGGACTAATATTATTCATTCTAGTTTCCCCGTCTGTTTCTCTAATGGGAAAGACTCCTTGGGTCCCAGTCTCAGCCATGGCTTCAATAGGTGAAGAAAGTTCCTAAGGTGAAGAAATTTCATTTTCTTCTCCAATAGTTTCTTCAATTTTTTCAAGTGACTCACATATGGTGTATTAAACCTCATAGTCACCAAAGAAGAGTGAAGGGTGACTAAGTGGGGATGTGGGGGTTTTTGGTAAAAGTTTTCCTTGGTTATCCCTACTCCTACGAGGCATTAACGTGATTTTTTTTTTCATTTTTGAAAATTTTGGAATTGAATACAAAATAAAATAAGAAACAAATCATGAAACAAAATCAAAGCATATAATTATACACCTCCCAAACAATTGCGCCAAAAATTGGTGAGCCCTAGTATTGCACCAAGAGTGCTGTAAATCCCAAAGGCTACTCTAGTTTACTTTATTAACCTGTGGTTCATACAAAATTGGAGGTGATAGTGCTATATACATAGTATATTCATTCTACTCATGTCATCCTCCTGCCAATTCTATGATGGGGTGCTATAGCTAGGGTTACTTCTAGGGTATGAAGTCTGTCACACTTATAAATGAAAACTAATACTGAAAATATCTCATGACCATTACTCTATCAACAAGACAATAAACTATTATATACCATAAAGAATCATCTATATATCTGAAAAAAGGAAATCCACACTTAAACTAATGCAAGAAATAAAGTTAAACTAAGTGGCATTCATGATTTAAATTGTTGAATTGAACTTGCAAAAAAGGAAACTTATATAGGGATATATGCTGAACCAAATAAATGATTGAAATCTATCTATATCATACTTGACTCCTATTCTTAACAATTCATCTATCAATGAGCTAACTATGCTTGCAAATAAATCTATTTTGAAAAAAAAGAAGGAGGTGCTGAGGTGACCTAAGATGGTTTTGAAATTTTTATCTCTCTCCCCAAATTTCTAAAGCTAATAGCAGAATTGGAGAAAGGTAACCAGAGACCAAAATTTAGGTCAAGTAGATATCCCTACCTAGACTAGACAGTGATCTCTCTTTGTAACTTTAAATAGTCAAATTAGTGGCTGAGTATAATAATATTTTAGGCTAGATATGTAATTTAAATGAGTAATTTTTTTTTGATATTTTGAATGTTGGATATGAAAGTCAGTGAATGGACTGTAAATGATATTTTTAGGTCTGAAATTCGAGGTTTACCTATAGAGAGTGTGTGAGGCAAAGTAGGTAGTTTGGAAACATATTAATCAGTTATTGAGTATAGGATGAAGATGGAGTAGGGTTTGCATGAGCATTTAAAGTGAGTGCATTCAATTAAGAAGCAGATAAACATAATATGGTAAATCTTGTCTAAAACATAGCATGCATGAACATGAATTATTCTCTCAAACTTACAAGAGAGACATATCTGAAGAAGTAGACATGTCGTTACACATAATATTATAAGAAAACATGAGAAACACATATGTTCTAAAGAATACCACAAGTATCTCACAATATTTCCTGCAAACCTATCTTTGATTTCATTCCACAAACTGGTTACAAGAGCTCCACTGCAAAATATGAGACTACATAACCCCTCACAAGACAAAATATATTCTACTTATAGAAAATATAGACCATGAAACCTCATCAGGTCGAAATCACATCCAAAATGGATCATACATGCAAATTAAGATGAGTCATTTCCTAGTTTCTAGGGAGGTTAGAAACCATTCCCTGAATTTTAGCTACAAACTAGGAGTGTTTGTCCCTTACATTAATTACAAATTCCATCATAATAGGAAGAAAAAACCAACCTAATAACTCTAATGACAACTCATAGCCTCGAATTTGTGACCATTTCTAAGCTTGAAAAGTGTATTGAGGGAATCCAATGCTGATCTGTTACAATTCTGACTGAAGAATTTAAAAACAAATTACAGAAGTGTAATACAAATTTTGAGGAACTTTTGAGGCACTTTGAGAAGTCCAAATCCACTTCTGAAAGAACGGTCAACTAGCTCTATATGTCTAGTTTCCATAAAATATTGAATTTTTCAAAATGTTCCATGGGAAGGCCTCAAAAATCCATTCTCCCAGGGTCAGTAAAAAGTGTAGCAGAGGGTCCAAAAAGGAGGTAAAAACATGAAAAATAGGTGGTTTTAGATATTTTTCTCCCAAATTACAGCTTGTCATGTCAGGAGGGTTACTAATCTATGATGTAATAATAAAAATAAATACATCCATGTAAATAAATCACCATTTTTCTACCTCCAAAATAAAATGTCATAACTGTTCGTTACCCTTCTAAAATGAGAAATTTCCAAAGTTTTGCCAGAAATCATGTAAAATACCAAAATTGCTCCAAAGCCTTCACAATTGGTTCTTTGACACCTGAAAGAGATAAGATACACAGATAATGAAACTTCAACCAATAAATTCAATGTTTCCTTCTCCTTGAGCTTCATTTGCACCTCTTTAACCCTCTTTTTGACTTGTTTCAGCCTTACTTGAGAAATGGTATCCCTAGCACGATAATGAATTTTGATGTGCCTTAGCGGAGGTTTTCGTTTCGATATTGGTCTCATTTTTCCTAGCCTTTCCTTCTCTGTGTGATTCATTTCAATTCATTGGATGATGGAAGAACTAGGCATGTCGATCATTGCCCTTTGATTTAGGCTATAAGGTAAGGTCGCGGGTTCAATAGTTAGTTCATCTCCTTACTGGGCACTGAGTGATATTCCTAGCTACATGCAATAAAGAAGATAAGGTAAGTCGCATACATACAATTTTATGTTCAACCCTTATTAGTCAAACCCTCATCATTAGTTCAACCCTAATCAAAATAAGAATAGAGATTATAGGCCGACGGGGAAAGCAAGAGCTAGTTTCTATCTATAAAAATATTGCACATGGTTGTTGGTCGAGCTTACAATTGAGGTGCTAAAAAGGCCTCCACAATAGTGCCAGAGTTCGATGATCCTGTTGAAAGCCTTGGTGAAAGCCACCATGTTGACCATGTCCATAAATTGAAAACTCAACTCCTAGCCTACACTCCTACACAATATAGATCTTAGTGTATGTACTGAACCTTATACATATGATATCGCCATACATATGTTTGACTTGTCCAACATTAGAGCAGTTAGCTTGTTATCCATTTTAGCCTTCTTCAATAGATTCTCCAGATGCTCATTAACTCTTGATAGCCAAAGCTCTCTATTCTCATTGATCTCCATGGAAATGAGCTCATCAAATTTCAACTCTTCATAGTGATGAATTTGTTGTTTCTCTTGCTCCAATGCCATTTTTAGGCCTCTTTTCCTTGGTATTTTTGCATGTGCTTCAACCTCCATCTCCTAGACTTCATCAACAACAACAATATTCTTGCCTTTACCTCTATTTTCCTCCATTATTGATTCATATTTACTTTGGAGTAATTGATTCACTTGCAATTGAAAATTTTCCCGCTCAAGGAAAGTAATTCGGGATTGGGCAATGGAGAAGGCCTCTTTAAACTCTGCAATCTCCTTATGTTTCTCTTTGATGATGTCTTCAATTGATCTAACCTCCTCATGTTCTGATGCCTTAGGCTCCATTGGCACTGAATCATAATGTTGATCCAAAATAGGCCCCTCCTCTATCTGACATTTCTCATCATGGGTGCCAAGTGTAAGAAATCTCCTGGTAGACTTAGGCACAAAAACTTGCCTCCTTCCTCTCTCATATGTGTGAAAAAAACACACAACTCTAGGGACATTTGAAATTTTAATAGGCATGCTAGAAGAGCTAATATCCATTGGTTGTGGTGATGATGTAATAAGCAAGATAGAAAGCATTACTGACAACCTCACCAATAAGTATTTCCATTTAATGTTTATGGAGGATAAGTGACGCGACACAATGAACTTGATAAGGCCATAATGAAAGAGACTAGTATCATGATCTTCCCTTTTTCTCTGAACCTTATCATCCATCTTAATCAATATCCTGTATAAATAATGAGGAAAATCAAGTGTTTTGAATCTGGTAAAATGCATCAAAATCTTGATGTGATACCGGTATAACCCAAAGAATCTTCCTTCACATGTAAATTATTTCATTATAAACATGATCCAAGGAGAATACTTGTTTTTGAGGTTTCTAAAAGGAAAAATAAATTATGGATCATCAATGTCAAGATCCATACCCTTGAACCAATGCTCTCCATGAGAAGGGATACATGTAGCTAAATAAATTAGGTCAGATGATAAGTTGATATCCATACCTGCAAGAGTGACCTTCCCCATATTGTAGCTAGTTTCAAAAAGGTTGGACAATTGAAGATGATACCCTCCTTCCATAATCGTTTCAAAAAATGTTAAACACTAATTTCTTTGAAATCATCTTCTGGCCAACGGTGAAGCATTAATCTCGTACATGGGAAATGGCTCAAGTTTTAGATTGTGCCCTCCTTTGAATATCTTTTTGTCACTTTCCATGGTGTTGGTCACTATAATGATGAAAGCCTTACAGTTTCAATGAAATGAGCGAATGAAAATGGAAATATGGAAAACGTAGTGTATGAATGTGTGAGTTTAGTGGATGAAATGGAGGGCCTTAAAGCTGAGAAAAATTCTAGAAAATTTAGATTTGGTAGTTTTGTTTGTCAAGTTCAAATTGAAGGTCGAATGAGAGAACATGGATGAGTGGAAGGTGTCAAAATTTCTAAAACATGGGAAATTCCCAATTTTGACTATGAAAATAACCTGTGCAACAATAGTGTAAGTTTGTGAGGTGAAATAGGGGTGATGGGGTTGAGTAAAAAATATGAAAAAAAATCAGTGAATAGGATGGTGTGTTGTCTCCTCAATGAATGTTTAATGAAGGTAAATGGAGGAGTCAAATCCTCAAAACACAATCATTTCCTAAATCTAGTTGTGGGAAAAAACTAGTGAAGAAGTGTTTTTGATTTTTTAGGGTCATGGATCCAGACAAAAAAATTGATAAAAATTCAGAGGGTATGCCGACACCTTAGCTCCACAATTCAAGTGGAATCAGTGAAAATTGATAAGTCTAATTTCTTCAAAACCATTAAACATAGTCACCTTAATTTTGACAATTTTGACTGTGACTGTGTTAAAATAGTTCAGAATTGTAGGGTTTTAATAGTTTGGTTTGATGTCATGGATGATGTGTGGGAATAGGTATATGTAGATGGGCATGGAGGATGTAAGTTTAGGGTTTATTTCAATGGCATATTAAGTTTTTTCAAATAAAAAAAAAAAAATGAATATGTGGACAATGAGGATATGGAGAAGACACAACCAATGTATAAAAACCCTGAAAATCTTGCAAAAAAAAGGATGGTTTCTTACCTTGTGAAGTAACTATAGAAATGAATGGAGGTCAAAATCCTTTCAAGTTTGTAGGGTTTCGGGCTTCAACAACACCGGAGCTAACCACCTACAGGAGTGTAACCAAAGAATTTTCTTCACCACCCAAGAGCATAACAAAGGTTTTTACACTACCCATAAGTGTAACATTGTTTTCTCCAACACTGACAGGAGCGTAACACAAAGGATTTTATAACCATGCAGAAATGCAACAAAAGGTTTTTCTTCACATTGACAGAATCATAATAAAGCTTTCTTTACCTCCATAGAAACGTAACAATGCTTCTTCTTCTCACCCACAGGAGCATAACAAAAGGTTTTAAATCCCACAAAAGAATAACAGTGAACTCGGTTAATAAGAAAACAAGCCTCAAAATGGTAACAAAGGAATTTTTAATGCTTGGATTTGGAGTTTAAAAGAGTGAAGGGTTACTCTCTTATATGTGGAAAGGGTAAGAATGAATAAACATGAAGTTCACTCACTCTTAGTAAACATTAATGACTCTCACCTTTTCATATGACATTTACATTGACTTTTAACCCTTTTGCACTTGAATAATGACTATTACCCCTTCAAATAAGATGAAAAGGCAGATTGACTTCATTTAAAGCTCTGACACTTAAGGTGTTTTTATGACATTTGAAGTGACTTGATGGGATTTTTGAATGAAAAATGAGGAAAAACTTTTCCCTTTTTATGAGACCGAACTTCTCCTTTCATGAAACAATGAGATTGCTTTTGAACACTTTTGAAATTTCACATTAGACATGAATTTTTAAAATAGATAAGATGTCTTTGAAGCTTGAAATTAAACTCTTTTTCATTTGACTAGGACAGTAGGTCAAAATGACCTCCCTTGGAGCTTTGACAGTGGATGATGAATTTTTGATCTTCTAAGAGAGACAATGAGACATACTTCTTCAATTTTCATGAAACAGTGAGACATAGATGAGATGTTTGAACCTATTTTCTTGAACTTTAAGCCATATGGAACAAGAAATATGGCTTTATTTGAATTTCATAAACTTCTTTCTCCTTCATTAGGGTTTCATGGATGAAATGGAGGACCATTGCCTCATGTTCAGTGAAAATTTGAAGATTTTTCCAAAGGCAGGGTTGAACCTAGACTTGACCTAAATGAAATGAAATGACATAACCCTTGACCTTTTGAATGATGATGATGGATATGGTGACCTTGAAAATGGTGATCATAAATGAAATTAAGGATAAACATACATGGTTTAGCCTTCTTCAGTGACCAAAGTTATTTATAAAAACTGGTTCGAAAAATTAATTTTTTTTACCTATGACCTAATGGAAAACAACTAAAAGAGTCATTTGATCACTGACATACCTGGGCTCACATTGGATCTAGCTGGGGATGGAGGCTCCTTCAAGAGGTGTCAAGAACATCGTAGATCAGGTAGCCTTACCATTGGGTGATGGAGTCAAACTGGACTTCGAAATTTTTAAACAAACTACAAACTTTGACCCAAAAATTCTGACTTGCATCTAACTTGACAATTAACTCTAACTGAAAAAAAAGATTACAAAAATTATTGATGGAAGCATATCATCGAGACTTGAGGGCTTCAAATCTTGATGAAAACCATCTTCCTACTGAAGAAATATGCACAATCATGTGAAAACATCCTTCTAGTGTAACCGATCCAACAAATGGCTACTTACTGAAATCCTACTCACACGTTCCGTGAGCAGGTAGGAGAAAAATGAAAGCAGAAACTCAACTTTTCCACTAAATCCAATACCTATATTGACAAACTTGGAAAATTATTCCTCTACTGATGACTACAAAAAACTCACCAGATGATCATGTAAAGCATGTAACATATGATCTTCTAGATGATTAAAAGTAGGAAAACAAACCTTATTCCACAATTTTGGTTTGTCTATATGTTGAAATTGATTCCCAACAAATGGAATGAGAGAAAAAAAAATTTCATTCTCATGATCTAAAATATATAAGGGCTCAGAATTTTCTTGAATTTCATCAAACACAACAGCAATATCATATACAACCAGGATGTCTTCATAATTAACTAGATCACATAGAAGTTGGCGAGGTCGCTACAACTCATAATTAGAATCATGAAATAAAAATTGGCTTTCATAATTTAAATTTCATTGATATTTAGTTATGGAATAAATTATTGTGTGTTGGAGATGTTCCTGTGGATCATAAGACTGTTGAAAATCAAAAAATGATTATTTAATGACATGCTCAAATATTTTTTCGCAATGATTGGCAAGAGGACTTTGCTCGAAAACGACAGTGCTAATGTCTACACCCACATGATCTAAAATAACATGTTATTTTTCATTATTTTCCTCTTCTTTATTAGTTTCAAGGTGTTGATTTTCTTCCTTAACCTCTAGCTAATCAGTGTGTTGTGCTGCTGCCAAAATTGTTTCCTGTGGGGAAAATTTATGAGAATATAGACAATATACATCATCTGTTTCATCATCAATTAAAGAGGAGGCTACTTAAAAAACAATAGCCTCCTCTTTAATTGATTAAGAAACAGATGATGTATATTTTCTATATTCTCATAAATTTTCCCCGTAGGAAAAAAATTTCTTCGAGCACTCTATGGAAATATTTAAGAGAACATAAGCTTTCTTTTGGTAACCCTTCATACCATGATCTTGCTTTCCCTTCTAGGGTAGCCATAAATATTTTCATCAAGCAATCCTCATGAAGCTCAATCTTTAGTTTACTTATATGCATCTAAAATATAACTAGATGTAGAAAAACCTCATAATCGTTTCCATCTATGAATTTGGGCAAATAAGTTTTCCAATCTATCCAAGGAATTCAATTTTGAAAACCAGGAATGTGAGCATGATTCATAAGAGAATACCTTCTAGTAGTTGAATCCATATTTAAAATAGTGAAATCAACAATAAATTATTCGAGCTACCAGTTTTTGAATGGTGGAGTCGCCATGAAAACTCTAAACTTTTGGATTCTTTGGAAGTGGAGTTTCCAGGTGAAAGATGAAAAACCTTCTTGTGTTTGAACATTGTTTCACCATCAGCAATCAGAGCTAATATTTTTCATTCTTTCTCAGAAAATATTTAACCTTCGCTCCCCAGCAACGACAGAAATAATGTTATCACTCTCCCCAGCTTCCTAAGGCTGGCAATAAGATTGGAGAAAGATAACCACAAACCAAACCTTAGGTCAAGTAGTTAGCCCTACCTGAACCAGAGTGGGATCTCTCTTTTTCAATTTAAACAGTCAAATGGATGGCTAAGTATCATAAGATTTTAGGCTAGATATTCAAGTTTAAATGAGTAAAATTTGTTTGATATTTTGAATGTTGGATAGGAAAGTCAGAGAATGGACTGTAAATGATATTTTTAGGTCTAAAATTTGAGGTTAACCTATAGAGAGTGTGTGAGGAAAGGTAGGTAGTTTGGAAACATATTAATCAGTCATTAATTATAGGATGAATATGGATTAGGGTTTGAATGAGCACTGAAAGTGAGTTCATTCAATTAAGAAGAAAATAAACATAATATGGCAAATCTTGTCTAAAACAGAGCATGCATGAACATAAATTCTTCTCTCAAAATTACAAGATAGACATATATGAAGAATTAGAGATGGCACATTAAGCATAAGATAATAAGAAAACATGATAAACACATATGTTCCAAATCATACCACAAATATCTCACAATATTTCCTACAAATTTGTCTCTGATTTCATTCCACAAACTGGTTACAAGAGCTCCACTACAAAATATGAGACTATCCAACCCCTCATGAGGCAAAAGAGAGTACACTTATAGAAAATATAGACCATGACTCCTCATCAGGTATAAATCCCATCCAAAATGGACCATAAATTCAAAAGATGAGTCATTTCCTAGTTTCTAGGGAGGTTAGAAACCATTCCCTAAAGTTTAGATACAAACTAGGAGTGTTAGTCCCTTACATTAATTACAAATTCCATCATAATAGGAAGAAAAACCAACCTAATAAATCTAATTGCAACTAATAGCCTAGAATTTGTGACCATTTCTAACCTTGACAAGTGTACTGATGGAGTACAATGTCGATATGTGACAATTCTCATCGAAGAATTCAAAAACAAATTACAAAAGCGTAATAGAACTTCAAAGGCACTTTTGGGGCACTTTGAGAAGTCCAAATCCACTTCTGAAAGAATGGCCAACTAGCCCTATGTTTCTAGTTTCTATAACATCTTAATTTTTTCAAAATGGACCATGGGAAAGCTTTCAAAAATCCATTCTCCCAGGGTCACTCAAAAGCGTAACGGAGGGTCCAAAAAGGTGGGAGAAACATGAAAAATATGTGGTTTTTGAGTTTTTTCTCCCAAATTGAAGATTTTCATCCCATGAGGGTTACTGATCTATGATTTACTAATAAAAATACATGCGTACATGTAAATAAATCACCATTTGTCTTCTGCCAATAAAAGAAGTCATAAGTGCCCGTTACCCTTCTCCAATGAGAAATTTCTAGAATTCTGCCAAAAATCATGTAAAATTTCAAAATTTCTCCAAAGACTTTAAAATTGTTTCTTTGACACCGAAAAAGATAGGCTACACAACTAATCAAGCTTCATCCAATAAATCCAAGTTTTCCTTCTCCTTGAGCTTCATTTTCACCTCTTTTTGACTTGTTTCAGACTTACTTGAGAAATGCTATCCATGGTACGATAATGACTTGTCATGTGCCTTTGTAGCTTGTTATCCCTTTTAGCCTTCTTCAATAGCTTCTCTAAATTCTCATTAACTCTTGATAGCCAAAGATCTCTATCCTCATTGATTTCCATGGCAATGATCTCATCAAATGTAAACTCTTCAGATTGATGAATTTGTTGTTTCTCTCGCTCCAATGCCATTTTTAGGCCTCTTGTCCTTAGTGTTTTTGCATGTGCTTCAGAATCCATGTCCTGCACTTGGTAAAAAAAAAACATTCTTCTTTCCTTTGCCTCTGTTTGCCTCCATGTTCGATTTTTACTTAGTTTGGAGGAGTTGATTCACTTGCAATTGAAAATTTTCCTGCTCAAGGAAAGTAATTTGGGATTGGGAAATGGGGAAGGCCTCTTTCAACTCTGAAATCTCTTTATCCTTCTATTTGATGATGTCTTCAACTGATCTAACCTCACCATGTTCTGATGCCCCAGACTCCATTGGAACTGACTCATCATGCTGATGAAAAAATGGTTGATCCTTTATCTGACATTGCTCATCATGGGTGCCAAGTGTAAGAAATCTCTTGGTAGACTTAGGCACAAAAAATTGTCTCCTCCCTCTCTCATATGTGTGAGAAAATCCCACAACCTTAGGGACATCTAAAATTTGAACAGGTATGCTAGAAGATCCAATCTCCATTGTTTGTGGTGTTGATGTAATATGAAGGACAAAAAGCGTTGTTGACAACCTCTCCAATAAGTCTTCCCATGTCATGCTTATGGAGGACAAGTGATGTAGCACAATGAGCTTGATAAGGCCATGATGAAAGAGACTAGTATGATGATCTTCCCTTTCGATCTGAATCTTCTCAACCATCTTAATCAATATCCTATATAAATAATGAGGAAAATCAAGTGTTTTGACTCTAGTAACATGCATCAAAAGCCTCATGTGATACTTGTATAGCCTGGAGAATATTCCTTCGCATGTAAATGAATTCATTATAAACATCATTAGAGGAGCATAGTTGTTTTTGATGTTTCTAAAAAGAAAATTAATTTATGGATCATCTCTAGCATGAGGCTTTAGAAAATTCTTGTAGTTTTGAATGTCAATATCCTTACCCTTGAACCACTTCTCTGCATGAGAATGGATACATGTAGTTGAAGCAATTAGGTCATATGATAAGCTGATATCCATACCTACAAGAGTGACCTTTGCCATATTGTAGTTGGTTGAAAAAATTTTGGACAACTGAAGATGATACCCTCCTTCCAAAAGCCTTTTACAAGATTTAAACACTAAGTTCTTTGAATGGTGAAGCATTAATCTCATGCATGGTGAATGGATCAAGTCTGAGATGGAGCCCTCATTTGAAGCTCTTATTATCACTTTCCATGGTGATGGTCACTGGAATGATGAAAACCCTAGTGTGTCAATGAAAAGAGTGAATGAGGATGTAAATATGGAAAAAAAAAGTGTATGAAGGTGTGAGTTTGGTGGATGAAATGGAGGGTCTTGAAGCTTTGAAAAATTATATAAAATTTTGAGTAGGTAGTGTTGTGTTTCAACTTCAAGTTGAAGGTGGAATGAGAGAATATGGATGAGTGGAAGGTGCCAAAATTTCTAAAACACGGGAAATTCCCAACTTTGATTGTGAAAATAGCATGTGCAATAGTAAGGTAAGTTTGTGAGGTGAAATAGGGGTGATGGGTGTTTGGTTATATTAATCACCACTAAATGACTAAAATAGTACACATAAATTATCAATCCAGGGACGTCTTTTTTTTCAATGACTGTTGCACTGTGTGTGCCGATACACCCAAACAGAAGAAATTACAAATAAAGGAAATCATTGCTGAAGTAAATGCTGGAAGTAAATCACTCATGGAGAAATAAAATGATCTACAAGAATGTAATCACACTTCAATTAATACGTTCTAGCGCACCACACAACAATTATCCAACTGGTGTCTCTAATCTCATATGTGTAACAACATACAAAATATTGAAATTGAAGTGGATATATTCACAGCTGAAACAACAACAACACTTACACTTATACATAAAGGAAATAATAAATAGATATATACACATCTACCTTAACCACTACAATCCCTGCTAAAGAGGAGGGCCCTTCCTCCCTAGTAGGGTGCAGGAAGAGAAAGAACTTAACGGAAACTAAATCAAATGATGCATGTAACAACAACACAATATTTCTGTATTATGATGATTGAAAGTTACAGAGTCAAGATGATGATCTCCTCTCCCTCTCTCTCTGATTTGTGTCCTTTAAATATACAAGATACAAAAGTGAAATTTCCAACCAACTTATGATAAAATCTAAGAGATCTTTTCACCATGATTCAACTGTAACAAGTCGAATCTGATTATTACAATTTAGGAAATTTGGAAAATGGCCACAATAGAAAATCTACGAATATTTCCTTCGAAGAACCTTCTTTTTCTCCCAATGAAGACCAAATTTTGGAAAACTGCTCACACAAAAACTAATTGTGTTCGTTCTGCAAAAAACTCATGTCTCATATTTTCAATATTATTCTTCGTTTGCCTGAAATGTCCAACACAAAATTGTCACTTGTTATTGCAATGAATTTCTGAGTTAGAATATTTAATTATGAACTAAAGATCAGATTTGCAATCTGAAAGAGATCTTGGAGGCTAAAATCATGAGTTATAATAAATTCATTAAATAAACCATCATTTACAAAATAATTCATAATAATATTCAATTTATTAAAAATAAAGGAGAATAAATATTGCTTATCCATAAGAGCATAAATAATTATAAAATGGGATTAAATGATAAATTATGATAAATAATGTGATAAAAGAATGGTAGGAATGGATGAAATATATGTTAAGAAATGGTAATAATAATGATAATTTAGCGGCCCAACATCTCCCCCAAACTAAACATGTTGCATGTCCTCATGCAACCCAATGCCTTTGTATTAACCAAGTTGTAGTGCAATAATCAAAATCTCACCCTAGCACATTATATTGATGGAAGAGAAGGCTTCTTCCCCAAATGCTTCCTTAAAACAACTTTCACATTTACTTTAAATCATATGTATATGAAGTTGCAAAAAAGTATGATACAAGTAAAAATAAACTTCATTACAAACCAGGTTTTGCTGAAATTTTGTAAGAAAATCCAATCCAAAAATCAAATCAAAGCAATGAACGTATTTCAATATGTCATCAAAATGGTTGTAGGTAATAATGCATTAATTTTTTATTTTTTTTGAAATTTACAAATTGGTTTAGCTTGAAATTTTTTGGGTTTAATGTTACCTCTTTGTTGTCCAAAAATCACAAAAATCCAATTATTAGTTTTAAGAATATACACAAATAAATTTTAGGGTTTTATACCTTAAATGAGGAATAAATGAGAAACCATTCATCATGCATAACAACCCTTCCCTCATGCTACACTAGAAAACAAATTGAGGTGGTTGCTACAATCACGGCTTAAATACTTGTTTGGTGTATATCAACATGGAATAAGGGATATTTTGAGAATGAATAAGGAGATTGATGGATGGTAAATAATATTAATTGAATTTTCATGATAATAAAAGCAACACTCCCCCAAATTGAAATATTTTGTGTCTCTGAAAAATGGGAAGTGGTACAGAAGGGGAAATAATGGTTCAAAAATATGGGTGAATAATGCTCAATGGTTTTTCATGACATTCTCCTAAACTTTTAATAAATCAAAAACTTATGTTGTTTTACCTCAAGTTTTACCTCTGTTAAAATGTGGAATGACATTTATGGATTGACATTTGTTGAAGATGATGTAGGTTGAGTTGATGCCAAAAGTGATGCAGAAGGTGGAAGACATGCAAGCTGAAAAAATTAATCAGAAAGTGTAGTAGTGTTTCCTTCCACCAAATTGATTATTTTCCCCATAATCTATACAAAATCTCATGAGTATCCTTAATTAGTAATTCATGACCTCAATTACCTCATTACATATAAAAGTGACATAATCATATTGTGAATGGCATGGGATAATAATGGATAAGAAGGGAAAAGATGCATTACCTATACCCATAAGCTCTGGTTGTTATGAGCATATAAATTATGAGAATTCATTCTTTACTTTTAAAGGACTGTCCAATCACCTGGGATTCAAAATCAGAATTAGGCCTCTTTATTGGTGACTGATTGGGAAAATCAACTATCTTTGGTTAAATATATGATACTTGTAGAATAAAGGTATGATGGATTAGATGATACAAAATGTCAGCTATCAAATATCCTAAAATTTTCATCCCTGACATGTAAAGTAAATATTTATAACTCAATAATAGATATAAACCATAACCACCATCATCTAAGAACCGATTAAATATTACCCCATGAACCATGAGTTCTAGAAAACCTTTTATATGAAATAGTCAGCTTCATCAGAAATTGGCTTTGAGAAAACAAGGTAACCAAGTAGATTATTTTATTAAATTAACTTCTATACCATAGGCATAGCCACTACTTCCATCAAGCGTCCATAGCCTCGACAGGGATGCCTTTTTAACTCATTGAGATGCCAGTGTCCCATCTATTACAAAGAAGTACATAGTTACAAAAATCCTTTCAATTTATTTAGATGTCAACTGAATATCATTTTTATAGCATGGTAACTAGTTAATAACAATGCCATTCATGGGAGCTAACAAAAGTGAAAAATTTGGCTCGTGAGGAGACCTCTTGTCCTTCATTTTTATGACCGAAGGCCATTACCGTGGCTTGGTGACTAGTAGCAGTAATGTCACTTTATTAGGACCTATGATCATGGTAGGTCAGTTCGTGATGAGACCTCCTATCCTCTAGTTGAATATTCATGTTTAAAATTCAACTATGGTCATTGGTAATCAATAAAAGATTACTTAATAGATGGGGTGGCAGTTCAACTACTTAAGAGCTAGGGATGTCGTAAAAAGTTTTATAATAACTATTTTCAACTTTGAATGTTTTTCTTCTGAAAAACTAATAACCATAAAATGACTGTTGATAAATATATTTTTCATTGTTGATATTGGGGTTGAAGACCAATTTATTAGATAATGGCAGAAAGATTTAAATACAATTTTGTGGTCATCATCATAAATTTTACAAGATCAGGGACTTGACCCATTAGGAAAGTTGAATGTTGGCATGATGAAATCATATTTTCATAATTGTTCCTTAAAAATACGATTATGTTAATAGATAAAAAAAGATAAATTGACTACCCAATCATTATGTCAAAGAGGGCGTATACCATTAAAAGTATTTACCATTCACCAAAGAGAAAAACAAATCATAAATACCTTCATATGTTGAATTCAACGTGAAAATTGGCCAAAAACAATAGTTGTGACTGTGGTAACAACAACCATGACTTAGGTAATAACAGGGGAAGGGAAAAAAAGAAATATGTTAGGAAGGTGACATGAAGGAGGATTAGTCACTTTACAAAATAATGAGGAATTAAGAGTGAAACATTCCGACAAGAATTACCATAATAATCATCCTTATAACTAAATATGAGACCTCCCCGCAACTAAAGTATGCCTGTCATCAGTCATAGTTAGTCATGTCATAAGTAAAATACCAATGAAATCCACAGAGTCAGTTGAGGATGTACCTGACAACTTACCTTAGCAGAGTAACAACACTAGAGGAGTAACATCACCAAGTACTTAGAAAAATATCACCATGGAGTAACATCACTGTAGGAGTAACAACATCAGATGCTTAGAAAATTTCCTGGAGTAACAGCATCGGATACTAGAAAATTTTTCAGAGTAACAACATTGGAGGAGTAATAGCAGTGATGGAGTAACAACAGTGACGGATTAACATCACTGGAAGTGTAACAGCAATGATGGTGTAACAGCAGTGATGGTGCAACAGGAGTGATGGAGTCACAATAGTAATGGAATAACAACATTGACGGTGTAACAGCAGTGACAAAGTAACAACACTGATGGTGTAACAGTAGTGAAAGAGTCACAACAATAATGGAGTAATAACATTGACAATGTAATAGCAGTGATGGATTAACATCAGTAACGGAGTAACAACACTAACGGTTTAACAATAGTGACAGAGTAACAACAGTGACAAAGTCATAGCACTGACAGAGTGACAACATCCAACACTTAGAAAATTTTTCTGGAGTAACAACATCCTGAAACTTAAGAACTCGCTTTTTTATTTTGAGAAAAAAAAATGTGACCTTGAAGTAAGCAATACCCGAAGCATAAAAACATAAGAGAAATAAAAAAATAAACAAATCTTTATTGAAAACTAATAAATAAATAACTTAAGTTACAATGGTTATGATTTTTGTTGCAACAATGTTGTTTGTGAATGGTGATTGAACGGAAAATTATTTTTTCAGAAATGACTTGGATCTTCAAATGGAAATCAATTCCCCATTTCTCATGTTATAAATTAGTTAAGTGATGAAAATTATTCATTTTTTTTTCTCCATGTGAGGAAACAGCTTTGAAAATGTTATCATTTCATAATCATTGTCTTCAAAAATCACTTGTTCATAAACTGACCTAATTTATTCTCCCGGGACCCGCAAAAAAAAAGCATCTACCTAAAATAAAACATAAAATCATGGAATAAGAGAGATCCACGGGCTCTCCCAATTCAAGAAATATGCAAAAAAAATAACAAGTAGTTACTTTGTAAAAAAAATCCATGGAAATATAAACAAAGAAAAAATAATTTATTACCCGCGGCAGAGTGGTGGCCAACCATACTGACCAATAGTGTCTCAATCATAACTTCTTTGTTTGTTGTCCGATTTGGGTGATTCCAAATCAAAATGAAACTGAATTCATATAGATGTTTCCAATAGAAATAGGTTTTAAAAATTCCATGTAATGGTATGTTAAATTTCCTTAGAACAACCTGCATAACAATCATTTTTTATTTTCCACCACAGACCAACAATTGATATTTTAAGCATAAATTTTTCATTTTATGATGGATTGAACTAATTCAAATTGGATATTTAATTATATTCATGTATATATCCCCTTTAGTAACAATTTTTAAGGAAATAATAATTGATGGGTCAAATATGCTAGTGAACAACCAAAAAAACAGAGTTTCAAGAGTACTGATTTACGATAAAGAGTCAGTATTGTGGTCATACATTTCTCATAAAATATCGAAAAAAAAGTGATTCAAGTTGCATTGTAAACTATATTCATAGGGAAATATATCATAGAAATAGGTTTCTAAAATATAGTCATTTAGACCTCCAAAAATGGACTGTCCTAATTGTTATAAATTGCGGCAAAAATAATAAAAAATTACTAAGAGAAATAAACATAAAAGGCCAGCAACAAATCATTAACATAAACACAGATGTTTATCCAGGAAAACCCCAAATCCATGGAAAACCCCAAGAAATGAAATTTCATTAATAATTTTTCAAAACCCTGGCCAATCCGGCCAAGTGAGCCTTCACCGCTCACCTCCAGACCTACATTACAATGAAGTCTTCCCAGCCTTTTATAGGATCCATTACATGCAATACCATGGGTTGAAAACCATGGGTGCACAATACCATGTGACCCAAAACCACTACTATTTACCCTAGTCAACATTGACTCTATCCTAAGTCAATTTTACCTAAAAATTCCCCCCTTAAACTTGACTTGGGGTTTCTTGACTAAATCCAGCCAAAATTGCTAAGTGAGACAACCCCGCTCACTGTAGCTCTTCCCCCCCTAAAATTTTTACCCAGGGTAATTGTTATCTTGACATCCCCCCTATCACCTAGGTATAACCCAGACTTTAATGGTGATTACCCAGTGGTACACATGCCATACCAGGTCTTACATCAGTATGCCCATTTACATGTAATAAAATTAACTTCATTATAATAATAATATTTTTTTTTTGTTTCATTGTTGTTGTCTTTGTACATATGAAATCAATGTCCATATAAAAAGAACCCATCTACTGGATTACATGGGTTACCAGCCTTTGTAACCGCCAGTCCTCTAGGATTTCTCTTCAGATACATGGTTCATCAATTAATTAATCCACGTGCACGTATCCTCTCTCATTTTGACAAACTTTGCTCTCCTAGTACAGCAAAATTCGATGGCTTCCCTTTTCAAAATGTGGTGACTTCATCTCTGTCAGATTACCGTTGGCATACGTTTGCTAGGATCCAACTGTAAACAAATATAAGACTCCTACCAGAACATCATCGTCATTGTCATTGATGATGATGTCCAACTGTTTTCTGCACAACACTTAGATCTCAACTTCACCAACAACGCCTCATCGTAGGGCTCTACCTGCTCATAGTTCTTCATGGATTTTTTCATAACACATCGGCTTCTACAAGTAAATATGTAACTCATACACACCTATGACCCTTTCATTGGAGTATCTGCTTGACTTGCAGGCCATCCCAAGATTTGAATCCTCTTGGATCTCGCTATAAAACGCATCTCCATGTCGCTGCCAACATTCATGCTACAAGTCCCTTCATGAATTCCTCAACATGCAAGAAATTCTCTTACGTGACTCTGATCTCCACCTGCAATAGCGTCGACCCTTTCACCATGCACGTTCTCTTTCATGACTTTGATCTCCTCCTGTAACAACGTTATCCTGCACTGTGGATCCTTTTCATGGTGGTGACCTTGATTTTCTTCCATTACAACCTACTGGCATATCTTTGATCTATCATGATCTCTAACATAGATCTCGATCCCTTTAACTCTTGTGCATTTCAAATATCTAGCCCACATTGAATCCAACATGATGCACTCTCGTTTTCATTCATTATGATCTCCTTAAACGCACCCAGTGGGACCTGGGCAGCGGAGGCGTTGATCTTGTAGGGTGGCATGTCCCATCTGATGGCGGTTATTTTTGTGAAATCTAGGTGGAACTCCAATGGCGAACCCATCCTGGAGCATCTCCTATTGCATTTCTTCAGTGCTATGATCAGAAAGCACTACTCTACTTTCTACTGCTCGATCCGCTATATCTGGCATTGCGCCCTCCGATGATTGCACACCGAAAATATTTCCTTTGTCAGGTTCCTACCTCACCACTGCAAAATAAAATATTGCAAAACTAATAAGTAGATTTACGTACTTAAATTTTCTGGCTGTCGATGCTTCTCATTTGATCTAGAAGCTCTGGACATCTGATGAGGAACAAAGCCCAAGCCCTGCCACGTCCACCATGTTTTCCTCGTCCGCCTCAATCTTCAAGCGACTATTATGGTGGCTCCCAAGGACAATCATGTAGCTAGGCATGTTTCCCCTCCTTTACTGGCAGTGCCTGATGCCCGTCTCCTCCTCTTTTGCACAGTTTCATGGTTGCCCCATGTTTGACTCTTTGTCATCCATAGCTCTACCTAGATATGATTAGATATGACTTCTTCACATGCGACCTTGTTGCTATATATTATAGATCCAAACTAGATATAACTCCTACAACAAATCATATCTCCATTCAAAGCCCAATAAAATCCTTGGCAACAGAAGCATCCCTCTAAAGCCAAAATGTCTCCGATACCATTTGTTAGAAATTACGGCAGAAATAAAAAACAAATTATTGAAAGAAATAAACATAAAAGGCCAGCAAAAAATCATTAACATAAACACATATGTTTATTCAGGAAAACCCAAAATCCAAGGCAAAACCAAGCCAATGAAATTTCATTAAGCATTGGCCAAAACCCTGGCCAATCTGGCCAAGTGAGCCTTCACCGCTCACCTCTAGGCCTACACTACAATGAAGTCTTCCCAACCTTTTATAGGCTCCATTACATGCAATACCATGGGCTGAAAAACATGGGTGCACAATACCATGTGCCCCAAAACCACTACTATTTACCCTAGTCAACATTGACTCTATCTCGAGTCAAGTTTACCTAACACTAACTATGTTCCCGAGTTGCCTACTAGACATCCTACCATTATTTTGGTCATAAATTTTTCGTTTCAAATCAAAATCAAGTGATTCAAACTGGGTTAGAAATTAGACATAAATGGTTATGTATGATAGAAACATGTCTTGAAAATATGCCCATTTGGTCCCTCAAAACATGATTGTCCCAATTGTTTTTCATAATTTTCCTCAAGCCCGCAAGCCATAAGATATGATAATCACGGAATTTTTCCAAGAACGTGATAAAAATGAATATGAGTGTTTGTAGAAATTTAATTTTCCAATATAACACATATACATACATAAATAAATTCAAATATTGATCACCTATTTCAAATTTCACAGCATGTTGCAACAAAAATAGCTATTTTTACATATAAAGAAATTTATTTATTTATCTCTTTATTTATTATGTTTTCTACACTACACTATTCTACCTTGAAAAATAAAATATACGTACGTGTAGGAGTACCTCCAATGAATCCATTTTCAAAATAGGGCTTCAAGTATGCACATACCCATAATTGAAAGATGTATGCTAATAAGTACTAGGGTATGAGAGACCAACTTCCCTGTTAAGGATGGTGCCAAGAATTGTTGAAGTATGGAGTGATGTTGCGAGCAAACAACAAAGTGAAACCAATATTCAATATAGTCTTGATTTCCCGTAGTTGTTATATAGTGAAGTTCTTTGACTGGATTCCAGATTGTGTTGATGCTTTTTTCCTTGACCTCATCCCATGAATTTTGGGGGCCTTTTAGAGCGGGGGGTGTTTTTGGATTGTTCTATCGTCCTACTAGCACACATAGACCCTGTGTGTATCAATTCATCCTACAAGTTCTTCAGTTTCTATAGCGGTGAGCCACTCAAGTTCGTTAGAGCGATGCGTAGGTTCTTACCTCTCGTCTTACCGCCCAATGACTATATAGCTAAAGACACCCTAAAGAAAACACCCAAAAATTCAAGTTTCTCAGTGTCCCAGCAAGACATTGGTGAGCCCTCTCAAGTTCGTTAGAGAACTGCAAAAGTTATTACCTCTCGTCTTACTACCTGAAAATTGTGTCGTTGCAGACACTCTAAAAAAAAATGCCCAAAAATTCACTCTCCTAAGTGTCCCATCAAGACATTGGTGAGCCCGCTCAAGTTCATTAGAGAATTGCATGGGTTCTTACCTCTTGTCTTACTTCCCGACATTTGTGTCACTGGAGAAACTCTAAAAAACAAAATGCCTAGAAATTCACTCTCCTAAGTGTCCCAACAAGACATTGGTAAGCCCGCTCAAGTTCTTTAGAGTGCTGCACAAGTTCTTACTTATTCTCATCTTACTACCTAGAAATTGTGTCGCTGGAGACACTCTGAAAAAACACGGAAATTTCACCTCTAAGAAACAACTCTGATTAATTGGATCATCACTACCATCCCCGGTAATGACACCAAAACGTTGGGCTATATTAATCACTACTAAATGACTAAAATAGTAGACATAAATTATCAATCCATGGACGTCTTTATTTCAATGACAGTTGCACTGTCTATGCCAATACACCCAACCAGAAGCAAATCCAAACAAAGGAAATCATTGTTGAAGTAAATGTTGGAAGTAAATCACTCATGCAGAAATAAAATGATCTACAAGACTGTAATTTGACTCCAATTAATATATTCTAGCATGCCACACAACAATTATCCAGCTGGTGTCTCTAATCTCATATGTGTAACAACATACAAAATATTAAAATTGAAGTAGATATATTCACAGCTAAAACAACAGCAACAACACTTCCACTGATACATAAAGGAAATAAGAAATAGATATATACACATCTACCTTAAACACTACAATCCTTGCTAAAGAGGAGGGTCCTTCCTACCTAGTAGAGCGCAAGAAGAGAAAGACCTTAACGGAAACTAAATTGGATGATGCATGTAACAACAACACAATATTTTTGTATTATGATGATTGAAAGTTACAGAGTCTAGATGATGATCTCCTCTCCCTCTCTCTCTGATTTGTGTCCTTTAAATATACAAGATACAAAAGGGAAATTTCCAACCAACTGATTACAAAATCTAAGATATCTTTCCAACCAACTGATAAAAAGTTGAATTTGATTATTGCAATTGAGGAAATTTGGAAAACGACCACAACATAAAATCTACGAATAGTTCCTTCAAAGAACCTTGTGTTTCTCCCAATGAAGACCGAATTTTGGAAAAATTCTCATAAATAAACTAATTGGGGCTGTTTTGCACAAAACCCATGTCTCACATTTTCAATACTCTTCCTCTTTTTCCCGAAATGTCCAACACAAAACTGTCACTTGTTATTCCAGTGAATTTCTGAGTTGGAATATTTAATTATGAACTGAATATCGGATTTGCAATCTGAAAGAGTTCTTGGAGGCTAAAATCGTGAGTTATAATAAATTCATTAAATAAACCATCATTTGCAAAATAATTCATAATAATGTTCAATTTATTAAAAATAAAGGATAATAAATATTACTTATCCATAAGAGCATAAATAATTATAAAATGGGATTAAATGATAAATTATGATAAATAATGTGATAAAATAATGGTAGGAATGGATGAAATATATGTTAAGAAATGGTATTAAGAATGACAATTTAGTGGTTGAACAATGGGGTTGAGTAAAAATTCTGACAAAAATTCAGTGTATATGATGGTGTCGTGTCTCCTCAGTGAAAGTGGAAATAACGCAAATGGAGGAGTTTAGGTCATTCAAATCCTCAAAACAAATTCATTTCCCAAATTTGGCTATGGGAAAAAAATAGTGAAGAAGTATTTTTTATTTTTCAGGGTCATGGAGCTGGACAAAAATTTTGATAAAAATTAAGAGGGTATGCTGACACCTTAGCTCCACAATTCAAGTGGAATGAGTGAAAATGGATAAGTCTAAGTCCTTCAAAACCCTAAAACATAGTCACCTTAATTTTGACAATTTTGACTATGATTGTGTTAAAATAGTTTAAAATTTTAGGGTCTTAATAGTTTGATTTGATGTCATGGATGATGTGTGGGAATAGGTGTATGTAGATGGACATGGAGGATGTAGGTTTAGTGTTTTTTTTCAATGGTGGATTAGTGCTTTTCAGGAAAAAAAAAAAAAAAAAAAAAGAATATGTCGATAGTGAGGATATGGAGAAGACACATCTGATGTATAAAACCCCTGAAAATCTTCCCAAAACAAACAATGGATGGTTTCTTACCTTGTGAAGTAACTAGAGAAATTAATGGAGGTCTAAATCCTTTGAATTTTAGACGGTTTTGGGCTTCAACAACACCGGAGCTAGCCACCTACGTGAGCGTAACCAAAGGATTTTATTCACCACCCAGGAGCGTAAAAAAGGTTCTTACACTACCTAGAAGCGTAACATTGTTTTCTCCAACACTGACTCGAGTGTAACAAAAAGGATTTTCTCACCTCATAGAAACACAACAAAATGGTTTTCTTCACACTTAAAGAAGCGTAACAAAGGTTTTTACCTCCATAGAAATGTAACAATGCTACTTCTTCTCACCCACAGGAGCGTAACAAAAGGTTTTCACTCCCATAGAAGCATAACAATGAACTCGATTAATGAGAAAACAAGCCTCAAAAGGGTATAAATAATTTTTTTAATGCTTTATTTGGAGTTTAAATTAGTGAAGGGTTACTCTCTTACATGTGGAAAGGGTAACAATGAAGAAACATGAAGTTCACTCACCCTTTATAAACATTAATGACTCTTACCTTTTCATATGACATTTACACTAACTTTTAACCCTTTTTCACTTGAATAATGACTATTACCCCTTCAAATGTGATAAGAAGGCAGATTGACCTCCTTTAAATATCTGACACTTATGGTGTTTTTATGTCATTTGAATGACTTGATGGGATTTTTGAATGAAAAATGACGACACATTTTTCCCTTTTTATGAGACAGAACTTCTCCTTTCTTGAAAAAGTGAGATTGCTTTTCAACACTTTTGAACTTTCACATTTGAAATGACTTTTTAAAACAGATAAGATGTCTTTGAAGCTTGAAATTAAACTCTTTTTCATTTTACTAGGAAAGTAGGTCAAAATGAAATCCCTTGGAGCTCTGACAATGGATGATGACTTTTTGATCTTTTAAAAGAGACAGTGACACAAAGTTCTTTATTTTTCATGAAACAGTGAAACAAACATGAGATGTTTGAAATTTTTTCTCGAAATTTAAGCCATATGAAATAAGAAATATGAATTTATTTGAATTTCATAAACTTTATTGCTCCTCCATTAGGGTTTCATGAATGAAATGGAGGATTAATGCCTTATGTTCAGTGAAAATTTGAATATTTTTCTGAAGGCAAGGTTGAACCTAGACTTGACCTAAATGAAATGAAATGACATAACCCTAGACCTTTTGCATGATGATGATGGATATGGTGATCTTGAAACTAATGATGGAAATGACCTTGACAATGCTGATGATAAATGAAATGAAGGAGAAACATACATGGTTTATCCTTCTTCAGTGACCAAAATTATTTCTGAGAACTAGTTCGAAAAAGTAAAAATTTTAACCTATGACCTAATGGAAAACAATTGAGAGAGTCATTTGATAAATGACAAACCTGAGCTAACAAAACTCATCGTTTTAGAGTTGAAGATGTCTTTGATATTTTTCTAGGTCTAGATTATCTAAAAGAGAGGATTTGGGCTGAAGAATTTTCTGACTGGCGTGGCTACAACATCTACTACAGGATTTCCTGTAGTGCTACAGGATGTCCTAAAACGCTACAGGAAACATTCCGAGAGTATTTTTAGGACATAAATGGTGAGGAAAGGGGTAGGAGACATGAAATTAAGGTGTATATAGGTGGATGGAAGGTATCCAACCCTTTGGCCAAGCTCATAACTTCTCTCAAAGCTTGTATTTCACCTCCAACATGGATCTCGGTCTTATGGTGGAGATGTCCAAAAACAGGGCTGAAGGATATTTGGTTGGAAGTTGGTTTATGAGGGGTGGAAACTAAAGCTAATGGTGTTGTTGGAGTCCTCCCCTCCTACTCTACTCAAACCTACAATAAAACTACCTATTCATGCAATTATCATTGACAAATCTGTTATGAAAATGGTGGAAAAGATCAGTTTAATTTTAGAAAACCTACATATGCACTTAAAACATAAAAATAACTCTACATCTACAACATTTTAATCATAAACAAAGAAACCTATCTAAATTTTCCAATAAATAATAAACTAAAAGAAAATTTGGGTCTGTGGTGAAGGTCTACCCTCCTCAAGCCCTAATGGAAGAGGTGAGACAGGAAGGCTTTAACACATAGTTTTAGAGTTTTCTGTGCTATCAAAACATGAACTAAAATAAAATAATGAAAACAACATGAAATGGAAGAAAACTAATACAGTGAAATTAAATGGAAGAAAACTAAATATAGTGAGATGAAATGTAAGAAAAATAACTATAATAGCATGAAAGGTAAAGACACATACATAAGAGATACTGAGGCCAATGGATTGGTCCCTAACCTAGAAGCTGAAGTCTTGGAAACTAACTCAGTGAAGAATAAACCAAATACTCATTTTATTTCATAACCAATCTTGTTACATAGCATATGAAAGTCACAAATGTCTATCACAAGAGCTAAGAGTTCTTTATCTATCTCCAAAAATAAAATCCTAATGAGATTTTACTCTGCCCTATTTATCCTAAAGGATAGCTACCAAAAACTCCCTAAAACATAGGTGATTTGTCTCCTTGGAACTCCATAGAAGTGGACCTTGGCTCCACTTGATCTTCCACTTGCTTGGAAGCCTTTGGTTTTGAGTGGTTGGAGGATAATATCGAGGATCCCTTGGCTGCTTTTAGGAGTTAAGGAGGTGGTAAACCCCTTAAAATCACTCCTTTTTGTCTACTCTGAGCCTTGACTGTGAAATATTCAGCAAAATTGGCATATTCTCTTGATTATCATGCATTTAAACCACATTAGGCATTCAAAATATGACAACCCTTAACACACCATCTACACTAAGAAACATATGACCACAATGCAATGAAATGTGATAAAGAGAGACTAATACGACTAAAAAGGTGGAAATTAACCCCTTAAAGTGTACCTAATGATGGTTCTCATCAGCTACCATCACGTAAGATAATTTATTTACATTCTAAATGTATACAATTTTTAGTATTTTGTTATTAATGAATTGAAGTATTGTATTTATTGTATCTTTGTATTTATGTTTGTTGGCAATATGATGCTAAATGTTGTCCTTGATGGCAACCCACTTGATGAAGATGATGGCAAACTCTTATTAAAGATGTTCTTGATGCTTGATGAGTTTATTAATGATGTAAATCTAATGTTCTACAAGTAGCTCAGAAGTACCAGAGAATGAAATATCAGTGAGGGCCAAAGCAATGATGAAAAATGTGTGTTACAAGTCATACACAGGTTTGTCAAGGAGAAAGCGCGTATGCAAGCGGAAAAGTACGTGCCAAGTCGCGTATGGTCTTTTGCGCTCCAAAATTAGAATACCAAGGGGCATTACCATGGTATTGACCCATTATATTGAGCGTTGGATTGTCTATTTGATCTCATCCAGGAAAACCATCGGAAGTAATGTGGTTTTGACTCATGGTATTGAAAAAGGCTAAATCTATATAAGGAGAATAATTTCATTGTGCAAAGGGTGTGTATGTGTCTGGGATTTAATGAATACTTCACTCTGAAGTATATCTGCATGGTTGAACTCTACTCTTTAATTGATAGATCTAATTCTATGATGCATCTATGAACATAATGAAGGTTCAAGATCTCTAGATCTTGAAATGGTGAATCTCGTGGATGATCTGAAAAGAAGTAATGAAGACCTGGCACAAATCTGTTGAAGAAGTTGAAGAAATCTGGTAAGTTCATAGATCTGGTATGATCTGCAAAATTTATCTTTTATAGATCTATACGCAGGTTCATTTCGTGAAAAGTGCGTGTATACGCGGCTCTATTCAGACAAAAGCACGTATGGGTTGTTAGGGTTTTTCTAATAAGTTGCACAAATGTATACGCGGGTTCTCTTCAGTAAAATTACGTGTATACGCAGGTCTGTTTAAGGAAAAGCGCGTATCGTATTTGAGTTGATGGTTGCTCAAAAGATAATTGAGGTTCTACATATCTGTTCTGAAGTCTGGGCTATTTCTGATATTCTGGTTACAGTGGTTTCACTGTTCTGACTGATGAAATGAAAAGGGATGTTTGTCGATAAGTGAAGAATTGTGTTGAAGCTATTTGATCCAGTGTGAAAATTAATGAAACGTGGTCTGCAGTGGATCTGAGGGTTGAAGCCTTCAGTCTGATAGTAGAAGCTTTCTGTCACCAGAGGCTGGTGCTAATATCAGGGGGTAGTAGCTCCCTTCCGGGTGAGGCTGGTAAACGAGAGCAGGGGGTTGTAGCTCCCTTCCAGGTGAGGCTGGTAAACGAGAGAAGGTTGTAGCCTTCTGTAGGTGGGTTCCTGCGTGCTGGTATAAGTCTGCACCAGTACATGATTGTAAGAAGGTTTTTTTTTATAATAAATATTGAATACTGAAACGACGGCAGTGGTGGTTTTCTCCCGAATTGGGTTTCCACCTAAAAATATTGATGTTCATGTGTGTTGCCTATGTGTGATGATTATTCAGTTCTTTCTACACCTGTTTACTATTTCCTGAAATATCTGATAAATGAATAATGCAATGATCTAAGTTAAGAATTGAATGCATAATTAGATCTCTATGCATACGCGAGTTCTGTAAAGGATATCTACGTATATATGCTAGTTTCCTTCTGAAAAGTCGCGTATGGGTTTTTAGAAAGGAAAAGTAAAAAGTTTTATTGTCTGCATTAAATACTGATTCACCCCCCCGCCCTCTCAGTATTTTTCCAACAATTGGTATCGGAGCAGGTCCTTCTGAAAAAGCTTAGCCACTAGAAGGAAGATCAAGCAAGATGAGCAATCATGAGGGAACAACATCTATCAAGCCCCTGCTCTTCAACGGAAGAAATTTAATCTTCTAGAAAATGAGGATGAGATCCTATCTTCAGTCTATGGGAGCTTATGTATGGGCCATTGTTGAACAAGGATATCAATATCCAGCTGCTACACCAAAAGATCCAAATGAAAGGAAGAATTATGAATCAAATTCAAAAGTGTTCAATGCTATAACAGGAAGTCTAACTGAATCAGAATTTGTCAAAGTCATGCAGCTGAATACAGCAAAGGAAATATGGGACAAAATCATTCTAAGTTATGAAGGCGATGCAAAGGTAAAAAGTGAAAAAATCCAAACTCTCAAAATTGAATATGAAAATTTAAAGATGCATAGTGATGAGAGTATTCCCAGTTTATTTTTATGTATTGATGATGTTGTAAATCATATGAGAAATCTGGGTGAAACAATATCCGACACTACTTTGGTTGAGAAAATTTTACGATCGCTAACGGAAAAATTTGAATCAAAAGTTTCTGCCCTTGAAGAAAAACAGGATATTCAAAATCTTTCCGTGGTGCAACTTCATGGCATACTGACTGCATATGAAATGAGAAGAGGAGGACCGTCTGAAGTCAAAGAAATTATTTTTATAGCTTCTACAAAAGGGAAAGAAGTGCAAAAAGCAGAAGGATCAGGATATATTTCGGAAGAAGATGAGGCAAATTTTGTAAAGAAACTTCAACTTGGTACATGACAGTTTAGAGGTAAGCTTCCTTTCAAATGTTTTAATTGTGGAAGAGTTGGTCATTATGCTGCTAAATGTCCTTACAAAGAAACACCTACAAAAGGAAAGGAAGTAGCTAGAAATAAGAACCGGTCTAGCACTAGAAGAAGTTACTATACTCATGATGACAGTGATGGAGTATCTGATAGTGAGGAAGAATGTGAACAAGATCTTAGACTTCTCATGGCATTTGAATCTAAAGAAGAAAAGGATACTTTTGTGGATGCTCTAGAGGAAAATTATTTTCTTGAAGAGAACAACCAACTCAAAAGACGCTTAGAAGAAAGTGAAATTCTCTTAGAATAATATAAAATTCTCTTAGAAGAAAGAAAAATAACCATCGAGACTCTGGAAAAGCAGGTTTAAGAAGCAAAGAAACACAATGAGAAATTATAATGTGAAGTGGTAAGTGTAAGAAAAGAATTTGAGAAAGTAAAGACTCTGAATTTTAGATTTGCTAAAGGATCTGAAACCTTATATGAGATTATCAAGGTTCAACGTTCTCCTCTTATAAAGACAGGTCTTGGATACACTGGAGAGTCCTCTCAAGCTTCAGCACCAAATTATCTAAAAGCAGCTACAACTGGTTTACAAAATTCTGCCACTCAGCCAGGGAATAAAGAATCTTTTGCAAGAACACTAACATGAATATCTTTCAAAAATGCACCAATCAATAGGTAAATTCAAATAGAAGATTTCATGATCGCAGAAATTTCTTCTTCAATGGACAATGTTTCTCATGTCACAATTTTGGTCATAAAGCTCCTCAATGTGTTGCATATAAAACCATCATGACAAGAGAAGCAAGAAAGAAAAGGATTGATGTTGAAACAAAGAAGAATACCTATAACAACTTTTCTCCTCTTCTAAATGAAGTTGAATGTGCTTATTGCAATAACTTTGGCCATGAAGATTCTGAGTGTAGGAGAAAAGTACAGCCAAGAGAGCATCTTCCTTCAAAATCCAAAATATGGAAAAAGAAGGAACCACAGGTTGAAAATTATGGCATAGCGTTATTTGCGGAAGGTGAAGAAAATCAATGGTACATTGATAGCGGATGCTCAAGACACATGATAGGTGATAAACACAAACTTCGTGCATATAGTGCTATAGAAAAGGAAAAGAAAGTTACTTTTGGAAATGATACTCCTGCTGTAATTAAAGGAAAAGGGTCTGTGTTTCTAAAAGAAAAGGTGAAGGCTAATGATGACATGTATGTGGATGGATTAAGGCATAACCTGTTAAGTGTAAGTCAAATGTGTGATCAAGTAACTGAAGTTTTCTTTAGTTCAAAAGAATGTGTGGTTCGTGATCTTGATACAGGTAAAAAAATTATAAAAGGAAAAAGAACTCCAAGCAATCTGTATGTATTGAAGAATTGCAAAGAACAATGTTACTTGAGTAAATCTTCAGAAAACTGGCTATGGCATAGAAGGTTGGGGCATCTAAGCTTCTCTCAAATCAACAAATCTAGCATACTTAATGCTGTTCGTGGTCTTCCCAATATTACTCTTCCTGAAAGTATCATATGCAAATCCTATCAATTCGGTAAGCAAACCAGAGTGCAATTTAATGCCAAGGAAGGATCATCAAGTAAGCCTCTTGAACTCATTCATACTGACATATGTGGACTTATGAGGAAAAAGTCACCACGGGGTGAAGAATACTATATCTTATTTATTGATGATTTCTCTAAAATGTGTTGGATTGGGTTGATCAAACACAAAGATTAAGCATTTGAAAATTTTCAGATCTTCAAAGCACTGGTGGAAAATGAATTAGATCTAAAAATCAAGTGTCTTAGATCTGATCGAGGAGGAGAATATACATCAAATGAATTCTTTGAATTTTGTGAACAACATGGCATAAAAAGACAGTTTTCTATAGCAGGCACTCCACAACAAAATGGCGTAGCAGAAAGAATGAATAGAACGATTCAACAAATGGCTAGAGCTATGCTTGATGATTCCGGAACACCTGACACTTTCTGGGGAGAAGCAGCTCACACAACAGCAAATATTCTTAACAAGGCACGTGTTCAAGTAAGTAGTGATAAAACTCCGTATGAACTATGGTATGGTAATCCTCCTTCTGTGAAGCATTTTAGAGTTTTTTGAAGTAAATGCTTTATCAAAAATAATGATGAAAATCTTGGCAAGTTTGAACCCAGATCAGATGAAGGAATATTTCTTGGTTACTCATCTACAAGTAGAGCATACAAATGTTAGAATAAAAGGCTTCGGAAGATTGTTGAATGTATTGATGTTGTTATTGATGAGTTTCCTGTAGCTCCTAACAAAGAAAAACACACAACAGATGAAGATGATGGTGACTTTTGTCCTTCTGCGTCAAATAGAAATGATATAGACAATGGATCCAATGAAGAACCAGAAGATTATTTATCTGAAAAAGCTCCATCTAGATATGTTCAAAAGAATCATCATGAATCTCAAATTTTGGGAAATAAGGAATCAGGAGTACAAACAAGGAGGACTCTTGTAGGATCTTCTAGCTATCTGGCATTTCTATCCACAATTGAACCACACAATGTCAATCAAGCTATCAAAGATGAATGTTGGATTTAAGCCATGAATGAAGAGCTTGATCAAATTGAAAAGAATCACACTTGGGAATTGGTACCAAGACCACATAACAAAAATGTCATTGGAACCAAATGGATATTCAAGAACAAGTTAAATGAGAATGGGGACGTTATAAGAAACAAAGCTAGACTGGTTTGCAAATGGTATACTCAACAAGAAGGTATAGACTTTGAAGAAACTTTTGCTCCTGTAGCTAGACTTGAAGCCATAAGAATGTTTCTTGCTTTTTCAAGTTTTCAACAAATCAAAGTTTATCAAATGGATGTCAAATCTGCATTCCTCAATGGTGATCTAGAAGAATAAGTTTATATAGAACAACCAGAAGGATTCATTTTGGGAAATGATGAAATTCTTGTTTGTAGACTTAAAAATGCTCTATATGGTCTCAAACAAGCTCCAAGGGCATAGTATTATCATCTTGACAAATATCTTCATCAACAAGGATTTTCAAAGGGGTCTACTGATAGCAACTTATACACAAAAATTGAAAATAATAAACTATTGATTGTGGTGGTTTATGTTGATGATATCATTTTTGGGAGTAATGAAGAATCTATGAGTCAGAAATTTGCTTCTGTCATGCAGCAAGAATTTGAAATGTCCTTACTTGGGGAACTAACATTCTTTCTTGGCTTGCAAGTGCATCAAACTATAGATGGTATATTCCTATCACAAGCAAAATATCTTGAGCAAATTTTGAAGAAGTATGGCATGGAAGAATGCAAACCTGTAATTACACCAATGATAACCGGATGCAATCTCAGTTCTCATGATGATTCTCCCACGATGAATCAACCAGAATACAGATCAATGATAGGAAGTCTACTTTATCTCAGTAGGACTAGACCGGACATTATGCATGCAGTTTGGATTGTCGGACGATTCCAAGATAATCCAAAAGAGTCTCACCTTCAGGCTGTCAAAATAATATTCAAATATCTACAAGGAACTCAAGATTTTGGACTATGGTATCCAAAGAATGCTGATCTTACTCTTCATGCTTACACTGATGCAGATTGGGCTGGAAATGTTGATGATCGGAAAAGCACTAGTGGTGGTGCATTCTATATGGGGCCCCGGTTAGTATCTTGGTTCAGCAAGAAGCAAAATTCTATTGCCTTATCTACAACAGAAGCAGAATATGTGGTTGCCGCATCTTGTTGCACTCAACTCCTTTGGATGATGCAAACCTTACAAGATTTTCAAATCAAATGTACACCTCCTGTCCCCATTAAGTGTGATAACACAAGTGCCATCAGTATCTCAAAGAATCCTGTTATGCATTCGAAGACCAAGCACATTCCCATCAAGTATCACTTCCTACGTGAACAAGTGCTTGAACAAAAGGTGAAGTTGGAGTATGTTCCCTCCAAGGAACAAATTGCTGATATATTTACCAAACCTCTGCCCAGGGAAACGTTCGAATATCTCAGGCAGAAGTTGGGTGTTGTCTCTGCCTCTCAGAAGATCAGATCTAATTAAATTCATAAGATTAAATTGGATACGCGGTTTTCCTGAAAGACAGTCACGTATATACGCGAGTTTAAACACATAAAGCCGCGTATGGTTGGTTGCTGGAAATTTTTGTTTGGGGTCAGCATTTTTTAGCACAACTGCAGTGCTGTTTGGTATCTTTGATGCTGTTTGGAGTCACTGGTGGTATTTCAGCTCGTATATTTCTGTTTCATTCTCTGTTTTTGGGTGAAGATGCCTTGATGATTTGCTGTTGAAATTATTCAGGATGCACAAGCAAAGGGGGAGCTTTTGTCATATAGAAAGGATGCATTGGATGCACAGTTTCAGGGGGAGCAGTAGTCTTGCTGAGTATAATGCATTGTTGGCATTATGATGGTTCTGAAATGTGATCTCTCTTGAGGTCCTTCATGTATTGGTCATGAAAAGTCATTTTTGTAATTTTATGAAAAGGTCATGTTGAGACCCATGATGTAAAAATTGTAATATTCAGTCATGTAAGGACTTGTTCAAATTTTTAAACCCACTTGGTTGGGTAGCTGAGTAAAAATGTGTAAACCCACTTGGTTGGGTACTTGAGTCACTTATGTAAATCCACTTGGTTGGATCTTTTGATGTAAGTATGAGTCCTTGGTGATAGGAAGGTCATAGAGTCAGGGGGAGCATGATATCTTCAGTGCACATCAGATCTACAACGCTCTTCTTTCTACATAGGGAGAAAAACCTTGTGTTGGTTTTGATCCGCCCTTTGCCCTTGATGTCAAAGGGGGAGAGTGACATGGTGTTTGAATAGGGGGAGAATATCATTCTGCTTAATGTATTTATCTGTTTTGGTGATCAAACACCATCATGGTTGCCATCAAGTCCAAAGGGGGAGATTGTTGGCAATATGATGCTAAATGTTGTCCTTGATGGCAACCCACTTGATGAAGATGATGGCAACCTCTTATTAAAGATGTTCTTGATGCTTGATGAGTTTATTAATGATGTAAATCTGATGTTCTACAAGTAGCTCAGAAGTACGAGAGAAGGAAATATCAGTGAGGGCCAAAGCAATGATGAAAAATGTGTGTTACAAGGCATACGCGGGTTTTTCAAGGAGAAAGCGCGTATGCACGCGGAAAATTACGTGCCAAGTCACGTATGGTCTTTTGCGCTCCAAAATTAGAATACCAAGGGGCATTACTATGGTATTGACCCATTGTATTGAGCGCTGGATTGTCTATTTGATCTCGTCCAGAAAAACCATCGGAAGTAATGTGGTTTTGACTCATGGTATTGAAAAAGGCTAAATCTATATAAGGAGAAGAATTTCATTGTGAAAAGGGTGTGCATGTGTCTGGGCTTTAATGAATACTTCACTCTGAAGTATATCTGCATGGTTGAACTCTGCTCTTTAATTGATAGATCTGATTCTATGATGCATCTATGAACATAATGAAGGTTCAAGATCTCTAGATCTTGAAATGGTGAATCTCGTGGATGATTTGAAAAGAAGTAATGAAGACCTGGTGAAAATTTGTTGAAGAAGTTGAAGAAATATGGTAAGTTCATAGATCTGGTCTGATCTGCAAAATTTATCTTTTATAGATCTATACGCAGGTTCGTTTCGTGAAAAGCGCGTGTATACGTGGCTCTATTCAGACAAAAGCGTGTATGGGCTGTTAGGTTTTTTCTAATAAGTTGCACAAATGTATACACGGGTTCTCTTCAGTAAAAGCACATGTATACGCGGGTCTATTTAAGGAAAAGCATGTATGGTATTTGATTTGATGGTTGCTCAAAAGATAATTGAGGTTCTGCATATCTGTTATGAAGTCTGGGCTATTTCTGATATTCTAGTTACAGTGGTTTCACTGTTCTGACTGATGAAATGAAAAGGGATGTTTTTTGATAAGTGAAGAATTGTGTTGAAGCTGTTTGATCCAGTGTGAAAATTAATGAAACGTGGTCTGTAGTGGATCTGAGGGTTGAAGCCTTCAGTCTGATAGTAGAAGCTTTCTGTCAGCAAAGGCTGGTGCTAATATCAGGGGTAAGTAGCTCCCTTCCAAGTGAGGCTGGTAAACGAGAGCAGGGGGTTGTAGCTCCCTTCCAGTTGAGGCTAGTAAACGAGAGAAGGTTGTAGCCTTCTACAGGTGGGTGCCTGCGTGCTGGTATAAGTATGCACTAGTACATGATTGTAAGAATGTTTTTATTTATAATAAATATTGAATACTGAAACGACAGCGGCGGTGGTTTTCTCCTGAATTGGGTTTCCACCTAAAAATCCTGGTGTTCATGTGTGTTGCCTATGTGTGATGATTATTCTGTTCTTTCTGCACCTATTTACTGTTTCCTAAAATATCTGATAAATGAATAATGCAATGATCTGAGTTAAAGTTTGAATGCATAATTAGATCTTTGTGCATACGCGAGTTCTGTAAAGGATAGCCGCGTATATACACTAGTTGGCTTCTGAAAAGTCATGTATGGGTTTTTAGAAAGGAAAAGTAAAAAGTTTTATTATCTACATTAAATACTGATTCACCCCCCCCTCTTAGTATTTTTCCAACAATGTTCATATCTATATTTCATTTCATTCCTTCAGAAATATGGGTCAGTTGTATCAAAGCGATCTTATCTTTCAATATTTTTATGTGCATGTACTAAACGAGGTCGAGGTATGAGTTAGGGCTCAAACTGGTTGAAAATTTGCAAGACTGGCCTCACTGACCCCAAAGGCCTACAATGTTCGAAGAAAATAAATATTAGGGAGTAGGAGATCCTTTCAAAATATTTTTCGAAGAATCCCTCGAATAACAAAGTAAAGAAAGGATGGAAAAATTTTCCTAGAACCTTCGGTGGATGCCCACCGACGACACATATACATCCAACAGTCACTTCAAAGGCACCACCCCCAAACAATTGAAGAAGGAAAATGGTCAATATGAGGATCAACTTGAGGTTGATGTTCTTCGGACAGAGGAATAATTTTTCTAGGCGAAGAACCTAGTCAAGGAGAAATTGAGACATTTTGAACCAAGGGGTTTAAAGCAACCAAATGGGTAAATCAATGGTAAATCTGGGAAGGGAAAATGTTTCCATATAAAGAGAACCAACATTTCAAAAAGGAGGAAAAGGACCAAGATTCCCATAAGAGGGGGTTCCTTGACTAAAAGTCTCCCCGAATGTTATGGTCTGTGTATCACAATATAAACAACAGTTGTCTAGGTTACCTATGGAAGGAAAGAAACCTATAGGGGACTTCCAAAATATACCTGGAGGTACATGGAAGAAAATTTAGTGTTAGTTCTACCTAATGTGTCTTGTATGATATAAATTATTTCAATATAATTTTTATATGTGGAGCTTCATCCGATATACTCGAAGGTACATGAAAAATGATCCGATATACTTACGTACGTGGAATATTGACTACCCCAAGAGTGTAATGACAATTCTTATGTTTAAATATGTTGGAACATGTATCTAGCATAGAAATCTATGTGTGTCATTAATCTTCCAAATGCTCCTTATATTTATTGAATAGATTTTAAAGTTGTTCTTGAATTAAGTTTTAGTTTCAAGGCTCATGGAATGAATTCACCTGAACTCACCTATAATGCAACTAGCATGATAAAGAGAACTCTTTATATTCGGTGAAGATATATCTATGGGAAGGAAGAGACAAACAAAGCTTCCTAACTATATCTTCCCTAAAAGATTTCAAACCATGCAATGTAATCTATGCCCAATTCCTTTCCTTTTTCGAAAATGAGAATTCTTACTATGCAAAAATGTACTATATGCAAGATAATTACTAAAAACAAACATAAGGTGATTCCAAATCAATGAAATAACAATAAAACAAGACTACTTATGAATAAAAATACCTTATTTCAATAATAAAATAAAAGAACCATTCAATTATAAGTAAAGGAAATTTCACAAAAATTATGCAACCCAATGAAATCAATTTTGATATGAGATTTCACTAACAGAGAACTAAAACTGAAATTTGGTGAAAGTTACAAAGATCCAAAGAGGTATCACTCAAAGGCGATTAACACTCATACATAGTTTTATACCCTCCCCCCCCCCCCCCCCCTTCAGGCCCGACAATTGAAGGGGAATGTTTTTTTACAAAAATACAAGAAAAAACACACAAATTCACACAAGTGATTGGTTTTATAGAGACACAAGCAAACTCAGAGACTCAAGAAAACTTTTTGGACCAAAGAAGAATGAAGAGAAAGGCAAAGAAAATAAATTTTATTCTTCCTACATGGTTAGTGCAGGTGTGGAAACAAACACCAGTCTCCATGAACTTAGTTACAAAGAAGAGTTATTGCACTAGGGTTCTATGTCCTAGAATAGAGAGTGCATTGGGGTGCTTTGTCTCACAATAGAGAGTGTGTTGGGGCTAATTTGGTCAAGACAAGACACAAGAAACCCTACCAAGCTAAAAAATGTGTTCCCTTAAGGTGAATTACTATCTAAATAAGTTAATGAAGGTTTCTTTGAGAGGTGAATAATGCTAAGACCAAGGAAACCACTAAGGGAAATATCATTCCCTAGTATGGTCTCCAAATTGTTATATGGAATTTCACTTATGGGGAAAAAAATGAATTACCTAAATCTAGTCATCTGATCTAAAACAAAAAAGGACAAAAATATCAATGTTTTCCTTAGAGATATTAGACTATGGAAAAGAGACATACCTGTAACTCATAGCAATTCCTTATCTCGTCTTTGTTTGTAAGCTCGAATCCTAGCTCCACATATTATAAATGGAACCTACAATAATGACAAAACAAGAAAATAAACTACAATATCCACATAGCATAATCCAATATCTCTATTCAATGAGTCAACATGGCATTGGAATACAAGAACATAATCATAACACAAGTATAGTAAAACATGATGCTTTTTGTATTAATAAATAAAGGAGAGAGTTACAACCATATATAGAACATGAATTTGTAGATGTCTCCCCATTTTCTTGTCCTTCCTTGTCACAAGTAAAACCTTCACTCTCAACCCTAATGCAAATGGATGATGATTCCTTAAACGCAAAGCATCAACATGTTTGTACTAGAAATATCTAAAAGCCATCTTGAAAATCTCCACAAGCTAACCAAAACTACATGGTAGGCAGTAAATGTATAAGGTAAGCATTGTAGTTTAGGATTTACCAATATAGGTTTCATATCCACTTATGAAGGAGGATAAGCTCAAGGGATAAGATGTAACAACCTTGGTTAAAAGTCCATGTAAAAAAAACATATAATATAAAGGTCATGGGACACATATTCCAAGCTAAATGGTGGGAAAAATATCCTAGAGGGGTGTTTATTTGGTTTATTATGGCTAAAGGAAATTGGAAAAGGATTTGCAAATGAAAAGAGGCATTAATTAAAATTTTATTTATGAAAATAATGGAAACTAGGAGAAAAGGAAGGTGAAAGGTCACAACTTGCATGTGAGGAGGAAAATGAACTAAAATAATGGAAATTGAAGAAAATAGAGGCCTCATTAATAAAGAGGCTTCTGCGGATCAGTTGGCAAGATTTTTTTATTGTAAGATTTTGATCAATTCAGTTTTGGAGCTGTAATTTTCTCTCTCTCTCTCTCTCTCTCTCATACTATTAGATAGTTAGAGTTTTCTTGGAGCACTCTTGGAGGAGCGTGGGATACTTGGGATTTGGAGAAAGAAGTAAAAGGAAGAGAGGGAAATCAAAAGAGGACATCAAGATCAACAATTTCAATATGTTTTTCTTCTAGGTACTGAGTTTCATATATGATTTTCTTGATAGTTTTTGCATGCATGGAATATGCATGTGGTTTCCTAGTTATGATTTTTCATTGGCATGGAGGATTTCCTAGATTGATAGTGGTTTTTTCTAAGCCTTGCCATTTCCTAGATAGCCATTGTGTTGTGAGTTTTACTTTTTTTATTCTAGTTGGTTCTCGTGTTCCTTTGGCTGTGGATTGAGTTATTAGTTCTTAGAAGCCTTGGTTTGACAAACGATCTAGAAGCCCTTGGTGGGTTGAGTTACTAGTCCTGGAAGCCCTAGTTAGAACAAATGGTTTGGAGCCCTAGACATCTTAGGTAGATACCAATATGGTTTAGTGATTTCCAACCATGAGGTGGAATCATTGGTTGATGGTTGACGTAGTTTGGCCTCTAGAAGCCCTAGTTTGGTTTTAATTTGGATTTTTCTATGAGATCCCACATTCAGGCTTGGTATATGGCACATGGGTGATTGGTTAAAAGAGAGATTTGGTTCAACCTAGTCTATGGTTTTATGGTGCGTGGAATTCCTAGACCTAGTTTCATTTTTCATATGTCAATAAGATTTATTTTCATCTTGTATTTGATGGGTAAATGCACCTGTTATTATGTTCTTTATATGGATATTATATCCTTGTTACTTTTGTTGTGTATGACTATGTTTTATAACATTGATGATGTATGGATCTCATCATGTTTTGAATATTATATGAGTGAAAAATGAATATATGGCCTAATAGTTGATAATTCAGTTATTTCGATAAGGAATCGATGCTTCTTAGAGATTCTTAGATAAGTATGAGACCCTTATGCTCAAATTTGTTGTTATGACCTGTAGAATGCATATTTGTGACATGTTTGACGAAATTCATATCATGAATAGTAGAGATGAAATCAATTCATTGATCAAATGTTTGCATTAGTAATTTAGTTTTAGTTTTATTTATCATTTATGGAAATCTCATGGAGTTCTGGGTAGTGTCCTGGGTCCTGGCCCTGAAAAAGTGGCACAAAAGCTAGGGTTATTAGCATAGGACTACCTGAAAATTTCCATAGTCACTCGGATGGCCTTGCTATGGGAGAAAATAGAGGGTCTTAGTCAGGCTTTTTCCTTGTCATCTAAGTGACTAGGGTATTAGATCAGGGAAAGAAACCTTTTTTCAAGGGTTAAGCAACAGGAAATGTTGGTTGGCTCCTACAGGTTACGTAGCATGTGTGGAAGGTCAAATTGGTTTTTTTTTGTCTCCTCCACTTCCTTAACTATACATGGGGAGTTGAATCACATAATTGTGGCCTCTTGTCACATGCTTACCCTGGTGGGACTGGTGGGCTCATATAAATGTGTGAGGAGGTGGTTACAGGGATTGGTATAAGAGCATGGTTACACTCTGTTTGGGTAATATCTGATACTAGAGAGTGGCGTCAAAGCATGGTTGCACCCTCTTTGGGTAATATTTGATACTAGAGAATGGAATCAACCCTGTAACCACATCCTCCCAAATTTACCTAAGCTAACTGGTCCACTAGGGTAAACATGTGATGAGATGCCACTATGTAATGTTCTCACTTAGCCTTAGCTAAGAGGAACATTCAATTTTGTTTTAATTTTTTTTTAATGAATAAATGAATAAAGGAGGACATGTAAAACTCCTAAAAAGTCTAAATAAATCAATGCCCATGTGAACAAAGACAAATCAGGGCTATGTAAATAATCACTTCCAGGTGTGAAAGAGGTTTGAGCTAAATACTAGGTCAACCTTGACCAAATCAACAACGCTGTCTAGGTTCATTGCATCTCCAAAAGGGACAATGTAGTTCTAGAATGGAACCTCTAATGTGAAAAGGTCTAACTCATCAAAGTGGTTTAGGGTTTGCAAGATATTTCTCATCTTATAAAAGGAAAATGAGGGTAGCAAGAGAGGGTTTTTGATAGATTATATTTCTGAGTATTTGTCTGCTTAGACAAATACCATTCTCTACTGTTGAGTGGAGGATTGTATTTGGAATTCCTGTGCAGGAGTTTCACCTCTTCCTTTGATGATTCAAGGAGGAAAGTTTGCTGAAATGAACCACTATCAGGCTTGAGGCCAAGCTCCTACTTACATTGGTAGCGTTGATCCATTGAGGCTTTTGTTGTCTTTGCTAACTACAACAAATGGTGATCTAGATCTACAGAGATCTAGTGTATTTTGAGAGCCTCTCTCCATGGAGTGGATCCTTTGACCTCCTAGAAGAGTGTATCATTTCTTATACTTTAGATCTGCAATTATTCAGTAATTTTTTGTGTCTTTTGAGCTACAGCGTTGTCCCACTGGGAAAACTGCATTATTTATGTATGAGGGTTTGCGGGTTGTCTTGCTCATAGTTTAGATCAGAGATCTCTTATGCTGGGCTTGCCTTCCACTTGGTGATCCATGGATTGGCTTGAAGATATATGTTCTGTTCAGATATAATCCATTGTAATAAAATGTCATATTCAGAAATTTACTGCAGCAGTTTCCAGATCTACAACTTGTTTCTCAGATCTACTCTTATTCATGCATGCTTTTGTCAAAATTCCAAGTGGATATTGTAGAGAAAACTCTAGAGTTTCCAGATATGATATAGATCTGATATTTTGTCTATAGATATGCTCTAGATCTAATTTGTAACTTACATCTGCTTAACCTCCTGAAAAATAACGTTGTTGAAGAATTTCTGCAAATATAGATGTGCTCCTGCTCTCTTTTTTTAATATTTATTGTTGTATTGGCTCATTCTTTCTATTGTATAATGAAATTGCTTTATCATAATGATTTTTTGCTTCTATAATACTGATATATCAGTCCTATTTCTTATCTCCACTTAAAATTAGCTAAAATTGCGCAATTCCTAAAGCAGTGCTTGCATTTTACTGCAGCCTTCTCCTTTGGGTGTCTTTTAGCTAGTCTACTTTTTGGGAGATCTGTTTAATATACCTAAACTATTTTTTTTCTGATGAAATTACATATATAAGTCACAGACAAAATAAATGAGGGTAACCAAGCCCTTATTTGCATTATTTTTTCACATTTTTACTTATACAACATTTTCCTTGAACACCTTGTTAAAAGTCCTGAAAAGGGCTATTCCAAGTTCTATACACAGATTCTACAGTTGGCCAGGTAGCCTCTGGATCTCATCCTTTCTTTGAAAGGTGAAATATCCAGTAAATTCCTTTGTATTCCATCTCTAAAATAGAATCTTGAGAATCCTAAAAAAATATCATTACAATGGTATCGATGCTCCACTCTTGGCATAGCCTGTGCTAGCATTGGAGCACCAATCATGCTGAATTCCAAAGATGAATATCCTCTTTCTGAGAGGGAGAGTAGATATCATAATAAAATTCATAAAAAGTATGACTATACTATTATTGACCTTGACAAGGGTCAAGACAAGGGGAAAGCCCCTGAATCTGTCAATGATAAAGATAAGGAAGTAGAGGAGTTTGAAAAAACTCTCTTGGAGGCTATGCAAGATCTGTCCAAGGAGATAAAGGAGATGAGGATAGATAGAATGAGGGAGTCCCTTGGGAGATTCCATCAAGGAGAAAGTTTTTATATGTCTCAATTTGGGACTGGTCAACCTGTGAGATTGCCACAAGCTCCACAGGCCTCACAACGCTCTATAATGCCTACCTTCTTGGTTGTAGAGAATGAAGGGCTGCAAGAGCCAACCTCTTTGGAAGGTTAATTTGTAGAATATGACTCACAAAGTCAGAGGTTCAAGGATAACTTGAGCTTTCAAGTCTTTTTCCATGTCAAGGACCAGAGGAGGCCATGGCAGCAATATAGAGATGGAGGTTTCCTTCATGGGAGACACCACACTATGGGTATGTTCTTCTTGCCTAAGTTCGACGGATCACCCTCTTGTTCTGCCAAAGCATGGGTGGAGAAGTTGGACATCTATTTCTAGTTGAATAAAGTGCCCGAAGCAGAAGCCATCAAGATTGTTGCACTACATTGTGAGGGAGAAGCCCACAAATGGTGGTTTCATGGAATATCTACAATGGGACACAGAAATGTGTCCACATATCCTGAGTTCACTAGGATACTAGTGGAGAGATTTGATCGAAAAGATCCAGAGGCGCCTTTTATAAGCTTGGCAAAGCTTAAACAGACAGGAGATGCAAAGGCCTATATCTCTGAATTCCTGAGGTTGTTTGTAATGTTCCCTAACCTATCAGTAGCAAGGAGAGTCAACATGTTCATTGATGGCTTGGAGGAACCTTTACATGGGTTGGTTAAGTCTACCAAGCCCATCACTTTGCATGATGCCATTGAGAGAGATAGGGATCTCCAAGATGCCTAGCCAAGAGCAAAGGCAACTTTCCAAAGAAAAACCCCTCACTCTTCTAAGGGGAAAGAAGGGAAATCTACTCCATCCAAGGAAATCTCACTGAAGAAACCTCTTGACATTGATCTCCAGAGTGAGTTGAGGAAAAAGAGATTATTTTTCACTTGTCAAGAGCCATGGGTACCAGGACATAAATGTGTTGCTGGGAGAGCACACTATATTGAAGTATTCTCTGATTTTGAGGAGGAAGAGGGGAATGATGGACCTAGGAGAGGTCACAACGCTGGTGATGATGAGGAGGAGGATCAATCACCATCCATAGAGGAAGAAGGAGCCTTTACTCCAAAAAGTGGGACTCTTGCTTCTTTGAGAGGAGTGCCCAAGTACTTGACCCTCAGAGTGCAAGGTTTGGTTATGAACAAAAGAGTGTCTATTCTGATTGACAGTGGGGCAACCCAAAAATTTATTGATGCTCATCTTGTGGAGAGGAGAGGGATCCCCACTCATACTTTTGATGGGTTCTCTTTTTTGGTTCCGGGAGATAGAAAGATGCAGTGCATGCAGTATGTTCCATCACTTTCTGTGACTATGGGAACCTACACCTTGGTAGACCATTTCTTTGTAGTTGACATACTAGACACCAACATCATCTTGGGTGTCCAGTGGTTGATTACCTTCAGAAAATTCACCATTGATTGGAATGCCTTGCAAATGGAGTGGGTGGATTTGAAGAGTGGGAAACACTATATCATTCAAGGCATGCACACCTATCCTTCACCTAATTTTTCCACCCAAAAAACAATGATGGAATTGCACAGTTGAGGTAAGGACCTCATAGTTCCTTCTCTCATGTTTATGAGAATGCTGCAAGGAACATTCCTACATCATGGCAAGCCACTTGGAATGCCCTTAGATTCTGATCAAGTTGGAAAGCCACTTGTAATTCCCTTAGATTCTGATCAAGTGGGAGAAGCCTCACCAAGTGCTGAAACAATGGAAGAGAAAGCCATAACACTATGGGAGGAAGCAAGGGGAAGGATCAGCCTTCCCACAAACAATTTTTGCATGTATAGTTCCAAAGAAACAATTAGAAACAAGGCAAACACCACCATAGATGCATCAGCAGGGTTGTCCTTTTTGAGCTATGTAGATCCTTATTGGAGATCTCAACTCCTTGTGGAGTACTCCAAATATCTGCACACCGGGATGATATTAGATGGCATGAAGCAAGGAGGAGACTATTTGGTCCATGAAGGGGTCATCTATCATCTTGGTAAAGTATTCTTGTCTCAAGCCTCCAAGCTTAAGCAAGAGATACTACAAAGAGCACACAAAGAGTTCATTTCTAGCTATATGCAGTCAGCAAAGATCTACTTCCTAATCTTGAGGAGTTTTGATTGGGAGGGTATGAAGGAAGAACTACATCAGCACTATGATTGGGAGGAACTACATCAAAACTTACAAGAGTGCAATAGTTATGAGGAGATGAGGCAGCCAAAGGATCCTATGAAGGAGACATTTCAGCCATCTCTCCCTTCTCTTAAAAGAGGATAAATGCCCATGCCTAACTCCATGTGTGTGGGAGACTTGAAAGGTAAAGAATTTGATGTTATGGAGCATTTTTATTTTTCTGATTTGACACATTCTCTTACCATATGTATGCAGGACATGGCTCCTACAAGGAGTGATATTACATGAAGATCTCATGGCATTGATGAGGCCAATAAAAATTCCAAATCTGGCCACTCCCTTGAGGTGAAAAGGGAGATTATCTATCATGATGGGTGCTTCCCAAAGGAACCTAACTTGGGCCTCACTTTCAGCCATGTCAAAGTGACCCATGCAACAAATATGTGGTGGTAGTACCACCTACCACACTTAGATCTACTCAAAACAAGGAGTGCACTGTGTTGGTACCTTATGTGGGGTTGTGACCCACCTCCTCAAGTGCAAATTTCAGTTTGCATATATGTGATTTTTATTCCATACATAGATGATATATTGGTATTGTTTATGGGTTTGTATGGACAAAAATTTGGTAGTGTATATGTACCACATGGGATGGAACTTTATCATGTACTTCATGATACATGTTTTAGATGTGACATTGCTTCACCCATGTTTATTTTTGTTGAGTTTTACACTCCTAAAGGGATAGACTATGCCCCTATCATGTTAACATTGGAGGAGCAGTTTCTGATGTATTGGCTTGATGAAATCTTGATCCTTTATGGTGCCATCAATGGAGAAGGAGAAGAACTACAGCTCTTACCCTGCCAGTTGCTTGAGGACAAGCAACATTTTGGAGGGGAGGACTGTAATGTTCCTACTTAGCCTTAGCTAAGAGGAACATTCAATTTTGTTTTAATTTATGTTTTATGAATAAATGAATAAAGGAGGACATGTAAAACTCCTAAAAATTATAAATAAAGCAACACCCATGTGAAAAATGACAAATCAGGGCTACATAAATAATCACTTGCAGGAGTGAAAGAGGTTTGAGCTAAAGACTGGGTCAACCTTGACCAAATCAACGGTGTTGTCTAGGTTCATTGCATCTCCAAAAGGGACACTGCAGTTCTAGAAGGGAGCCTCTAATGTGAAAAGGGCTAACTCATCAAAGTGGTTTAGGGTTTGCAAGATATTTCTCATCTTATAAAAGGAGAAGGAGGGCAGCAAGAGAGGGTTGTTGATAGATTATATTTCTGATTATTTTTTTGCTTAGACAAATACCATTCTCTACTGTTGAGTGGAGGATTGTATTTGGAATTCTTGTGCAGGAGTTTCACCTCTTCCTTTGATGATTTAAGAAGGAAATTTTGCTGAAATGAACCACTATCAGGCTTGAGGCAAAGCTCCTACTTACATTGGCAGCACTGATCCATTGAGGGTTTTGTTGTCTTTACAAGCTGCAGCAAGTGGTGATCTAGATCTGCAGAGATCTAGTGTATTTTGAGAGCCTCTCTCCATGGAGTGGGTCCTTTGACCTCCTGGAATAGTGTATCATTTATTGTACTTCAGATCTGCAATTATTCAGTAGTTTTCTGTGTCTTTTGAGCTACAGCGTTGTCCCACTAGGAAAACTGCATTATTTATGTATGAGGGTTTGCAGGTTGTCTTTCTCATAGTTTAGATCATAGATCTCTTGTGTTGGGTTTGCCTTCCACTTGGTGATCCATGGATTGTCTTTCTGATCTATGTTATTTTTAGATATGATCCATTGTAATAAAATTTCATATTCAGAAATTTACTGCAGAAGTTTCTAGATCCACAGCTTGTTTCTCAGATCTACTCTTATTCATGCATGCTTTTGTAAAAATTCCAAGTGGATCTTCTAGAGAAAACTATAGAGTTTCTAGATCTAATATAGATCTGATATTTTGTCTATATATCTGCTCTAGATCTAAGTTTTAACTTACATCTACTGAACCTCCTGAAAAATAACGTTGTTGAAGCATTTCTACAAATATACATGTGCTCCTGCTCTGTTTTCTAAAGATTTATTGTTGTATTGGCTCATGCTTTCTACTGTATAATGAAAGGGCTTTATCATCATGATTATTTGATGCTGTAATACTTATATATCAGTCCTCTTTCTGATCTCCACTGAATATTAGCTAAAAATACGCAATTCTTGAAGCAGTGCTTGCATTTTACTGTAGCCTTCCCCTTTGGGTGCCTTTTAGCTAGTCTACTTTTTTGGAGATTTGTTTAATGTGCCTAAACTGATTTTTTTCTGATTAAATTCCATATATAAGTCAAATATAGCATAAATGAGGGGGAAAAAGCCCTGATCTATGTTATTTTTGCACAATTTCACTTATACAGTGTTTTCCTTGAACACCTTGTTAAAAGTCCTGAAAAGGGGTTATTCCAAGTTCTATAGAAAGAGTCTAAAGTTGGCCAGGTAGACTCTGTATCTCATCCTTTCTTTGAAAGGTGACATATCCAATAAATTCCTCTATATTCCATCTTTGAAATAGAATCTTGAGAATCCTAAAAAAGGATCATTACACACTATGATGTGATTCTACTCCCCATGAATAGTTAAGGAAGTGGAACCAACAAAACAAAACCAATTTGACCTTCCACACATGCTACCGAATCTCCAGAATCCAACCTACCTTTCCAGGTGCTTAACCCTTGAAGAAATGTGTCATTCACTGACCTAACACCCTATTCATTCCTATGACAAGGAAACATTGTGAATATGACCCTCCTATTGCTCCCATAGCAAGGCCATCCCAGTGACTGTGAAATTTTTTAGGTAGTCCTGTGCCAGGGATCCCATATTCTGTGCCACTTTTTCAAGGTTGAGACTCATGCCACCACCCAAAACTCCATGATATTTCTAGAACTGATAAATAATACTGAAACAAAGGGACTAATGCAAACATTTGATCAATGACTTGATTGGACCCGTACTAGTCATGAAAGGAATTTCATCAAACATGTCACAAATATGCATTCTATGGGTCATAACCACATATATGAGCATAGAGGTCTCAAAATTATCTGATAATTGTTAAGAATCATTGATGCCTTATCAAAATAGATACATTATCAACTATTAGGTCATATATTCATTATTCATTCATATAATAATCAAAACACGATGATAGCCACACATCATAACTATTATAGAACATATTAATAACCAAAATGTAACTAAAAAAAATAACAAGGATATTACAACCATATAAACCACATAATAACAAGTACATTTACCCATAAAATACAAGAGGAAAATATCTCTTATTAAAATATGCAAAATTCAATGAGATCTAGGACTTTCACATATCACCCGACCAGAAAATAAGATAAACCAAATATCTCTTGGAACCGGTCACCCACATGCCATATTTCAAGCATGAATGTGGGATCTCATGGAAAAATCCAAATTAAAACCAAAGTATGGATTGCATAGGCCAAACCACCTCAACCCTCAACCAGTGATTCCACCTCACGGTCACACACCACTAACCATCACCATATTGGTCTCTACCCAAGCTATTTAGTACTCTAGAGTGTTTGTTCCAACAAGGCCTTCCAAGAATAGTAACTAAACCCACAACTATTGTTGGGATACCAAATCGTTTGTCTAACCAAGGCTTCCAAGAGTAGTAACTCAACGCACCATGGCTTATAAGACTAATAACTTAACCCAAGCTATTATAGGGCTTCTAGGTCATTTTTCCAACCAAGGCTTCCAAGACCTAATACCTCAACCCATAGCCAAAGGAACTTGAAAACCAACTAGAAAACAAAAGTAAAACCCACAACACCATGCCTATCCAAAAAATGTCAAGGCTTAGGCAAGCCCACTGTCAATCCAGGAAATCCTCCATGCCAATGATAAATCATAATGAAGAAACCACATGCATATGCCATGCATGCAAAAACTAGAAATAAAATCAAACATGCAACTTGGTACCTACAAGAAAAACCCATTGTAGATGATGATCCTGATGTCCTCTTACTCTTTCCTATTCTTCCTTTTCCTTATTCATCAAAATCCTAATTATGCAACACTCCTCCAAGAGTGCTCCAATATAATTCTAAATGTCCAAGACTATGAGAGAGAGAGAGAGAGAGAAAATGAGAGCTCCACCACTAAACTGATCAAACTATTACACTGACAAAATCTTGCCAATTGATTCTCAGAAGCATTTTTATTAATGAGGTCTCTATTTTCTTCGATTTCCATTATTTTCCTTGATTTTCCTCCTCACATGAAACCTGTGATCTATCACCTTCATTTTCTCCTAATTTCCATTATTTTCATAAATAAAATGTTAATTAATGCCTCTTTTCCTTTCCAAAGCCTTTTCCAATTCCTTTGTCGATTTTATTTAGCCATAATAAATCAAATTATCACCCATCTAGAATGTGTTTCCCATGTGTCTCATGACGTTAGTCTTATATTTTTTTTACATGGATTTTTAACCAGGTATGTTACAAAACCCTGCCCCTTAAGGGAACACTAACCTCGATGTTTAATGACACCCAAAACTAGCAAAACCACTAAAAACCCAAAACATACTACCCATGGAGTTTTATAACATATCTCATTGTAGTATTTATAATGAACAACCTACTAAAACATGACAAAGATATCGTTTATTGGAGCTTTATAACTCAACTAATTATGATATCTACAATAACAACCACATATACTTATGCACATTTTCTTCAACCAATAAATAACCATACTATTTATGGAGCTTTATAAATCTAACTCGTTACATTATTTACAATAATATACACATCTACACATTTTCTCATCAACTAAGAAATAAAAGATACGATGCATGCATCCACAACAAGGGAATCCAGAGGATCACACCTCCACCCTTAAAATTAGTAAAAGGATTCACTTTCTTCCTAGGACGTCCAAAATCCACTGCCAAAGTCAAATCTGCATCCAATTTCCAACACTATGATCCTCCGCCACTTGACCTTTCAGTGAACAATTACCGACTCATTGTTCCAAGGCACACTCCTAATGTTCTTTTGATTCCATTTGGAAATTATAATGACCAAAAAAATCCATCCTTGCTCTTCCCTTCTCTCCTACACAGTTCCTTAGGAAATATGGTCATCCCCTTCAGTGTAGTCACATGCCTTCCAAGTTTCGTGGGCATCCCCTTCTCTACTACATATTCCCTTGGGTGACCCCTCCCTTGGTAAGGTTTCCTAACATCAGAAGATCCAAAAAACAAGGCATATGCCTTAATCAAAACCATCATAACACTCATAGCATGCTCATGGAAATAAATGGACACTTTCACTCCTGTGTACTTCATATCACAACAAGTCAAACCATATCTTTGCCCAAATCATCATGATTAAACATATCACATCCAGTTAGCTCAAAACACAACCATCATAATAAAAATCGTAGATCACATCTAAGTATTATAAATCAAAATCATAGATCACATACATAATAAAACTAAAATGAAACATTGATACTTATCCTTTAAACATTTCTTTCTTCCACCTTTTTCCTTTTTGTATCTACACTAGATCAGCTTCCACACTTGGAAATCACCCAGTGCCTTCACTTCTCTTCAAATACGTGCACATACACATTTTGTACACCACACACATACAACCACACATGGAATACAACATTATATAATACATGCCCCTACATAGGAATACAACACATACACCTACACTTGGTGTACAACACAATACATACACCTTCATACAGTGTACGAAAAAACACATACAACTACACTCGGTGTACAACACAACACATACACCTACATTTTGTATGCATCATGAGACATATACCTACACACAGTGTAGAACACAATAAATATACATACACATAGTACAACATAATGAAAACACATGCCATGATACATTGACTATGCATAACATAGTACCCTATGTACACAACTCACCATGTATGACATGCACAAAATAATATATGTATAACAATACCACATGTACAACATGTACGCAGTACCATCCGTACAAAGTACCATGTGCACAACATGTACACATGACCACATATACACAAGACCACCTGCACAACATGTACACAGTATCTCATGTACACAAAAACACATGTACAACGTGTAACCAATACCTCATGTATACATCACGACATGCACACCATGTACACAACACCACTTGCACAAAAAATCCCACGACATGTACATGACACGACATGCACACAACACAACATGTATAATCATACATACAACACCACATCTACATAGCACCATATGTACAACATGCAAACAATGCCACATGTACACATAACAACATATGAAACATGAAAAAAGCACCATATGTAAACAACACCACATATCCAACATGCCCACAACACCATATGTACATAGCACCACATGTTTGTTGGCTTAAGGGGTCCTGACCCATGTTTAGATTTATGGTTTTCCAGCAAACCCCTATACTACTGGCCCTTTTGATAATGACCTACTTTTGCAGGCAAAGTTCTCACCCGAAGTAGTATGGGTGGGTGCTAGAACCAAGTTTTTGCACCCTGGGAGAAAGCAGGTAATTAAGGCAGTCTTGTTGACATCTATCAGTTTTGCACAGAAGAAATCTTATTATTGAGCCCTTAATGGTATAGAAAACATGTAAATATAAAAAAATCTACTATGATTCAGTAGATATTAGAAACACCTTCGCATCCACGTGCGAATCAGTAATTACCATCACAGAATAATACAATCGCAGCTAATTCATATAACACAGACACAATCATAGTTAATTCATATAACATAGAGATAATTCAAAAAATTATGAATTCATTAACTTCCAAAACCAAGTTACAAACCCAAATCACAGACCGTGCACACAAACAACGGGCTCCACACAAAGCAAGACTGAGGATCTCTGCGCATAGAGCCAGCAGGAGTCCTTACCCAATACTACCTAGAACAAATCTCAATAGTTCGTACTTAGCATCAATATTTCTTACTTGGTCCTAGACTCAAACTATCTATCTATTTATATTATCATATCCTATGGTATCCTGTGGGTACCCTTTGACACATTATAATACATTAGGGGCTTTAAGCCACCCCAAAGCCCCTGCGCTAGACTAATTACTACAAAATATATATAAAAAATCGCAGCTAGGGGACCCTATTCTAATGGGCCCCCAACACAATCTTTTGACTCGTCCCAAGTCATAGCGGCTATGGGGTTTGTATTTTTTCCTGGAGCTGCTTCATTACATCACCCAGAGGGGCCAACACTCCTTCACACTACGCGGCAACATTCTACACAATGTCCACCAAATTTTGTGAAGTTGGGCCTTCTGTGGTAGAAGTGACACTCTCTAGGGTTTGATTCAGCTGTTTGAATTCAACATCCAAGTCCTGAGATATCTTGAGGGCTTCATCGGCCCATGGCTTGAGGTGGTCACTCGAAACCTTCTTCTTGTGGCGAAGCCCTTCTAGGTCATCTATGAGTGCATGGCTAGCTTGTAGATGGGCCAGGCATTGCATTGGGATCAGAGTGGGCATTGTAGCCTCCATTTGCTCGAATTTTTCTTCTTTTTGGCACAGTTCTTGAGTAAAATCGCACAGAAGAGTGCTGCGCTACACCATAGAGCATAGTTTCATAGCTGTCTCAAGAAATTTGGTGCCCTGAGAAATTTGTACAGTAATGGTGTTCATAGTTTTTGTGACCAGCGCAGCTCTCTAGGCGCGTACCTCAAGAGGGGTTTCTGGCTACAACTTTGCTTGAAACTAAGTAATCGACTACTCCATCTCAGCCATAATGCTTTGGATATCTTTTCGAGAAGATTTCTGAGCTGCAACGAGTCCCTCAATCTTGGCCTAGGGGTGGCAGAGGTCGGAATGTCTTTGGTCACATACGCACAGATTCTACTAATCAAACACTCCAAATCAGTCTGTTGTGCAACAATAAGGATACACATGGCCTGTGCCTGGGACACTTTGGTAGTTTTTTCTACAATGGTCTGATCGGTTGTACTTAGTTGCTATTGCACCCGTTAGTCTCTGTGTTGGATTTCCTCAAAGAGGGATGTGTGGAGAGCCTATAGCAGCTCACCCTTAAGTCGGGTCAAGTCCAGATGTACTTCCGCATAGGCCTAGACTTATGCACAGAAGCTGGGCTGACTCAGAGTGATTTCTATGCCTAGCAAGGTGCAGAGGCGACTCTCAGTTGTGGAGATCAACTCAGTGTTGGTTGCTTGAGGTAGCCTCGCTTGCACCATACTCTTCTGTAGAGTATCGGCTTTGAGCTGAAGAGCTTAGAGCTCGGACTATAATATGGTGATGGTGACCTTCTGCTGCTCTTCCACCACAAGCCACCTGTCCTCTAAAGTGAGGGTGACCGCATCTATGATTTTCTCCAAATTTTCCTTAGTTAAGGTAACCTCAATCTGCCTACCAAGCCTTGTAGCCCGTCGTTTCGTTTGTCGACCCTTGAGAGGTTCAGTTATCCGTTTCATGCCCCGTGGGGAACCAGCGCCCTGCGCATCCAGGCCCTCAGTCTCCATGTCTAGCTAAAAATCCTGCTTCATGCCCTATGCTGCATCCTTCATCCTAGCGGAGCTTTCTGGTCCACGACCTTTTGAGTTCTTGGCAGTATCAGGTGGCGTGGTTTTTGGACCTGTGCTTGTACTAGTAGTGTTGGTCATGACAGGTCCATCTGATTTGAATCCCAATTTCTAGTGTGGTGGCCAAGTGGTGATGAGATGATCGATTTCTTCATCGGAGACCATGTAAGGCAGGGACATCCAAGTTGGATCCTTACAGCCCCAAATCTACACATTGTGCATTGTAACCTGGAATGCCACAATGCACTTATAATTTTCATAGACTATCGGTGACAGGCGTGGCCAGGAGTGAATTGCTACTGTGAGTGCACCCTCAAAAAATACCCAAAATACTTTATTTTCCTCAATACACTTCGCATCCTTTGAATCCCATAAGTTTTTGTAGCACGCCCCTTCACACATGCTTGGTTCAAGCTCAGGGAGGACCGATTTTTTCAGGGGCTTCCCATGCAACTAATGCAATTAGGAGTAGCAGCTAAGAGTAACAGAACACCCTCTTGTGGTCCTGGGCCTCGAACACGTTTTATAGAAACTTGGTGCAGAGAAACTATGACCAGTTAAAGCAGACCCCCTTTTTGCAGCGGCCAACAAGCTGAATTACATAGGCGGGGACAGTTGTAGCCTGGCACTTGCACATCATTTTACAAGTCAGAAGCAGGGTACCCATACGCACTCCAGGGTTGGAAATAGTGTTGATCAGGAACCCTCTTGTGTTTCGCTCAACATGGTAGTCTTCTCGCAACTTGTCGACAATCTGTTGATCATACTTCTTTCCGATGCATTCCATGCGATTTATCCCCTCCATGGGGAGACCAATAATGCAGTGAATTAGGGTGGCATCAATGGGAATGTGATCTTGGATCCACAATTTCTCATCATGGATCAAGGCTAGCAGTTATCTCACAACTAAGTTAGTGATATTGTATCGGCCAAAGTGAGGTATCCGCAACAATTTTAATAATCCTGAACCTTTTAACCCATGCACCCATGGAATTGGTACTACTTTTATCACATCGTCCTCTAGTACTCTTTCGAGATATAGCTCAAGTGAAAATTCTGGGAAGGCCTCCAGGTTGTCAAGGTCGTGATCATCAAACTTAACTGAGGGGATTCTACCAAATACTTCTCCAATTATGGGGACTTCATCCGGAATCATTGGAATTTGGAGATAGGAGCGCACAACTCAAGATTCTTGGGTGTTCACACCGAGGGTCTTCTAGGCTAAACATAGGGTAGTAGCCAAGTTAGCAAGGAAACGAGCAGAGCTTCTTCCTAAGTAGATAGAGGTCGCCTTGCCGAGTTAGGCGAGTGTGCCTTAGGCACCTTTCGGGGGGGTTGCATGTTCTGAGGGGACATGTGTGGCTTCACCCCAGCCAATTTCATAGTCCTCCCCTGCCCCTACTCTTGGATTTTCCCCTTATTTTTCTTTTTCTCCACCTACTTCCCCCTAGTCAATGTGGACACGACCCCTTTGACTTTATGGGTTACCTCCAATACCTCATCGGATGCTCTCTCAGTAGAGGCCATGGTCTGGGATGACTCAGCAGGATTGGTCGCAGTCATTCTTTCTCAGAAGACGAACTCAAGGTTGCTGCTCCCAGAGGGGGTAGCATGTCCAGACATGAACAAAGCATGATAGTTACCGAAATTTTCAAGGCACAAGACTTTCAGGACATGTAGAACCCAATTCTGATCTACCCTACTCCATTTATAACTTCGAATAGTAAAAAACAGTCGGATGGAAATTAGCTAAAACTTACCATCGAGGAAACAGTAAAACATCCTCAGAAATTGATGTATTAATTACCTACTTCTCGCTCCTTCCAATGGTAAAATTTTCTTTTTACCCAGCTTTAATATTCCAATGGCTAGTTTTCGCAGCTCTGTATTGCCCCTACATGCCCAATGCACCTTTCATGCTGTGGTCGGCCCTTGCACGCCCAGCGCACCTTTCCATGCTATGGTCGACCCCTGCACGCCCAATGCAGCTTTCCATGTTGTGGTCGACACCTGCGCGTATAACGGTTCTTCCTGTTTTTTTCCTCTGGTTGGCCCGTACCCCTCCTAATACAGCTACTCCAGCCATATAGTCATTTGGTATGCACTAAGTTGGCCCGGTATGGTTTGAGATGGCTGCAATTAACGTATTTTGGTAGGGGTTCCCCACACAGCGTAACCAATCTCACCACACCTCCATTCGTAATTTTTGTTACGATATATTAGGCCCCAACCAATAATGGCGAAATTTCCCTGGGTTGCATGAAAAAATACTGTCATATAATAATACTAGCTCATCTTCTCTAAACGAATTTTGTTGGATATGTCTATCATGCCAGGCTTTTTCCCGGGCCTTATGAACTTGCTGATGAAAGATAGAAATGAATTGATCTTCCTCCAAGGCGACTAGCTACGCTAAGCATTCCTCCATGATATCAGGCTCTGCCAAGTTTGTAAAGGCCGCAATGTGTAGGCTAGGAATGATATACTCCATGGGCATAATGGCCTCCTTCCCATAAACCATCCAAAACAATGTTTTCCCCATCAATTTCTTGCACATGGTTCAATAATCCCAAAGGACTGATGGGATGTGCACATCCCAATCGCTTCAATCAATAGTACAGACCTTGGTAAGCTCCTATTCTAGAATTTTATTAAAATCTTCTACCATTCCATTTGTTTATGGGTGATATAGAGTACTTTTTGCATGGTGGATTCAAAACTCCTCAGTCAAAGATTGAATTGTGTCATTAATGAAATGCGTACCTCTATCGCTCATTAGGATCTTCAGACAGCCAAAACTAGTTAAAATATACACAAAAATAAAGTGTGCAACAGTATCTGCAATGTAATCCTTCACAACTTGTGCTTCCACCCATCTAGTTACATAATTAGTCACAGTGAGGATGTAGCGAACACCTGTCTTCTTACCTGGTGGATTGATGGGCCCAATGAAGTATATTGGCCATTTATCGAATGCCTGCAGGTCCATCTGTGGTTGTAAAGGAATTTCGTCCCTGCACGACGGTCTTCTTGTCCATTGGCATGTGTTTCAGGCTTTGCAATAGTCATGAGAGTCGCTATGCAGTGCGGGTCACCACAACCCAGCTCTTAAGATCTTCTACGTTGTTTCTTTTCCTGCGTAGTGACCTCCTATTACACCTCTATGGGCTTCTGCTAAAATGGCTTGTCTTTCATTCTCCAGTATGTATCTTCACAGTAACTCATCAACTCCCAGCTTATATAAGTAGCCCGAAATGATGGTAAAGTTATTTACACGAGTTACCAAATCCTTTTTTTGTTGTACTGAATATCCTACAGATACCATCCGCGTAGTTAAGAATCGAATAATATTGGAAAAGTTCTAATCAACCATCTTAATAGAAAATAGTTGCGCATCATGCAATCCTTCCTCTAGGTTGGTTGGTTCTTCACCACTCTCGATTCAGGACAAGTGGTCTGGTCCAACATTTAATTTTCCTAACTTCACAATTATCTCAAATTCATATTCTTGAAATAGTAGTAACCATCGGAAAATCTCCCCCCCCCCCCCCCCAACACAGGCTTATTGAAGAGGTACTTCAAAGCTGAGTGATCTGTGAACATCTTGAAGTTCCCTCCCAGTAGATAATGTGGTTATTTCTGCAGGTCATACACCATTGCGAGCCCCTCAAGTTCAATATTGGAGTAGTTACGCTCCATGCTAGAGAGTTTTCTACTAGAAAATGCAACTGGGTGGTCAATGTCCCCCTCCCCGAGCTGCATAAGGATAGCTCCTAAGGCGATCCCTGGAGCATCCATGTGGACATGGAAAACCATTTTCCAGTCCGGAAATATGAGGATAGGTGCAGAGACCATGTTTTCCTTGAGTAGCTCAAAATTCTTCTGACACTCCACGTCCCAAAAAAATGATACGTCCTTTAAAAACTTTTTCATGGGTGTTGTGATCAGTGCATACCCTTGAATAAACATCCTATAGTAGCCTATGTGCCCAAGGATGGAGCGCAGCTGTTTATCAATTGTGGGGACTATTAAATTGATGATAACTGCAACTTTGGTGGGGTCAACCATCAATCCCTGCCGACAGATTATGTGGCCTAACGTGATCCCGAAAGGTACACAGAATATGCACTTCTTAATATTGAGGGAAATCTAGTACTTTCTACAGGAATCCAACATCATGCACAAGTTCGACAGGTGCTTCTTTACCAATCCAAATATTGTCCAATCATCAAAGTATACTTCCAGGAACTTATGAATGAACTCCTTGAATACTGCGACCAGTACTCGCGAAAATATGGTAGGGGAATTTTTTAGCCCAAACAGCATGACGATGTATTGGAAGGATTCCCATTCGGTGGCGAAAGTAGTTTTGCTGTAATCTTCATGTGCGATCCTAATTTAATGGTAGCCTGAAAACCCATCAGTGAACGAGTATGCTTCCTGCCCTCCCACACTGTTGAGGATTTCATCAGAGAATGGTGTAGTGAAGGGATCATGTACGCAAGCATCATTTAGCTTACACGGGTTGATGCAGATTCATATTTCTCCTTTAGTATTTTTCTCTTGGAACACTGTAGGGCTTACCCAATCTGAATGTTCTACTAGTTCGATGATACCTGCGGCTAGCAGTTTTTTGATTTCTTCTCTAATTTTCTACTTATACTTGGGGTTCAACCGGTAAGGTTACTGCTTGACAGGGTGTGCATCTGGTTTAAAGTGATTTTCATGAACCCCAAGTCCCCTGTAATAACTTTGAGTTCTGAAAATTTCATGGGAAAAAGATCTTGGTACTCTCTGAGAAGTTCCGCAACTTTCCCAACAGTATCATCATCCCAGTAATCCCCAATTCTAGCCAGCTTAGGTTGTTCTTCTGTTCCAATGTTGACCTCCCTTATTTTAAGAGGCTTGGTCACATCGACAGCTTGTAGTGGAGGTCCAGAAACTACTCGTTCACCCTTAGATTCTAGGATAGTGATATTTTGCGGGTCTTCGTCACATTTCTCCATTAATAGATTGCAACAGTTAGCAATATCCTGAATCTGCATATCCCAATCTAGTTCACCATACTCCTATGAGGGAATGAGTCATCAAATACTAGAGCATATATTGCTTGCATGGCTTTGTCTAATTCCTTAGTTCCTCCTATCAATCCAAACATCCCCACAAAATTGTCCCTCATGGTATCCCAGTGGCGAGTGCGTTGATTTAGCTTTGCATCCAAATACCATGCAGTGGGAATCAGTCCCAAGGTATGAATAAACAAGTGGACCCCTTTGTCCCGGGTCCTTTTGCACCACACCTCCATCCATGCAGACAAGTTCTTGCATGGGTCCCCATGTCGGAGGAAAATCTCCATGGGTAAGTTAACCGGGGGTTCAAACCATAGGATCATCATCCTGTGACATTCCTCCTAATTCTGAAAATAACCCTTATGAGTTTCTCACCACCGCGCAGGGGTTGCACGCATAGCTAGGTTAAGCACCCACATTCTCTGTTCCCTTGGGGCTTCTACTGCAAATTCCCTAAGAAAATCCCTAATAATACCAGTGTCATCAAAGTAAGGCAATTGTCTTATCTCTGAGGAGATATACCGGAAGTTCTTTGTGATCCTCAGACACTGTAGCGCAGATAAGTCATGCAACTAGTTCTACCAAATTTAAATCTCCCCATCGGAATCATAGAGGCATTCACTGTCTTTCTCCCATAACGGCATGCCATCAGCCATAGGGTTAATCCAATCCTCGTCCCGGGCGGTTAATTTGTAGATATGATCAATGTCGTCTTCTTCCCTCATGGGTTCTGTATACCGCTCTCCCTCTGCTGGGTCTAGAGGGACTATTACTCTCATCCCCCCATTCTCAAAAACCATGCTCCTTTTCTTCAAGTTGATAATGCCTCCCATGTCTATAGCCCAGTCCAGTCCTAGGAGTGCAGGATAAGGGTTTGCATCCTCTACAATTTGAATTACTTCAAAATCCGTGTATAGCTTAACTCCTGCGATATCTACCATAATTTTTTATATTCTCTCCCATGGTATTATCTTCTATTGGTTATCCATGCGTAGTTGCATAGTATACCATTCCAGCTTAGGTTATCCCATCCTCTGCCATGTCTTTTTGGGAAGGACATTCGCCTCAGATCCCAAATCCAGGATGACATGATCCATTTCATAATCGCCAATTTGCACAGTTAGCCACATTTCTCTACCAGTGCATTTATTATGCCTATAAATTTTGTGGACATATTTAACTTTCATTGGAGGGTCAGTCCTTTCTGCACATATTTCTATTAATGCTTGAATATTTTCTACTCCTTTCTGGTTTCATAGCAACTTCATACATGCATGTAGGAATGGTTTAACTTCTTTGTCTGTTTTTAGGTTTGTTGGAGCCATGGAGGTAGATTCCTCATTTTTGGTAAAGTCTCTGCGAGCTTCTAATAAGGTTTCTTTCTCCTTCTATAGGTCCAAGCTTTCCTTTTCTATAGCAGATTTTCAAATCATGGGTTCAGCCACAACTCTTTCCTCAGCTCCTCCAGTAGCCATGCCACTACGCATAATGACATTAATACTAGGTTCTGTTATGAAACTAGCTCCAAAAATAGAAGAAAATAGAGATAAATTCCTTATAAATAGCCACTTCAAGGGGGAAATCTCCAATATGTTACATAAATGAACAATTCTTGGATGATACAAATGAAAAAAACTACTTTCTATATATAGGAGTCCATGGGGCCACAATATAATCGTAGCCAACCTAACAATAATAATGTAAGGTCACAATAATAAGAACATGGGGGTTACAGGGGTACAACAATAACAATAAGGGGGCTACACTAACAACAATAAGGGGATAAATTAGTATTATAGAGACCTAACATGCACCTCTCCTTAAACAAGTGTTGCCCTCAATGCTTGATTATTTATGGATGCTTCTGTATAAAATTCTCATCCTCTTATGTGGAATATTCAATGGTTAAGTTCTTCCACTTGCTGAGATACTCTAAAATTGATCGATTTGTTAGTTCTCGAGTTCTTTTTTCTGTGACTTCTTCAGAACTTATTTTTCTGTGATGGTTATCTTCATGTTGTTTCATTCGATTCTGCACCAAAGTTAGGTTATCCTTTGATATTTGGAGAACTTGTTGTTGATGCTCAATGTGATATTCCACAATTTTATCATGCATATTAGCTTTCATTTGATCCTTAAAACCATCCAACTTAGCCTCCATTTTTGCTTTTAAACCATCTATGTCATCTTTGATTGCTCTTTGTAAGATCAAAATTTGTTGCACTTGGTAGCGTAATGTTGATATCTCATACCGCAACTCTTCTTCTTCATGCATCATAGTATATATTTCTAAGGGCTTAGTGGGTGTGGAATTATTTTTGGGAGGCATTATATAACTCAATACTAATATTTATGCTTTAATATGCCCTTGTAATCACTTCAAACTGATTTTTCAAACAAATGTTATGAAAACTTGTTTAAAAAATACACACATTTTTCTATCTTTTAAGGATCTCGATATTGAAACTGAATTATCTTTGTTGGAGCAGGGTCTCCTAAAGCTGCGAATTTTGTTCATTTTTTTTATATTTTTTGTAATATTTGGTCTAACACAGGGGGTTTGGGGTGGGTCAAAGCCCCTAATGCATTGTAATGGGTCAAGGGTAGACCAAGAGTTGGAAAACCACGGTTTGCAGACCATTGGATGCGTAGGCTAAATCGGTATAAATAGATGAACCATTTTGAGTCTTAGGCGGGAAAGAATTAAGATTGATGAAAAGCACGAATTGTTAGATCTGTAGTTGGGTTTTTTGGGTAAGGATTCCTGCTGGTTGTGTGCACGAAGATCCTCAGTCCTGTTGTGTGTGGACCGCGCTGGCTGTGTGTGCAGGCGATATTTTTGGATTGTAAGAGGATTTTGGTATTAATATATCTGCGAAGTACTGTTGGATATCTAATGTTATATGGATTTGTTTTGTTATGGTTGATGAAAATTTGGTTTATATGATTAAGTTGCGAAGTATCTATTCGATAGTTGCGAAAGTATCTGTATTTTTGTTATTTAAATATGTGATATGTTATTTGTTGCATTTATAGTTGTTGTGTTGATAGACTGGTATTACGCATGCGGATGCGAAGATAATCACTAGATATATACCTGGTAATAGCCCTATTATATAATCCTGTGAATAGAGGATTTAGATGTGAGCTTAATAGGTAGGGAATGTAAACCTGCTTGACTTACTTCCTCTCTCTCAGGGTGTGGAAACCTGGCTCCAGCACCCTCCCATACTGCTCCAAGTGAGAATTTGGCCTACGCAAGTAAGTCATTGCCGAAAGGGCTAGTAGTATAGGGGTTTGTTGGCAAGCCTTAACCTTCGAACCTGGGTCGGGACCCCTCGATCCAAAAAATGGTTCCGTTGCCGAGATTGGGATAATTTTGAGAGAGAGATCGGGTAATGCCAATACCATATTTGAAGCCTGAGAAGAAAGAAATCGATGAGTGGTTTGAGAAGCAAGTTCATGAATTCCCAGTAAAATAAAATCGTAGTGTGAAGTTGACCGCAAATAAGTGGAAGAATAAGTACATTTTCATGAAGATCTAAGAAATTTTCTTTGTGACATTTGCGACTGAGCTACAAGAGTGGCTTGCAAGGCCTGTAGATTTTCAAAAGTGTTGGAAAGACAAGCAGATCATGCAGTGGACCCCAGCGCTAATCCAGAAGTTAGAGAAGACTGATAACACCATCACTCACACAGTAGATGAATAGGTGGATAGTGTGATAGGAGGATTTGTGACAGAATTTGCAATCGACCAATTTGTGTCTTACTCAGAGGTAGAGTGGAGGTTATTCAAGGGTTTATGGGGTAAGTTTCTAAAAAAATTTCCATTATTGATTAAGATCTTATTGTGTGAAAAGGGCATCGTTTGTAGTCATATAGAGTGAATGAGATCCGATCAAAGTGAGGTTACAACGTGTAGTGATAAATATTAAAAAACTAATCAAGAAGGAGATCGATATGTCTACAGTCCAGTAAGAAATTCTGTTGCACATAGCCCTCTGTCTATGCCATCTTTGAACCCTCATCAGGGTAAGAACTCACCGCCACCACCACTAGAAGATGATATGGCCTTGCACATGAAGCTACCCACCTTCAAGGGCATAGGAGATGAAGACATGGATCGGTTCTGGTTTGTTTTAGGATCAGTATGGACTGCGTAGAATGTAGCTAGTGATGCAGTGAAAAGGGCGCAGCTATCCCTTGCATTTGAAGGAAGAGCCTTGGACTAGTATATGGGATACATCAACCAGCATGTGAATTTGACCATTGAAGAGATTAAGAATGCCTTGAAACAACAGTTCAAGAATCCCAAGTCCTACTCTCAGACAGTGAATGACCTAAATGATTTCAAGCAAGGACTGTCTGAGTCCGTATGGGAAGCTAACCAATATCTAAAAAAGGTAATTAGGGAAGGAGGATTTTTGTATGATGACAGGCAACATACTGAGTGGTTCATTGCTATGTTGTTGCCCCACTTTCACGTGCCGATGGGTGACCAAGCCATTGAATAGCAGGAGAAGGCCTTGGAAATTTCTATGAAGTTGGAGGCTGCACCAAGAGATTTTACCCAGTTAGGAGTACAAAAAATATAAGGCCAGCTAGAATAAATGCACATAGAGATCCAAAATCTATGAAAGGAGCGAGGAACAGATGCTAGCCCTGAAATATGGTGCATACGATGCAGGGTGAATGGCCACACCAAGGATAAGTGTCCTCTACTATCTGACTACATGGAGGATGGGGGGACCCAACATTTTGCATCCTAGGGAAGCTGCAAGAGCAAGTGAGTTGGTGTTGTGGTGTGATGATTTTCACGTTGCTGGGTTGTACGATACCAACCACTACCCCCACCTTGCCACATATGTCCCAGAAATAAAGCAACAATGGTGTAGGTTTTGCAGATATGTATTTCATGATGAATAGAACTACCAGACGTATGATCTGATGATAGATCAAGGAAACCTATATAGGGACAGTCGGATCCATCCTCGCCAAGATCCTCATCGGGCATATGTGGCTCCCTAGCAAGGAGTAGGGAGGGGGCCGAGGTGGAAGCGCAGGTAGGGGTAGAGGACAACTAATCTACTATAACTGCGAGGAGGTAGGCCACTTTGCAAGGGAATACATGAATCCAACAAGGTAATCCTATAGATACTGTAGACAGCTAGACCATGTGATCGAAGACTACTCCATTCTAGTAGCCAAGATGCAAGAAAAGCAACAGACACCTATGCATAATGTACAAAGGGTTAAGGAAAAACCTCGAGATGAGGGGCCAAGCATTAATGTGATAACACGTAGTGGCATGGCCATTGGAGGACCTACGGAGAAGGATGAGGTAGAGCCTCTTATCCGTAAAGTAGCCACTAGACGAGAAGGTTTGGACTTACAAAAGGAGAAGGAAACGTATGTCACAACTCATCAAGACTTCGCTAAGGTTGTGGCATCTGACTAGCAAGCCTCCATACACCTCAAGGTAGATGGGGAAGTTAAAAAATTCTTGATGGAATGTATGAAGCTATTGTGCAACCAAATGGTTGTACAAATCCTCCAAGATTTAATTGACAGTTGCAAAGAAAGAACAACCCAAACCATGGAATTTAAGGATGTGCACAAACTATATAAGCATAAGAGACGCACTGGTAGGGAGATGTTGTTAACCACGTAGATTGGTGATTATGAGATGGATCAGGTTATTCTATACCTAGGATCAGATGCGAACTTACTAACCTAACAAACTTGGTAATAAATGGGAGAACCTAAGTTGGAATGGTCCACTATCTAGCTATGCATGGCTAATCAACAAAAGATCATCCCGTTAGGAAGACTATTAGATATCGTGGTAGATGTCGCAGGAGTTAAGGTCCGAGTTGACTTTGAATTCATTCAGATTGTTGAAGATGTGGACCCCTATCCTGCACTCCTAAGATTGGACTGGGCCATCGATATGGGTGGTATTATCAATTTAAAAAAGAGAAGCATGGTGTTTGAAAGTGAAGGAACACGGGTGATCGTACCACTAGACCCTGCAGAAGGATAAATGTACATAGATCCAATACATGAGGAAGAGGAGGTGGATCAAATCTATAAGTTAACTATGAGGGACGAGGACTGGATCAATATGACAACCGATGGTGTGCTTTTCTGGGAAAAAGATAACAAATGCTCCTCGAACTCTGACGGAGAAACAGAAAACTGGCAAAACCGGCTACATGATGTCTCTGCGCTGCACTGCCTGCGAATCACGAGGGATTTCGGTTGCATATCCTCAAAGGTAATAGAAATAACCTAATTTGATGGTTCTAGTATTATAAAATAGTTTTTGCGAACATTCGAAGCTAAAGTTCCCAGAGAACGAAGGTTATGGGCCCTTAATCTAGCAATGCACGCAACATCTGCAAGGTGGTGGGACATGCATAAGGAGGCATTTCAAAACTGGGAGGAATGTCGAGACATGATGATCCTATGATTTGAGGCTCTGATTGAGGTGTGCGTCAAGACTTTCCTTGCCCCAAGGGATCTGCATGAACATTTATTCGTTTGAATGGAGAAGTGGTACAACCGGACTACAAAGGAATTGGTTCACTTTTTTATTCATGCATTGGGGCCAATTCCCACTGCATGGTACTTGGATGTTGAGCTAAATCAGTGCACCCACCACCAGGAAACACTGAAGGATAAATTCATAGGGACTTTTGGATTAACAGGGGGCTCGAAGGCGCTTGACGAAGCTTTGTAGGATATAGACACCTTTGTATTTGGTGAATCTAGCCCCTACGTAGCATTAGGGGAACCAACATGGGAAGCGTAGATGCAGGATATTGTCAATTTTCACAAAATAATGATAGAAGAATGTGATGAGGATCCGCACGATGTCTCTATCCTAGAGTCGAAGGGAGAACGTGCAGTTGCGGGACCTCCACTACAGACTGTGGATGTGACGAATCCTCTGAAACTACGGGAAGTCAACATTGGCATGCTAGAGTAGCCTAAGTTGGGTAAAATTGGGGACTAATGGGATGATTCCACTATAAGAAAAAATGCAAAATTACTCACAGAATACGAAGACTTATTCCCAACCAAGTTTTCAGAGCTCAAGGGGATCACAGAAGACCTAGGGGTTATGCGCGTCATGCTAAAACCAGATGTGCGCCCTGTAAAGTAGCGGCCTTATAGGCTATACCCTAAGTATAAGTAGAAGGTTAATGAAGAAATTGATAAAATGATCGTCGTAGGTATATCGAGCTAGTCGAGCAGTTGGATTGGGTATGTCTGATGGTGGTTCAGGAAAAAAAGACGAATGGGGAAATATGAATCTGTGTGGACGTATGCAAGTTGAATGATGCCTCCGTACATGATCCCTTTATGAAACCATTATTAGATGAGATCCTATATAGCGTAGGAGGCCAGGAAGCATACTCGTTCACTAACGAGTTCTCAAGATACCATCAGATCAGAATTCCACCAGAATATCACAGCAAAACCACGTTTTCCACTGAGTGGGGATCATTCTAGTATAGATTTATGCCATTTGGACTCAAGAATTCCCCTACTATATTCTCACATGTGGTTGTCTCAATGTTCAAAGAGTTCATACAAAAGTTTCTAGAGGCGTACTTTGATGACTGGAATTTCTTCGGCTTAGTAAAGATGCATGTTTTGAACCTGCGCATGATGTTGGATGCCTGTAGAAAGCACCAAATTTCCCTGAAAATCAAGAAATGTATCTTTTGTGTACCTTTCGGAATCCTGCTTGGACATATAGTGTGCTGACAGGGGCTGATGGTTGACCCTGCAAAAGTTGTAGTTATCGTCAATCTGGCAGTACCTACAACCGAGAAATAACTGCATTTGATCCTTGGACATACGGGATATTGATCCTTGGACATACGAGATACTACCAAAAGTTCATTCAGGGATATGCATTGATCACGACACCTCTAGAAAAGATTCTTAAGAAGGATGTTTCATTTTTTGGGATGACAAGTGCCAGAGGAGCTTTGAGCTACTTAAGGAAAAGATGGTATCTGCGCCTATCCTTATTTTTCCTAATGAGGTGAAGGTATTCCATGTTCATGTTGATGCTTCAGGAATTTCCCTGGGAGAAGTCCTTATGTAGCCTGGGGATGGAGACATTGATCGCCCAATTATATTTTCTAGTCCAAAACTCTTAGATGTGGAGTGCAACTATGCCACCATGGAGTGGGAAGGATTGGCCATGGTTTATCCGTTACAGAAGTATCGGCACTATCTGTTACGGGGTCACTTCAAAATTTTCACATATCATTTGGCTTTGAAGTACCTGGTGAATAAGCCTATGTTGGGGGGGAACCTGCTGATGGCTTCTGCTCTTCCAATAGTACGAATTTGAGATCATTGTCAAGCCAGGGAAGTTGAATGTTGGGCCAGATCACTTGTCTCGAATCGCGGGTGGTGAGGAACCAAAAAACCTGAAGGAAGGGTTTCCTAATGCGAAACTATTTTCTATTAAGGTGGTTTATTTTCACTTCGCTGACATCATTCAGTACCTAACTATAGCCATGGCACCTATGGAGTATTCAGTACAACAGAAGAAAGAATAGGAAGCCTGCGTTGCGGATTTTACAATCATCGCAGGACATCTATATAAGATGGGAGCAGATGAAGTCTTGCGTGTAAGTTTTAACCCTGTACAGAAATTATCTACAAACGAATCTTAAAACAGAAAATAAACAAATGCAAGAGCATAAAACATAAAACAGATATACATAGAGATTTTCCCCTGGATCCCAAATTGGGATGAGCAGCTTGATTTTTCATTATATTCCTTTTAGTGTTACAACACATATATATACATGCCGAAACATACATAAACCCCAATCCATTAACCCTGGATTATAACATAATCATAGTTCCCTTGACAGGATGTACAAAATACCAGGGGCAGAAAACCATCGTACCCAAAAACCATGTGCAAACCCATGCACAAAACCATGGGCGGGTCTGCCCACCGGAAAATAAGGTCCAAATTCTTTTTTCCAGGGGCGCTACACCCGGCGCAAGCTATAGCGAGGGCTATCACCCCCCCTTATGACTCGCCCGCGCGTGACAAGTCATGAAAGAATATAACACATACCCAACATTCTCCCACTTGTTCTTTTCTTTCCACACGGGGCCACATGAGAGCATAGTCGTTAGCCCAGCTCTACAATACCCATTGTTTCTCTACACCAAGAGAACTTCTGAGTGCTCACAGACTTTTTCAATGCATCTGCAACATTCTTCAAGGTGTCCACCTTCACCAGCAACAACCTTTTAGCCTCAACCATATCTCTCACAAAGTGATATTGAACATCAATGTGCTTTGTGTTTGAATGATAAGTAGGGTTCTTAGCCAAGAAAATTTCACTTTTGTTATCACAGTGTATCCTTATAGCTTGTTGCACCAACCCCATACTTGAACACAATCTCTACAACCAAACTACTTCCTTGCTTGCATGAGTGGCTGCTATGTATTCTGCCTTTGTATTTGAAAGAGCCACTACAGAATGTCTTTTACTCATCCAATTGGCTGCAGCTCCAAATAGGATAAACACATACCCACTTGTAGATCTCCTTTGGTCTAGATCTCTAGCCCAGTCTGCATCAACAAAACCACGGATGTCCAAAACTTTGTCCAATCCTGGTCTTCCATGGTAGCACAAGCCATAACCACTAGTGCCACACAAATATCTAAAAACCGACTTCACTGTTGTCCAATGCTCCTTCCTTGGGTTTGACATAAACCTGCTAAAAACTCCCACTGCATGTGTAATTTCTGGTCAAGTACAGACCATGGCATACATTAGGCTACCCACTACACTTGCATATGGAACACGGGACATATCCTCCTCTTCTTCTTGTGTCTTGGGAAATTGTTCAGTAGACAGTTTTACACCAAGAGGAATAGGAACATTCACCGGTTTACTATCCTACATATTGAACCTTTGTAATACAGTCTCAACATAATTCCTTTGGTTTAACCAGAGCTTCCTTTTTTCCTGATCTCTCTTAATTTCAATGCCCAAAATATAGTTTGCAGCACCAAGATCCTTCATGTTGAATTTGGAGAATAGTTGGGTCTTCAAATCATGGATAATTTCTTTTTCATTTCCAATCAAGAACATATCACCCACATACAAGGCCAAATAAATAACACGGTCACCAATTAATTTAAAATAAACATAGTGATCCTCCTTGCCTCTGGTGAAGCCAAGTCCCCGTATATAGGTATCAAATTTCTGATACCACATCCTTGGTGAGTATTTTAACCCATACAGAGACTTATTTAACCTGCATACCAGTTCTTTCTTCCCCTTCACTCTAAAGCCTTTAGATTGTTTCATGTAGATCTCCTCTTCTAGATCCCCATGAAGAAATGTTATCTTAACATCCATTTGTTCTAACTCAAAATAAAATGCAGCAGCAACAGGTAAAAGTAAGCTAATAGAAGTAACTTTAGCAACGGGAGAAAACATATCACCAAAATCAATTCCCAACACCTGGGAATAACCTTTTGCTACCAACCAAGCTTTGTATTTCTCCACCTTGCCTTCTACATTCATATTATTCTTAAACACCCATTTGCTCCTGATGGGCTTCCCTCCAGCCAGCAACTCCACTAGATCCCATGCCTCATTTTTATGCAAGGATGCCATTTCATCAACCATGGCATCCTTCCAGAGTTTTCCATCCTTTGAACCTACTACCTCCCTGACAGTTCTACGAACATCATCACTTATAGTTAAGGCAAAACTTGAACAGAAAGCATATGGACTATACCTTTCTGGTTGCCTTCTTTCCCGAACTAATTTTCTCATAGCTAGAGTTTGTGGCTCTTCATATTCTCAGTCTTATTTTGTTGTAGAGTATGATTCATCCTCCTTTAGCTCAAACTATATCTTCTCAGGTTCCTTTGGTAGGACTTCATGTTTAACAACATCTTTCACCTCTCTAAACACCACATCTCAGTTGTACACAACCTTCTTTGTTTCTGGGTTCCAAAGCTTGTAACCCTTTAAACCATCCTTATATACAATAAAGATGCATCTTTCAAATTTATTATCCAACTTGGTCCTTTTCTCCTTCGAAACATGTACATATGCATCACAACCAAATACCCTCAAATGTGAAAGAGAGGGTTTCTTACTAGTCCATACCTCATGTGGAGTCTTGTCCTCCAACGTTGATGAAGGTGATTTGTTAACCAAGTAACATGCAGTCTCCACTGCCTCTACCCATAATTGCTTTCCTAACCCGGTACCACTAAGCATGCTTATTTCCTTTTCCATCAGCATTATTTTCATTCTTTCAGCAACTCCATTTTTTTGAGGTGTGTATGGAGTAGTCTTCTGCCATGCTATACCACACTTCTTACAGAACTCTTCAAATTCCTTCTTGCAAAACTCCCCACCATTATCTGTCTTTAGCAGCTTTATCTTCTTCTCTGTCTGGTTATCCACCAGAGCCTTAAATTCTTTAAATTTGTCAAAGACTTTATATTTCTTCCTCAAGAAATATAACCATGTATTCCTTGAGAAGTCATCTATGAATGAAACATAGTACAGAGGCTTACCCAGTGATGGAACTGACACAGGCCAAACACATCACTTTGCACAAGCTCTAATATCTTGTTCGCCCTCTTAGCACCAGAAGGAAAACTCACCTGATTTTGCTTCCCATATACACAATGTTCACAGAAATCGAAATCCAGAGAGGAATTAGACATACCTTCTAGCATACCATTTCCATGTAGTATCTGAAGGCCCTTCTCTCCAATATGTCCAAACCTTTGATGCCATAGCATGGTCTTTTCTCCATAGACCGCTAGGCTTTCTGCTCCACTTTCAAGAACCACAGAACTATTGCACCCATCAATAACAGTGCTTCCCTGAAGCTTGTACAGAGTTCCAATCCGAACGACCCGCATTAATACCAGTGCTCCCTGAACCATCTTACTGGTATCTTTCTCGAACAATGGTTTTACACCTGCATCATCCATCTTTCTTACATAAATCATATTTCTGGCCAATGCAGGAATGTGAAGAACACCAGGAAGTGTTTTAATCCTTCCACCTTGTAGCTTTCACTTGAATTTTCCACGTCCGACGATTCTGAACTTCCTATCATCCACTAGGAATACATCACTGCCATCATATTTCTCATACTCGCAGAACCACTCCCTCTGGGGAGTGAAGTGAAAGGATGCACCCGAGTCAATCAACCATGACCCATGATCTACATGTGTATTTGAAGAAGAAGCCAAATACACATCCCCACCTTCATCCAAGGTGGTTTTTTCCTCTGTAGAAGGAGCATCATCAGATCCCTTTCGTTTCTCAGGAGCTTTAGATCTGCAATCCTTTTTGTAGTGCCCTTCTTTTCCGCATTTCCAGCACAAATTTACAATCTTTCCAGGAGATTTAGATCTCCCACTCGAAACCTTATTCTTGTTTCTGTTCTAGGACCTTCCTCATACATATAAGGCATCTCCATTCTAACCCTCCATATTTCTCCATCTCATCTCCTCCAAAAAATAGGTTGAGAAAATGTCATCAAAATTCAAGGTAGTTGTATTTCTACCTATTGCAATAACCAAACTATCCCACGAGTCTGGTAGAGAACACAACAAACCGATGCACTTATCTTCATCTGAGATTTTAATATCAATAGATGACAACTGACTTACCATAGTATTGAAGCCATTGAGATGCTCTGTCACTGAGTCTCCATCCTTCATCCTCAGGTTATATAGCTTTTTCTGCAACAACAATTTTTTCACTAGAGACTTAGATTGGTACGAAGTCCCAAGTTTGTCCCACAAATTCTTCATCGTAGCTACCCCAGATACATTCAAAAATACCGAATCTGAGACACACAACTATATTGTTCTCTTTGCCTTCCAATCCAACTTCTTCCAGTCTTCATCTGACATTGTTGTTGGTTTAGTACCTGGATCTACCGCGATCCATTGATCTTTATCGACCAGCAGGTCCTCCATATTGAGCTTCCACAACTCAAAAATCTGACCATTAAATTTCTCAATCTCTATCTTTCCACTGCTCGCCATCTTCTTTCACTGCAAGAATCAATCCCGTAGATCTCCCACTGAACAGGGTCTACCACAGGCCAGAGAAAAAAACCCTCAGTAGCAAAGGCATCCCCTTGAAGCTGAAACAACTCTCATACCAAATGTAAGTTTTAACCCTGTATAGAAATTATCTACAAACTAATCTTAAAATGGAAAATAAACAATAGCGAGAGCATAAAACATAAAAAAGATAAACATAGAGATTTTCCCTTGGATCCCAAATCAGAACGACCAACTTGATTTTTCATTATATTCCTTTTAGTGTTACAACACATATATATACATTCCGAAGCATACACAAACCCCAATCCATTAACCCTGGATTAGAACATAATGGTAGTTCCCTTGACCGGATCTACAAAATACAAGGGGCTGAAAACCATTGTACCCCAAAACCATGTGCAAACCCATGCACAAAACCATGGGCAGGTCCACCCATCGGAAAATAAGGTCCAAATTTTTTTCCCAGGGCACTACGATGGGCACAATGTACAGGGGGGGTTGTCTCCCCCTCGTGACCCCCCCGTGCATGACTAGTCATGGAAAGAATATAACGCATACCCAACATTCTCCCACTTGTTTTTTACTTGACGCAGGGGGCCACATGAGAGCTTAGTCATTAGCCCAGCTTTGCAACACCCATTTTTTCTCTACATGAAGAGAACTTCAAAGTGCTCAAGGACTTCGTCAATGCATCTGCAACATTCTTCAAGGTGTCCACCTTCACCAGCAACACCCTTTTAGCCTCAGCCATATCTCTCACAAAGTGATATTGAACATCAATTTGCTTTGTCTTTGAATTATAAGCAGGGTTGTTAGCCAAGAAAATTGCACTTTGGCTATCACAGACTATCCTTATAGCTTGCTGCACCAACCCCATACTTGAACACAATATCTGCAACCAAACTGCTTCCTTGCTTGCATAAGTGGCTACTATGTATTCTTCCTCTATAGTTGAAAGAGCCACTACAGACTGTCTTTTACTCATCCAATTGACTGCACCTCCAAATAGGCTAAACACATACCCACTTGTAGATCACCTTTGGTCCAGATCTCCAACCTAGTCTCCATAAACAAAACCATGGATGTCCTAAAATTTGTCCAATCCTGGTCTTCCTTGGTAGCGAAACCCATAATCACTAGTGCCATGCAAATATATGAAAACCCGCTTCACTGTTGTCCAATAATCCTTCCATGGGTTTGAAATAATCCTGCTCAAAACTCCCACTGCATGTGCAATGTCTGGTCTAGTATAGACCATTACATACATCAGGCTACCCACTGCACTTGCATATGGAACACGGGACATATCCTCCTCCTCTTCTTGTGTCTTGGGACATTTTTCAACAGATATCTTTACACCTATAGGAATAGGAACATTCATCGATTTACTATCCTGCATATTTAACCTCTGCAATATAGTCTTGACATGCCTCCTCTCGTTTAACTAGAGCTTCCTATTTGCCCAATCTCTCTTAATATCCATGCCCAAAATATAGTTTGCAGCACCAAGATCCTTCATGTCGAATTTGCAGAAGACTTGGGTCTTCAAATATTGGATAATTTCTTTGTCATTTCCAATCAACAACATATAATCCATATAAAAGGCCAAATAAATAACACGGTCACCAATTAATTTAAAATAAACACAGTGATCCTCCTTGCTTCTGGTGAAGCCAAGTCCCCATATATAGGTATCAAATTTCTGATATCACATCCTTGGTGACTATTTTAACCCATACAGAGACTTATTTAACCTGCATACTAGTTGTTTCTTTCCCTTCACCATAAAGCCTTCAGGTTGTTTCATATAACCTAATAGAAGTAACTTTGGCAACAGGAGAGAAAATATCACCAAAATAAATTCCCAGCTCCTGGGAATAACATTTTGCTACCAACCGAGCTTTGTATTTCTCCACCTTGCCTTCTACATTCATATTATTCTTAAACACCCATTTTCGCCTGATGGGCTTCCTTCTAGCTGGCAACTCCACCAGATCCCATGCCTCATTTTTATGCAAGGATGTCATTTCATCAACCATGGCCTCCTTCTAGATTTTTCCATCCTCTGAATCTGTTGCCTCCCTGACAGTTCTGGGATCATCATCAGTTATAGTTAAGACAAAACTTGAACAAAAATAAGATGGACTATACCTTTCTGGTTGCCTTCTTTCCCAAACTGATCTTCTCATAGCTGGAGTTTGTGGCTTTTCCTCTTCTGAGTCTTCTTCTATCGTAGAGTCTGATTCATCCTCCTTTAACTCAAACTCTATCTTCTCAGGTTCCTTTGGTAGGACTTCATGTTTAACAACATCTTTCACCTCTCGAAACATGACATCTCGGCTGTACACAACCCTCCTTGTTTCTGGGTTCCAAAGCTTGTAACCCTTTAAACCATCCTTATATCCAATAAAGATGCACCTTTCATATTTATTATCCAACTTGGTCATTTTCTCCTTCGGAACATGTACATATGCATCACATCCAAATACCCTCAAATGTAAAAGAGAGGGTTTCTTACCAGTCCATACCTCGTGGAGTCTTATCCTCCAACACTAATGAAGGTGATATGTTAACCAGGTAACATGCAGTCTCCACTGCCTCTGCCCAGAATTATTTTCCTAACTCGGTACCACTAGGCATGCTTCTTGCCTTTTCCATCAGCCTTCTGTTCATTCTTTCTGCAAATGCATTTTGTTGAGGTATGTATGGAGTAGTATTCTACCATGCTATACCACACTTCTTACAGAACTCTTCAAATTCCTTCTTGCAGAACTCCCCACCATTATCTGTCCTCAACACCTTTATCTTCTTCTCTTTCTAGTTTTCCACTAGAACCTTAAATTCTTTAAATTTGTCAAAGACTTCAGATTTATTCCTCAAGAAATATAACCATGTATTCCTTGAGAAGTCATCTATGAATGAAACATAGTACACATACTTACCTAGTGATTGAACCGACACAGGTCCAAACACATCACTTTGCACAAGCTCTATTAACTTGTTCGCCCTCTTAGCACTAGAAATAAAACTCACCTGATTCTGCTTCCCATATACACAATGTTCATAGAAATCAAAATCCAGAGAGAAATTAGACATACCTTCTACCATACCATTTCCACGTAGTTTCTGAAGGTCCTTCTCTCCAATATTTCCAAGCCTCTGATGCCATAGCATGGTCTTTTCTCCAGAGACCGCTAGGCTTTCTGCTCCACTTTCAGGAACCACAAAACTGTTGCACCCATCAGTAACAGTTCTTCCATGAAGCTTGTACAGAATTCCAATCCGAACTCCCCACATTAATACCAGTGCTCCCCAAACCATCTTACAGGTATCTTTCTCGAACACTATTTTTACACCTACATCATCCATCTTGCTTATAGAAATCATATTTCTGGCCAATGTAGGAATGTGCAGAACACCAGGAAGTGTTTCCTTCCACCTTGCAACTTTATCTTGACTTTTCCACGTCCGAAGATTCTGGCCTTCCTATCATCCCCTAGGAAGACATCGTCGCCATCATATTTCTCATACTCACAGAACAACTCCCTATGGGGAGTGAAGTGAAAGGATGCACCCGAGTCAATCAACCATGACTCATCATCTACATGTGTATTTGAAGAATAAGCCAAATACACACCCTAGCTTCATCCGAGGTGGTTTTTGCCTCTGCAGAAGGAGCATCATCAGATCCCTTTCCTTTCTCATGAGCTTTAGGTATGCAGTCCTTTTTGTAGTGCCCTTCCTTTCCGCATTTCTAGCACAGCTTTACAAAATTTCCAAGAGATTTAGATCTCCCTCTAGATTTAGATCTCCCACTCGACAGATTTCCCTGCAAGCCTTTGAAAAATGGGCCATCGATTTTGTGGGACCTATTAACCCACCCGGTAAGAAGACAGGTGCACGCTACATCATCACTGCCATTGACTATGTAACCAGGTGACCTGAAGAAAAAGTGGTGAAGGATTACACTGTAGATACCACTACACACTTCATCTTTGACCAGATTCTAACCAGAATTGGGTGTCCGAAAATCTTTATGAGTGACAGGGGTACGCACTTTGTTAATGAGACCATACAAGCCTTAATGGAGGAATTTTGGATCCATCACACCAAGATCACTCCATATCATCCTCAAGAGAATGGAGTGGTTGAAGCATTCAATAAAGTCTTGGAGAATGTACTAACTAAGGTTTGTAACACCTATTGCAATGACTGGGACGTGCGCAACCCGTTTGTTATTTGGGCCTATCGAACCACCTGTAAGAATTTGACAAGGAAAACACTGTTTAGGATGGTTTATGGCAAGGAGGCCATTATGCCCATGGAATATATTGCTCCTAGTCTGTGCATCGCAGCCTTTACAAATATGATGGAGCCTGATATCATGGAGGAGCGTGTAGTGCAGCTTGTGGCTTTGGAGGAAGATCGATTTTTTGCTAACTTCCATCAGCAGATTCAGAAGGCATGGGATAAGGCATGGCATGATCGACATATCAAATGAAATTCCTTTGCAGAGGGTGAATTAGTGCTACTGTATGATATCAAGTTTGCGAGACACCCGAGGAAGTTTCGAGAGCACTAGATAGGGCCCTACACAGTTAAAGACATCACGAATGGTGGAGTTGTTCGCTTAGCCACCCTACGCGGTGATATGCTACCTGGCTATGTCAATGGCAGCCAAATCAAACCATAGCGGATCAAATGACTATATGTCTAGAGTAGCTGTCTAAAATGGGTTATGCCCACTAAGGAGGATACAGATGGAAGGTACGATAAGGTGCGCAGGTTATGGTCACCGAAGTGGAAGCCTGGGGGGGTGCGCCAAACGCACAAGAGTAAACTCAGACCGTAGTAGGTGTGCTGGAAGCAAAGGAAGTATGCTCAAAATGCAGGGATGCATTGGGAGTGTAGGGGTGCACTAGGCACACCAGGGGTGTGAAAGCTAGTTGTTGGAATAGTCAAATAGGGTAAAAAGAAAATATTACCGTTGGAAGGAGTAGGTGACTGACATTTAATGAGGCGACCTCTAGAGATTTTTTACCATTTTCCTAATGGTAAGTTCCAAGTGAAGTTTACCCTACCGTTGGGCGCTCTCCAAAGCTATAAAAAGGGTAGGATAGGTCAGACAAGGGTTCTGTATCACTCGAATAGCCTATACCTGGCATGTTTTTCCTTGATGAATTTGTGTTGTAATAATTTATGTGCCTATAGCATCTCTTTCATGTCTGAGAAACCTGCTCCCTCTGACAGTAGCAATCTTGAGTTTGTCTTTCATGCCAGGATGACGGTCACGAATCCTGCTGAACCCTCGGAACTAGTGACTTCGGTGGAACAAGGAATTGAGGAAGTGGTGGAGATTGAGTCTAAAGCTGAAAAAATTTCTCCACGCCAGTCACGAATAAGGGAAATGAAAAGGCTGAAGGCTCAGGGAAACCCCAGAAACCTGCGAAATGGGCTGGAGTGAAGCCTTGAACTTCCCCGAGAAATGTAAAATACCCGCGGGTGACACCCCAAGCATGTGTTTCTTAGGAGGAGGCCCAGCCTACCGACCTGATCAACTAGTTACCTCATTTTGTCCAACAACGCAAGCCCTCGATGCTCATGCCTAAGAATCTTGAGGGCCTGATCACTTATTTGTAGATGCCACTAACCCCGAGAGAGGTCCCTGTCATTGGTGAGCCTCTTGGAAGGCTCCATGAGATCAAATTTAATGATCATGACTTCACCATTCTGGAGGCCTTCCCTGAGCTGGCACCTTAGTTATACCTTGGCACGATTCAGGAAGACGATGGGATCAAAATTTTTCCCCAGCGCTGGGTGTGTGGATTGACCGAGTCCAAGCTCCTCAACCTACTAATAATGCCACACTTCGGTCACTACAACGTCATGGAATGGTGGACCTAATAGTTTCTCAGCCTGATTCAGTTGGCTTCCTGAGGATTCAGGACAGAATCCCCATCGATGTTGACTGGTTCATAGGATTACTGGTCTTTCTATGAATGGACCGAACCCTCTGGAGTGCGTGGGAAAGAAGTATGAGGGGGGAACTATTGAGTACGTGCGCAAAACCTACCATGTGGAGTGCAATACTCGAGGCTTTATAATCAAGTCCATCAGTGACCAAGGCACGTAGTTGGGCACCATGTTGTTGGCATGCAAGATGATGAGAAAATGTCAGGTCACCTCTGTCCTCACATACGTAATTCAGTTAGCTGGCCAATGCGGGAAAGGGGTATGCTTCAACTGGGCCCAGTATTTGTGCGATGAATTTCTGGCTAATGTCTGAGAGTCCTAGGAGCAAAGACAAGCCTTTTGTTATTCCTGGTTGTTGTTCCTCATAGTGCTGGTCACCTGGGAAGCCCCTACGGTATTATTCCTCCTTGAGCTCACTCCAGACATGTGCGAAGGGGCTCGTTATGTGCACTTATGGGACTCCAAGGACACATAGTGCGTCGAAGATAATCAAGTCTTCTGGGTCCTCTTCCAAAAAAGCTTGGCGGAAGCTATCAATTCCCGACCGCGCTTGTCACCCACAGTATATGACATATACAAAATCATTGTGGCCTTCCAGGTAACTATGCACAAATTCCAGCTTGGAGGCCACAAGGATAAAGCCTGGACCTCACTCCCTTATATGGTAATGGATGAAGAAATTGACAATCTAATTGTGTTATGGCCTCCTAATTGGAAGAGCGACTTCAAAACTAGTGCGAAGGGCACCGAAGGAACCAGAAAAATGAAATTAATCCCATCGTTCATCATTAAGGATACTAGAGGACTAAGAAAGAGTATAGGGAAGGACATGGGCATAGCAGCACAAACCATCGAGAAGGACACCGAGGAAAAAACTCAGGTCGATTCATAACCAAAACTGGGTATAGAAGGATTGCATGTGGGAGGAACTGCCTCCCCCCGAGGCATGAAGCAAACAAGTGAGCCTGTCAAAGGGCCCTGAAAGAAGCAGTGCTCTCAGCACATGCAACGAGATGAGATAGCCACATTGAATGATGGGGATCTCAAAAAAATTATTGACGCAGTCATTTTGGCCATAGAAGATAGATGGTTAACCTAAGAGGAATAGTAGAAATCTATGATCGCCACAATTCAGGCTGAGCTCTGCACTCTACAGCTAAAGACAGACACGTTTCAGACCAGTGTGACATAGGTATGAATGCCCTCGGTAACCAGTAGTGCAGCACTAGTTACAAATGAAAGTCGCCTTTGTTCTCTACCTAGCGCAGCCCTTGTGATCAGTCCACCTGACCTGGGTCTGTGAGTCCAGGCCAGTACAGAAGTCAAACTAAATTTATCCAGGCTACCTCATGAGGCCTTGCAGGGTCTCCACACCTCTGTATTTCAGGAAATTCACCATAGGGACCAAAAAGTGCACCAACTGCTCAGTGTGGCTGAACAAAAAATTGATGCAAAGAATGCTAAAGTGTGCCTCACCACCGCAAAGTAGCCAGAGCTCAAAAACTTGACTCACCAACTCTACGCAGATGTTACAGCATAAATTCCAGCCACATCCACCCCCTAGGCTAAGATTGAAGGTTTTTTCATAGCACTAAAGGCCTCCAATACGGAAGTTCAGACGGTCAAGACATAAATGGAGCAGAAAATCGTGGATCTGCAGGCTAAGTTGTAGCTCAAAATTCCTTTGGAGGTACGGGCCCAGCGAGCTTCATTGGTTACCACGACTATGAACATCATTACAGGGAAACTCTCACAGGGTACCCAATTACTGGAAACATCCATGCAGATATGGACCAAGGTCCAACGTGACCTGATCCCGTGAGAAATAAACCAAGACCTGCAACAGAAGGAAGAGGAGTTCAAGAAGATAGAATCCACCCTACCCACCTTGGTTCCTACTCAGCGCTTGGCATGAATATGAACCAACCACACCCTCCAAAATGATATGGATGAACTTCGACATAAAAATAAGGTCCTTGATGACTGCTTGAAGCCTTGGGCTGACAAAGCCCTGAAGCTCTTGCAGGATGCTAATGTTGTTATGAAGTAGTTAAACCAGACTTTGGAGAGTGTCACCGCAGCGACGGAAGGCCCGATTTTGTAGAAGTTGGTCGATATTACACAAAACGTTGTTGCTCACAGTGAAGGCGTACTGCCCCCATTGGTCAAGGTGATCAAATTGTTGTAGGCACGGGTGGAGACCCCACCATCACAGTGACTCAGGATGAGTCACAAGATTGTGTTGGGGGACTATTGGACCAGGGTCTCCTAAAGCTGTGAATTTTGTCCATTTTTTGTATATTTTTTGTAATATTTGGTTTAATGCAAGGGTTTTGGGGTGGGTAAAAGCCCATAATGCATTGTAATCGGTCAAGTGTAGACCAAGAGTCCGTAAACCACGGTTTTTAGACCATTGCATTTTTAGGCTAAATCGATATAAGTAGATGAACCTTTTTTAGTCTTAGGCAGGAAATAATTAAGATTGATGAAAAGCACGAATTGTTAGATTTGTAGTCGGGTTGTTTGGGTAAGGACTCCTGCTAGTTGTGTGCGCGGAGATTCTCAGTCCTACTGTGTGTGAACTGTGATGGCTGTGTGTGTAGGAGGTATTTTGTGATTGTAAGAGGATTTTTGTATTAATATATATGTGAAGTACTGTTGAATATCTGATGTTATATGCATCTGTTTTGTTATGGTTGATGCGAATTTGGTTTATATAACTAAGTTGTGAAGTATCTATTTGATAGCTGCGAAAGTATATGTATTTCTTTTATTTGAATATGTGATCTGTTAATTGTTGCGGTTATAGTTGTTGTGTTGATAGACTGGTATTACGCACGTGGATGCAGAGATAATCACCAGATCTGTTCCTGTTAATAGCCCTATTATATAAGTATGTGTATAGAGTAGTTAGATGCAAGCTTAATAGGCTGGGAACGCAGACCTACTTGACTTACCTGCTCTCTCTCAGGGTGTAGAAACCGAGTTCCACCACCCTCCCATACTGCTTTGGGTGAGACTTTGGCCTGCACAAGCAGGTCACTGCCGAAAGGGCTAGTAGTATAGGGGTTTGTTGGAAAACCTTAACCTCCAAATTTGGGTCAAGAACCCTCAAGCCAACAATCCCATTGATTTTAGATCTTCAATATCTGAAATTTGACCCTATAGTAGCCCTCTAAATCTTCTTTCGAGTGCCACAGGTCTAACCTGATTTGGGTTCTTCAAGGAAAATTTATGCATGATTTCCCACGATGACCTAATTATGGACTAGTTCAGAAGAGCGAACTTGTATGACTTTCCATGTGTCACTGTTTCCTCCTTAGGCTCTAAAATTGAGGAAACTACCATCTGTGTACTTACGACCAATTTTTACAGAATTCCAATCTAACGCTCAGAGAAAGAGTTATTATGATTTTCCCAAGGTCACCTCTTTGAGATGAAATTCGGGAGCCTGAAAGAAGCCTAACTTCAATAGAACATATCTCCAAAGATATTGCAAACCAAGATCTAAAATTTTTATAGGAAGTCCCTCAGGCTTTTGGCTTCGCTTTATAAAAATTTAAGATTCTGAAACTTCGTATACAAACATTTATAGCGCAAATTCCATGATGACCTATTTTAGTTTAAATTTGGGAGCCTGAAAAAAACCTAACTTTTATAGATCATATATCCATAAATATTGCGAACCAAGAAATGACATTTGTACACAACGTTCCTCTAGATTTTTTCTTCGTGCTATATAAATTTCAGCTTCTAAACCTTCTTAGAAAAAAATTTATAGTGAAAATTCCACGATGACCTGTTTGGAGTAACGAAACCCTAGAATCCAAAGCTCTCATACCAAATGTTATGAAACCAGCTCCAAAAATAGAAGAAAAGAGAGATCGACGCCTTAGAAATAGCCACTTTTAGGGGGAAACCTCCAATAAATTACATAAATTAACAATTCTTGGATGATACAAATGAAAAAACCTACTTTCTATATAGAGGAGTCCATGGGGCCACAATATAATCCTAGCTGACCTAACAATAATAATGTAAGCGCACAATAATAACAACATGCGGGTTACAGGGGTACAACAATAACAATAAGGGGGCTACACTAATAATAATAAGGGGATACACTAGTATTATAGGGACCTAATAGGTTCTTCATCACGTGGTTCTGCCTTATCCATTTGTACATTCTATGTTGGTGTCTGTTGTTTTTCTTGCATCTTTTCTATAAGTACCGGACAATCTTTGATCACATGATCCAATTGCTTGAAATATTTACAAGATTTTCGTGCAGGGTTTGAACAGTCCCTTATGAAGTTCCTTGCTTCTCCATAATTATAGAAAATCAATTTCCCTCTTTCCTTACCTGCACTTCTGCCTCCCCCCCCCCCCCCGAAGCCTCTAGTAGGAGAGCCTTCTCATCCCGAGGGGGATAGTGGTGATGATGGGTCAACCTGCACCCTGTATAGGTTTCCTCTATCTATCATTAAGTCATATGTTTAGCAGTTGTGTTCATCATGTCCCACATATGAGTAGAATCAGCACCATTGTTTCTTCAACTCTGGAACATAGGCACCAAGATGAGGGCAATGGTTGGTATCATTTAGTCTGGCTACGTAGCAGTAAGTGCACCATAACATGGGGGTGCTTGATCCCGCAGCCTCTTTAGGGCGCAATGGGTTGGGCCCCCTAGCCTGCATGTAGTCTACCATCAAAGGGCACTGATCCTTGGTGTGGCCTGACACCCTGCATCTTATGCACCAAACATCTAGACTAGCTTCTTTTCCTCGCTCTTTCATAAATTCTGGATTTCAAGGTGCATTGGCTCCAACTGTCCCTGGATCTGCTGTACCCCAAACTGGGCATCATCTCTTGGCACAGCTTCTAGCATCATGGAAATCTCCAAGGCTTTCTCCTGTGTATCAATCGCTTGCTGACCCATAGGCCCACACAGGTGAGGTAATAGCATTGAAATGAACCATTCCTTGTGCTGTATATCCTCATACTTAAATTCCCCATATCTGATAACCTTATTTAGTCATTGATCAGCCTCCCATACAGACTCACAGGGTCTTTATTTAAATTCTTTCAAGTCAAGCACCAGTTGAGCGGAGAACTTAGGCTTCCAAAACTGTTGTTTTAAAGCATCCTTAATTTCTTGTATTGATGGATCCGAATGCTGGCCCACGTGCCCCATGAAAAAAACCAAGGCCCTTCCTTCAAAGGCTAGGGATAACTGTGCCCTTTTTTCAACATCGCTAACAATATTCTACGCGGTCCATATTGATTCCGCTACAAACCAAAATCAATCCATGTCTTCATCCCCCACATCCTTGAAGGTGGGCAGCTTCATGTGTGTGGCCATATCTTCTTCTAATAGTGGTGGAGGGGTAGGGGTGTTCTTTCCCTTACATTGATTCAACGATGGTGTAGCCCAAGGACTAGTTCCTGCTTGCACGGATGGATCTCTTAAGGGGATGTATACAGATCTATCCCCTTCTCGATTAACTTTGTAGTGCTTACCACTTCATTTTGTACTTTCACCCTGATCAGAGGTCATTCATTTGGTGTGGCTACATAAAATGCCTTTTTAGCACAGTAATATTTTAATTAGTAGCAGCAATGTTCGCAAGAAATTACCTCAGAATCCTTTGAAGAACCTCCACTCTACTTCAGAGTAGGATACAAACTGATCAACTATGAATTTTGTTACAAATCCTCCTATCACACTATCCACCCAGTGATCTACGGTTCAGGTGATTATGTTGTCAGCCTTCTCCAATTTTTGAATCAATTTCGAAGTCCACTCCATAATATGATCATCCTTCCAACACGTCTATAATTATACTAGCCTTGCTAACCACTCTTGCAGATCGTGAATGAAAGTTAAAAATAAAATTTCATATACTTCTCTGAAAATATATTTGTTCTTCCAATTTTTAGCCATTAGCTTTCTGCTGTGATTCTCTTTTATGGAAAATTCCTGAATCTATTTTTGGAACCAATCTTTGAGCTCCAATTTCTTAGGTTTCCAATGGCCTCATGGCATTACCCAATCTCTCTCTCAAAATTCTCCTGTTCATGGCAACGAAACCGTTTGTTGGCTTAAGGGGTCCTAACCTAGGTTCAGATTTAAGGTTTGCCGACAAACCCCTATACTACTGGCCCTTTTGGGAATGACCTAATTTCACAGGACAAGGTCTCATCCGAAGTAGTATGTGTGGGTGTTGGAACCAGGTTTTTGCACCATGGAAGAAAGTGGGTAATAAAGGCAGTCCTATTGACATCTATCATGTTCACACAAAATCAATCTTATTACCGAGCCCTTAATAGTATAGACAACATTTAAATATAAATAAAGATACTATAATTAAGCAGATCTTAGCAACACCTTCGCATCCACGTGTGCATCAGTAATTACCATCACAGAATAATACAAGCGTAGCTAATTCATATAACATAAAGATACTTCAATAGATACCACATTCATTAACTTCCAAAACCAAGTTACAAACTCGAGTCACAGCCCGCGCACATAGCCAGCGGGGCCCACACACAGTAGGACTGAGGTTCTTCGCACACACAGCCAGCAGGAGTACTTACCCAATACTACCCAAAATAGATCTCAATATTTTTTACTTAGCATCAATATTTCTTACTTGGTCCTAGAATCCAACTGTCCATCTATTTATATTATCATAGCCTGCGCTATCTTGTGGTATACAAACCATGGTTTGCAGACTCTAGATCTACCCTTTGACCCATTACAATACGTTTGGGGCTTTGACCTGCCCCAAAGCCCCTACGCTAGAATAATTACTACAAAATATATATCAAAAAATGTAGCTAGGGGACCCTATTCCAACAATTTCCAACATGCACAGAACATTATATTTACATAGCATTACATAAACAACATGTACACAATACTAATTGTACATAGCACTGCATATATGACATGTAGATAACACCATATATACATAGAATTGCATAAAAAACATGTACAAAACACCTATATACACAACATTTCCTTCACACAACATCACAAGTGCAACATGTACAACATATATACAATAGTAGTACTGCACATGCATAGACCACACACTGACTCTACCGAGAAACATTTCTTCTAGTGTCTTTCCACTATTCATGGATGTTCCACCATTCCTCTAATCACACTGCTTCCGTTCTCCCGATGTATCCCTCAACATTACCTGTTCATAACATAAACACAAGAATAATATAACAATATAGTATCAATTCATATCAACATGATACTAACCTTGTAGATATGTCAGGGTTACTCTTCCCACTTGATTCCTCATAATACATGAATCTCTTTCTTCCATTTACCCACCTAAGAAATTATTCCTCCACAAGAATGATACATGATGATCGTGTGAGACAACGAGATACATACATACATACATATATACATATAAAAAATAGCATAAAACAATCATGATCCTTGACCACCCAGTAAAGAAACTGCACACACACACACACACACAGATATATATATATATATATATATATATATATATATATATATATATATACATGTGAACACTAGCATGAAATAATCCTAATGACCTCGTTAGTCAATGACATACATGTCTACATGCATACATACATACATATATGCATATATAAACATCAATCATAATCATAGTCACAACAAAATTACTTGATATCGTAAGGTCTAGGTTAAGAGAACTCCCTTTATCTGTGCACAACATGCACTACATTGAGAATAATAGTTCCCAACATAGCCAAGGCATTTAGTGTCACAAATCCAATTAATTTATCTTTCCTGTTACCTTTATCATGATTGTCCTACCACAGTCCATTTATCCCAATGGACCCATCCAGTCCAATATATTTTGATACTCTTTCCCTCATTTTCCCTTTACCCATGCACTGAGCTTCATCCAGGTCTTACATTATCTGTTGGGTTCCATTAGGCTCTCCCCAAGCTCCATTAGCTTTCCTCCTTCTCAACCAATTCCAAAGACACTCAAAACATAAAAATAAATACCAAGAACCTATTGTACTATACAAAACTTTTAAAAAAAATAGAGTAAAAGAAGCATTATTTCGTGTTAGCGTTAAGTTTTTTCAAACTTTAGGAATAAAACGATTTTTCTTTTAACTCTAATTTCATTGCACTTAGCACAAGTCACAAACCTTACATGTTGAAAAAGTTAAAACACATGTAGAATCTGCGAACTTCGATAAAGCGCTTCAAATTTTTTGAATTGTATAAAACTCCCATTTAAAAAGATTAAACAACCCTTTAAAGTTAAAAATCACATCATGCCTCCTTTAAATAACAAACTTATAACATTTCAAAAGAAATTGCGATAAGTCGGTCCTGATGAGACAATAAACTAACAACGACATGTATCCATAAAACGAATAAAGAACAATACTTTAAGCATTTAGCTCATATCGTGTTCTGCAGCGATTAACCAAATGGAAATTTATATCCATTGTAATAAATTGGGATGTGCGATTTGCATAGATCGCATTTGGCAAGTTCACCGATGGTGAAAACATATACTATTGGTATTTGCTAAAAGTTGTGATTTGTGCTATAACTTTTATTATTCAAGCACTTGAACTGATCCTTATTCAATCGATCCATTATAAGATCTAATGACTTAGATCGTTGGATTAGACATATTGCGTAAGACGTGTAAGAGATTTGATAAACGAGTTAAGGGTTATTAACGACTTTCAATGGGTACAGGGTTTAAAAGATTGATATCTTACTTGAAGAAAGTTTTAAATTTAAAGCATCGGATTTTGATTTATGTTCATTTAACTCTATTCTCTATCCTTGTCTCTCCTCATCTCGAATCTGAATTTACTCATTTCTCTTGTATTCAGGAAACTGTCTAAGGAAACGATATCAACAGGGATTTCAAAGAGAGAAAAAGTATTTTCCCAAGCATCCGCTGTAGAAGTCACAAAGATGCCTCCATTATTTTCAAACACAACATGAAACAAGGATATTGGAAGTTCTTCATGGGAGGCCATCTACAATCTGTTTGAGGGATTTTTGGGTATGTGTTATATTCTTTCCATGACTAGCCCCACATGTTGTATGTTGCGCCAGGCACAATAGGGGGGTCATGGGGGGGTGGTAGCCCCCCCTATTGGGGTGCAGGCGGCACCCTGTGAGCCCACACGGTCCTTGCGTTTTCGGTGGGTGATCCCGCCCCATGGTTTTGTGCATGGTTTTGCACATGGTTTTGGGGTTCGATGGTTTTCGGCCCCTGGTATTTTTGTAGATGCGGTCAAGGGAACTACGGTTATGTTCTAATCCAGGGTTAATGGATTGGGGTTTATGTATGCTCCGGCATGTATATATATGTGTTGTAACACTAAAGGAATATAATGAAAAATCAAGCTGGTCGTCCCGATTTGGGATCCAGGGGAAAATCTCTGTGTTTATCTGTTTTATGTTTTATGCTCTTGCTATTGTTTATTTTCTGTTATAAGATTCATGTGTAGATAATTTTTGTTCAGGGTTAAAACCTACATTTGGTATCAGAGTTGTTTCGGCTTCAAGGGGACGCCTTTGCTGCTGAGGGTTTTTTGCTTGGGCCTGAGGTAGACCCTGTTCAGTGGGAGATCTGCGGGATCGATTCTTGCTGTGAAAGAAGATGGCGAGTGGCGGAAAGATAGAGATCGAGAAATTTAATGGTCAGAGTTTTGAGTTGTGGAAGCTCAAGATGGAGGATCTGCTGGTGGATAAAGATCAGTGGATCATGGTAGATCCAGGTACTAAACCAACGGCAATGTCAGATGAAGACTGGAAGAAACTGGATCGGAAGTCTAAGAGCACAATACGGTTGTGTGTCTTAGATTCAGTATTGTTGAATGTATCTGGGGAAGCTACGGTGAAGAATTTGTGGGAAAAAATTGGGACTTTGTACCAATCTAAGTCTCTGGTGAATAAGTTGTTCCTGCGGAAAAAGCTGTATAACCTGAGGATGAAGGATGGAGACTCGGTGACAGAGCATCTGAACGCCTTCAATACTGTGGTAAGTCAGCTGTCATCTGTTGATATTAAAATCTCGGATGAAGATAAGTGCATCAGTTTGTTGTGTTCTCTACCAGACTCGTGGGATAGTCTGGTTATTGCAATAGGTAGCAATACAACTACCTTGAATTTTGATGACATTGTCTCAGCCTTGCTGTCGGAGGAAATGAGACGGAGAAATATGGAGGGCCAGAATGGAGATGCCTTATCTGTACGAGGAAGGTCCCAAAACAAAAACAAGAATAAGGTTTCAAGTGGGAGATCCAAATCTAGAGGGAGATCTAAATCTCCTGGAAAGTTTGAAAAGGTATGCTAGAAATGTGGAAAGGAAGGACACTACAAAAGGGAGTGCAGATCTAAAGCTCCTGAGAAAGGAAAGGGATCTGATGATGATCCTTATGCAGAGGCAAAAACCACCTCAGATGAAGGTGGGGATGTGTATTTGGCTTCTTCTTCAAATACATATGTAGATCATGAGTCATGGTTGATTGACTCAGGTGCATCCTTTCACTTCACTCCCCATAGGGAGTGGTTCTGCGAGTATGAGAAATATGATGGTGGTGATGTCTTCCTAGGGGATGATAGGAAGGCCAGAATTTTCAGATGTGGAAAGGTCAAGCTGAAGCTGCAAGGTGGAAGGATTAGAACACTTCCTGGTGTTCTGCATATTCCTGCATTGGCGAGAAATCTGATTTCTGTAAGCAAGATGGATGATGTAGGTGTAAAAACAATGTTCGAGAAAGATTTCTGCAAGATGGTTCGGGTAGAACTGGTATTAATGCGGGGAGTTTGGACTGGAACTTTGTACAAGCTAAAAGGCAGCACTGCTATTGATGGGTGTAATAGTTCTATGGTTCCTGAAAGTGGAGCAGAAAGCCTAGCTGTCTCTGGAGAAAAGACCATGCTATGGCCTTGATCTGAAATGTGTGAACAAAATATTCCTTATACAGACATAGACAGTAGGGGATTTTACTGGTTATTTCATCTTTACTAGAAAGGATGAAACCAGAAGCTTCTGGCCCTATTACTGGCTCTACCTAAAGAAATATAAGGTAAACACTAAATTTATCTGTCAATGAAAGTATTTGTTTATGTTTGCAAAGTATTCATTAACCAAATTTTATGTGTGAATAAGCAAGTTCAAGTATTCTGCAATGGAAGTAATGTGGTTTGAAGTGAAACTAATGAGTTTTGATGACTGTATAAGTCTCATTAGGAAAAGTGGAATTATTAAAAATTACTGTTTAATGTAGTAAAAACTGGAATATAGCAGCAAAAATTCACAGCATAACAGTAAGCATTTGTTTAAGCAGTTCACCCCTCTCTTGGGCTACCTATGATGGGTCCAAAAGCCTCCAAATAGGCTTTTCCCTCTTTCATTAATGCTAAAAATAAGTATTACACTGTGAAGAAATCCTAAAAAGGCTAAAATAGCTGCAAATTCAGAAACAGAGGAATGAAAAAAGTAAAAATCGACTATTCATTCACCTCAAATGGATGAGTATAGTCCAATACAGTTGATCTTTCACCAAGCCCTAGTGGATCCACAAGAAAATTCGTTGATAAAATCACTAACAGAGTGCCTTGATGGCTCTGAAACCTATCCCAAAAACTCCATAATGCTTCAATACCCAAAAAAAAAAAAAAAATCGCTTCAAAAGGACTTCCCTAGCCAAATTTATGACCAGTACAAGTTTTAGCCCAGTTAGGGTTAGAAAACCTCCACTAATTGTGGAAGACTGACAATTAGGCCTGCTAACTAAGGAGCGGCCACCAAATTAGGAGGAGTCCACCATTTCCACCGCCAGTTCATTGAGGGCTATGAATAAGGTCCACGTGACCAGACCGTTTGGAGTGCATAACCGAACCTTCAATTTATTGTGCGGAAACTTTATTATATAACAAATGTTATGGGTGCATAGCACCATACCCGTGGCCCCATGGAACCATGTCCTGCCACCTACGTGCCGATGAGAATGGGCCTTTGGTTTCAGGTCAAGGTTTTATGCTGAGGGGCTGGCCCATAAGGGTTGGCCCCTTTACGGCCCCGCCTCAACGAATAGTAACATTTAAATATAAGTGTGTGCCAATGGTTTAATAAGCAACATCTGTGGCCCATTGGTCAGGCCGTCCCGTTGTGTCTGCTTCGACCTGGGGTCAAACCATGCCGCACCATACAAAAATTTTAAATAACAACACAATTTCGGAATTGACCCTTGGGGCCACGTGGCGGCCTCCGAGCTGGCCACGTGGCGCCCTTTGATTGGCTGCCAATGGAATATTCTGTAGAATATTCTATGGAATGGCTGGCCACGTGGTGCCCTTTGATTCGCTGCCAATGGAATATTCCACAAAATATTCTATGGAATATTCCCAAAATATTTTGTGGAATATTCCCAGAATATTCTGTGGAATATTCTTTTTTAAATAATTTTTTTTTATAAAGTCAATTTGGCCATTTTTTTACTAAAATTGGCAAACTTCAAAGCTGAATAACTTTCTCATACGATGTAGGTTTTCAGTGTCGTTCACGTCTACAAGATCGTTTTTCTGAGCTCTTTCCATAATTTCTCATTTGGACCAATTCTGAGCAACTTCATTTTTGAGTATTTTTCTACAAGAGACTGGATCTCCTGATCACACCTCCCAAATGGGAAGCTTTTGGACCCCAAAAGCTCTCTGATTACTGAAACTGATGATGTGGAGACTGATTCTCCACTCTTCCACCCTTGAATAATTTAAATCTACCTGATTTCATCAAATGGAGCTTTTGAGAAAATGGTAATCTGTCTTTGGAATCAACTGATCGACCATTGCTAAGATTGACGAAGTCATGATGTAAATTATTAAAATTTGAAAAACAGAAATTGTAATCTTTAGAAAAAAAACTTTTTCTACACTAATCAAACTTCCCAGAAGACTTAAAATAACTTTCACCTTGCAAACTATTCCCATGGCGAATTCTACCATTCTGAAACCAAATTTTTCCCATGTTGAATTGTGTGTCCTTCTTGCTTGCACTTCTTTTCTTTGACACTTCATTCACTGCATTGGCTGATCCAAAAGGTAATTTGTGCAACATAACATCATATTTTTTCAAAGACTTATCAGATTGAGATAAATCATTAGCAACATCATAAAAAGGTGAATGCTCAAAATCTGGTCGTTTCAACATCAACAAAGTTAGACTTTGACTTGCATTAACCAGCCTTTTCAATTGACTTGCATGGAGTAAATAAGATTCCAGCTTCTTCTTGTGAGCTCTCACAATGTACTCTTTACCATATTTGAACAAGTGATACTTTTTTTCCTGGCGATGAAAGATGGCCTTCTTGTAAAATAAGTAAGGACTTCCCAAAACAATACTTGAGATATCAAGCGGCACCACATCAAGTTCAACTGTGTCAATAAAGTGTGCAGTTATTGCAAAGCACAATATGCACTTCCTTGAGACTTGCAAATTGGAATCCTTGCATATCCATCCAAGTGGATAAGGCTTGGGATGTGGAATGGTCTCAAGTTTAAGCTGCTTGACCAAGTCTTCAGATATAAGATTCGCTTGTGACCCACTGTCAAATAGTGTGTCAATTTTGGTATGTTTTGAAATTACCCTCACATGGAAGAGCTCTATCCTCCTCTTTTCTTCATGAGTATCTTTGTGACAATTCAAAGAGCTAGAACTGGGAATTGTGTCTTGCACCACTTCTTTCCCCTTAATTTTCTTTAAAACCATGGCTATGCTTTTTGTCTCATCTCCTGAGTCTGACCCTAAGTCTTGTTCAAATATTGCTACAGTTTTCTCCTTTTCTTTGGTCTTGTTTTTGTTCTTGTATTTTTCTGGTTTCAGTTTAGGATGAAGCTTCCAGCAATGATCTTCATCATGACTTGTCTTTGAACAGTTCTTGAAAAATAACTTTCCTTTTTCTTTTCTTGAATTTGCAACTCTTTTCTTTCCTTTGTTTTTGAAATTACTATCCTCATCAAAACTATTATTTCCTCTAGATTCTAAATGTGTAGCCTGCACACAGACTTCATCTAAGCTGGTAGGATTGAACATTAGAATAGTATGTTGCAGCTAATTGTGCAAACCTCCTATGTATTTCAACAAGGTGTCTTGACTTTGTAAGTCTACCCCAAGTAGAAGTGCTCTCCTTATAAACTATTGGGTATAATATTGCACATTTTGACCCTTAAGTTACCTAAAATTTTGCCAATTCATTATTTCTTTCTGAATATGAGCAAGAGGATAAAATTGTTTCTTAATAGCAGTAATAAAATCATTCCAAGTTAGATTTATCTTACCATGCTTTTTAATTTCCTCCCTGGTCTTGGCTTCCCACCAAATCAAAGCTGCTCCATCCATTCTCAATGAGGCTAATTGGATTTTTGTGTCATCATCATGCAAATTCTGAATTCTTAGATAGACTTCCAACTGTCTAATCCAGTTATCCATTTTTTCTGCATTCACATCACCATTAAACATCGGCAACTCAAACTTCACATCAAGCTTTAACAAAGTATTTTTAAGAGATGTTTTTGTTTTGTGTGACTGATTAACAGAAGTTGAAGAGGATGATGTGGAGGAAGAGGATGACGATGGAGATGAAGGATCACCATTTCCTCCATTCCCTTTCTTAGACTCATCCTTGTATTTCTTCCCTCCTGAAGAATCTCCTTCTTCTCTTTGGTTTCTAGACCCTTCTTCAGCAATCCTATCATTTCTCTCCTGATAGAGGATCCTAACCATCTCAGTCATGTCCAAGAAATCTTTTCTAAAGACTCTTTCTTCTTCCTTGGGATCCATTTCCTCATGTACTTCTCCTCCTCTGGAAGACATGTTTGTGGCTGATTCTAAGGCTAATGAGGATGAAATGGAAGGTGGAGATAATGGCACCCTAGCCCTCCTTGGTTGAGGATTATCTTGTTCTCTAACCAATTGACCTTCCCCTCTTTTCAATTTCAGCCTAGTAAGCATCAAATTTTGCAAAATAACACAATCTTCTTGCACAATTTTCACAAAATCTTAAGCAAAACCTGGCTCTGATACCAATCTGATCTGAAATGTGTGAACAAAATATTTCTTATACAGAGATAGACAGTAGGGGCTTTTACTGGTTATTTCACCTTTACTAGAAAGGATGAAACCAGAAGCTTCTGGCCCTCTTACTGGCTCTACCTAAAGAAATATAAGGTAAACACTAAATCGATCTGTCAATGAAATTATTTGTTTATGTTTGCAAAGTATTCATTAACCAAATTTTATGTGTGAATAAGCAAGTTCAAGTATTCTGCAATGGAAGTAATGTGGTTTGAAGTGAAACTAATGAGTTTTGATCACTGTATAAGTCTCATTAGGAAAAGTGGAATTATTAAAAATTATTGCTTAATGTAGTAAAAACTGGAATATAGCAGAAAAAATGCACAACATAACAGTAAGAATTTGTTTAAGTAGTTCAGCCCTCTCTTGGGCTACCTCTGTTGGGTCCAAAAGCCTCCAAATAGGCTTTTCTCTCTTTCATTAATGCTCAAAATAAGTATTACACTATGAAGAAAGCCTCAAAAGGCTAAAATAGCTGCAAATTCAGAAACAGAGGACTGAAAATAGTAAAAATTGACTATTCATTCACCTCAAATGGATGAGTATAGTCCAATACAGCTGATATTTCACCAAGCCCTGGTGGCTCCACAAGAAAATTCGCTGTTAAAATAACTGACAGAGTGCCCTGATGGCTCTACAACCTGTCCCAACATCTTCGAAATGCTTCAATACCCCAAAATCAAAAAAAAAATTGCTTCAAAAGGACTTCCCTAGCCAAAGTTATGACCAGTGCAAGTTTTAGCCCAGTTAGGGCTAGAAAACCTCCACTAATTGTGGAAGACTGATAGTTAGGCCCACTAACTAAGGAGCGGCCACCAAATTAGGTAGAGTCTACCATTTCCACCGCCAGTTCGTTGAGGGCTATGAATAAGGTCCACATGACCAGACCGTTCGAAGTGCATAACCGAACCTTCAATTTATTGCGCGGAAACTTTATTATATAACAAATGTTATGGGTGCATAGCACCATACCCGCAGCCCCATGGAACCACATCCTGCCACCTGCGTGCCGATGAGAATGGGCCTTTGGTTCCGCGCCAAATTTTTATGCTGAGGGGCTGGCCCATAAGGGCTGGCCCCTTTACGGCCCCGCCTCAACGAATAGTAATGTTTAAATATAAGTGTGTGCCAATGGTTTAATAAGCAACATTTGTGGCTCATTGGTCAGGCCGTCCCATTGTGTCCACCCCGACCCGGGGTTGAACCTTGCCGCACCATACAAAAATTTTAAATAACAACACAATTTTGGAATTGACCCTTGGGGCCACGTGGCGGCCTTCGGGCTGGCCACGTGGTGCCCTTTGATTGGCTGCCAATGGAATGTTCCACAAAATATTCTATGGAATATTCCATAGAATATTCCCAGAATATTCTGTGGAATATTATTTTTTAAATAATTCTTTTTTTATAAAGTCAAATTGGCCATTTTTTTTACTGAAATTGGCAAACTTCAAAGCTGAATAACTTTCTCATATGGCGTCGTTTTTAAATGTCGTTCATGTCTACAGGATTTTTTTTCCAAGCTCTTTCCAATCATTCTGGTTTAGACCAATTCTGAGCAACTTCAGTTTTGAGAATTTTTCTACAAGAGACTGGATCTCCTGCTCAGGCCTCAAAGGCTTGGACATATTGGAGAGAAGGGCCTTCGGTTACTGTATAGAAATGGTATGGTATAAGGTATGTCTAATTTATCTCTGGATTTCAATTTCTATGAACATTGTGTATATGGGAAGAAAAATTGGGTGAGTTTTCCTTCTGGTGCTAAGAGGGTGAACAAGATATTAGAGGTTGTGCAAAGTGATGTGTTTGGCCTGTGTCGGTTCCATCACTGGGTAAGCCTCTGTACTATGTTTCATTCATAGATGAATTCTCAAGGAATACATGGATATATTTCTTGAGGAAGAAATCTGAAGCCTGTGACAGATTTAAATAATTTAAGGCTCTGGTGGAAAACCAGACAGAAAAGAAGATAAAGGCACTGAGGACAGATAATGGTGGAGAGTTCTGCAAGAAGGAATTTGACGAGTTTTGTAAGAAGTGTGGTATAGCATGGCAGAAGACTACTCCATACACACCTCAGAAAAACAGAGTTGCAAAAAGAATTAACAGAACACTGATGGAAAAGGCAAGAAGCATGCTCAGTGGTACCGGGTTAGGACAAGAATTATGGGCAGAAGCAGTGGAGACTGCATGCTATCTGGTTAACAGATCACCTTCATCAGTGTTGGAGGATAAGACTCCACATGAGGTATGGACTGGTAAGAAACCCTCTCTTTCACATATAAGGGTATTTGGATGTGATGCATATGTACATGTTCCAAAGAAAAAAAGGACCAAGCTGGATAATAAATCTGAAAGGTGCATCTTTATTGGGTATAAGGATGGTTTAAAAGGTTACAAGCTTTGGAACCCGGAAACAAGGAAGGTTGTGTACAACCGAGATGTAGTGTTTAGAGAGGTGAAAGATGTTCTTAAACATGAATTCATACCAAAGGAACCTGAGAAGATAGAGTTTGAGCTAAAGGAGTATGAATCAGACTCTACAACAGAAGAAGATTCAGAAGAGGAAGAGCCACAAACTCCAGCAATGAGAAGATCAATTCAGGAAAGAAGGCAACCAGAAAGGTACAGTCCATCTTCTTTCTGTTTAGGTTTTTCCTTAACTATAACTTATGATGATCCTAGAACTGTCATGGAGGCAGTAGATTCAGACGATGGAAAACTCTAGAAGGATGCCATGGTTGATGAAGTGGCATCCTTGCACAAAAATGAGGCATGGGATCTGGTGGAGTTGCCAGCTGGAAGGAAGCCCATCGGGAGCAAATGGATATTTAAGAAGAAGATGAATGTAGAAGTCAAGGTGGAGAAATACAAATCTCAGTTGGTAGCAAAAGGTTATTCCCAGGTGTCAGGAATTGATTTTGGTGATATTTTTTGTCCTGTTTCCAAAGTTACTTCTATTAGATTACTTTTATCTGTTGCTGCTGCATTTGATTTTGAGATAGAACAGATGGATGTGAAGACAATATTTCTTCATGGGGATCTAGAAGAGGAGATCTACATGAAGCAACCTGAAGGCTTTATGGTGAAGGGTAAGAAATAACTGGTATGCAGGTTGAAGAAGTCTTTGTATGAGTTAAAACAGTCACCAAGGATGTGGTATCAGAAATTTGATACCTATATATGGGGACTTGGCTTCACCAGAAGCAAGGAGGATCATTGTGTTTATTTTAAATTAATTGGTATCTGTGTTATTTATTTGGTCTTGTATGTGGATGATATGTTGTTGATTGGAAATGACAAAGAAATTATCCAAGATTTGAAGACCCAATTGTTCTCCAAATTCGACATGAAGGATCTTAGTGCTGCAAACTATATTTTGGGCATGGAAATTAAGAGAGATCAGGTAAAGAGGAAGCTCTGGTTAAACTAGATGATGTATGTCGAGACTATATTGCAGAGGTTCAATATGCAGGATAGTAAACCGGTGAATGTTCCTATTCCTGTAGGTGTAAAGATGTTTGTTGAATAGTGTCCCAAGACACAAGAAGAAGAGGAGGATATGTCCCATGTTCCATATGCAAGTGAAGTGGGTAGCCCAATGTATGCAATGGTCTGTACTAGACTAGAAATTTCACATGCAGTGGGAGTATTGAGCAAGTTTATGTCAAACCCAGGGAAGGAGCATTGGACAACAGTGAAGCAGGTTTTCATATATTTACGTGGCACTAGTGATTATGGCTTGTGCTACCAGGGAAGACTAGGATTGGAAAGAATGCTAGACATTCGTGGTTTTTTTTATGCAGACTGGGCTGGAGATCTGGACCAAAGAAGATCTACAAGTGGGTATGTGTTTAGAATATTTGGAGGCGCAGTCAGTTGGATGAGTAAAATACAGTCTATAGTGGCTTTTTCAAATACAGAGGCAAAATACATGGCAGCCACTCATGCAAGCAAGGAATTAGTTTGGGTGCAGAGATTGTGTTCAAGTATGGGGTTGGTACAGCAAGCTATAAGGATATACTGTGATATCCAGAGTGCAATTTTCTTGGCTAAGAACCCTGCTTATGATTCAAAGACAAAGCACATTGATGTTCAATATCACTTTGTTAGAGATATGGTTGAGGCTAAAAGGGTGTTGCTGGTAAAGGTGGACACTTTGAGGAATGTTGCAGATGCATTAACGAAGTCTATGAGCACTCAGAAGTTCTCTTGGTGTAGAGAAACAATGGGTGTGAATAATTGGCCCAATGACTAAGCTCTCCTGTGGCCCCCTGCGGAAAGAAAACAACAAGTGGGAGAATGTTGGGTATGTGTTATATTCTTTCCATGAGTAATCACGTGTGGGGGGGTAATAGGGGGGGCGATATCCCTTCTTGTTGGGGTCTGGGGTAGCGCCCCGGCAAAAATTTTTTGGTCCTTAATTTTCGGTGGGCGGTCCGCGCCCATGGTTTTGTGCATGGTTTTGCACATGGTTTTGGGGTATGATGGTTTTCAGCCCCTGGTATTTTTGTAGATTCGGTCAAGGGAACCACGGTTATGTTCTAATCTAGGTTTAATGGATTGGGGTTTATGTAGCTTTGGCATGTATATTTATGTGTTGTAACACTAAAAGGTATATAATAAAAAATCAAGCTGGTCGTCCCGATTTGGGATCCAAGGGAAAATCTCTGTGTTTATCTGTTTTATGTTTTTTTCTCTCGCTATTGTTTATTTTCTGTTATAATATTTGTGTGTAGATAATTTCTATTCAGGGTTAAAACCTACAGGGAGAACAACCAATAGAACTAAAGAAAACAATAAGAGCAGATGAGGCAATTCATCAAAGCCTTCTTACTTTGAAGTTGCATGTTCATTTCTTCATAAGATAGCGGCAAGGCCAAAAATTTTACCATACACTGATATGGTAAAATGGGTTATTGAAAACCTCAACATTTGAGATAGGGAATTCAAGAATTCTAAGCAAGAGAACATTGGTTCATTCATCACAGAGGATTTTCGAATAATGTATAATTTTCCTATGCCGCAGAAGATTTATGATAAAGCTTTCCTGCAAAGCTTTACAAAAAAGATTCCATACCTCATGAAATTGTTAAAAGGATGGAAAGAAGACCAAGGCAAGCCAAAGAGGAAAAAACTTAGGATGTACGTGACAGCACAATTACCCTCACCTTACTGTTATGGAGAAGGAATGCTATGTAGATTATTTGCTAAACCTGATACCACTAAATTTTCCATATATTGGGTTCCTTTAATTGACAAAATTGTAAATTCCTTTATCATGAATTGGGCAAACATTTTTTCTGATAATCTGGCTAAAACCATTATGGAATATAGGACAAATAGAGTCTATTCAACCATAACAATCCCTCCATTCTACATGAGCACATATATCATGGATGTTATATGTTTTTTCTCAAGATTTTCGATTATGGGTTGGAAGTGGACAAGCCAAGACCCCAACTCAATTCATGTATATCATAAAGCCTCTGGGAATCTGAATTTCATCTACATTTCTATAAAATTTGTAATGGAGTTATGTTTCCCATCCATCAGATCATCGTTAATGAAAGAGATCCTAGAATTTCTAACGAAGCTAGTATAGACATTCTACCTATGGCTAGATGATTTGGTGAGGAAAATTTTACTTATATCCGAGTTTTTGGGAGTTTTTCTTCCCCCAATTTTTTGCCTTACTATGTTCCTGATAATCTCTTAGCTAGAAGAATTGCTTATCAAACTCTAGTAAGTGGTGTGACCAAACAACTTAGAGATTCCTACAAAGCCATATGGCCTACCTTATCATTATAGTGTGGAACATTTTCCCTTTTTGAAATTGGTCATGCAGCTAAAGGAATTTCAAATATCACTTCATTGAATGTAGCCCTAATGCCAAAGAGACCATACGATCCTAATGATATGGTCAAGAATTTTACCACTAATATTAAACTTAAACCTTTCCTAAATGAAAAGGATATGTTTGATGATTTATTTTAAGGTGTAGAGAAGTTTACAGATGTGTTGAAAATTGCATATAATAAGCTCAGTGAGGCAAAATTTAAATATTTCCAAGCATATTGAAGCAAGAGATTAGAAACCGTCCCATTGGAATTGTTATGTATTGAAGATGTGAAAAGTCCAACTCCTAGCATTAGTCTAGATGATGAGGCTAAAGACATGTCAGAGGATGAATCTAAAGAAAAATAAATTCAAGAGTCCAGACAATCACACCACCAATATCACAGTTGATATCATTCAAATAACGAATCTTAAAGTAGAAATGAAAGTCCTGAGAAGATAATTGAAAAAGTAATTAAAGGAATTGAGATGCAAACTGAAGAAGAAACTTGTGGAATAGAATCATCTTCTAAACAAGTTAAACACGTTCAGACTACACCTGAGCATATAGTGAAACATCAAGTTCAAAGTTTAAACATAGAATGGAAAATTTTTACTCAAGCACTGTAGATTCCCCCAAATCCTAATCCAAAAGGATCAACATGTTTTCAAATTCTTGAGAAAACTCATAATATAATAGAAACTGCAGTGCCACTTCAACTTGTACGAGAGGTTCAGGAACAAGATATCATCCTGACATACACTACAGAGAATATTGTTTTAAAAATTGAGGAGATACCTCCACTTGATGTTTTCTACAGCCCAAATCACATATTTGTAGTTAAAAGGAACAAAAGAAGAAGAGTTGATTAAACAGTTTGAACTCTTAATGATGAGTCAGTTGATGTGGTATGGAAAGACTCTTTTTCCAACCCTACAGAACATCTCACTAAGTTATCACAGTTTGCAGGAGCATATGCAATTGCCACTATTGATAAAGCTATAGAGGTACAACTTCTACTCAAGAAAAATGAAGATAAAGTTCAGGAATTGGAGAAACAATTAGAACATGAAAAGCTCAATACCAGTAAGAAAATTGAAATGAATATGTCACAATCCCAAAAAAAAATTGAAATAATGAGGTTTCAGTACCAAGTACAGATTTCCGAGAAAGTAACATAGATAGAAGTAGTGATGGATAAGCTAAAAATTCAGCCTCAAACAAAGCAATTTATAAAAGAGGCACTTGAATGGAATGCAAAATTGAGGTAGCAGCAGGAAAAGTTTTGTCAGCAAATTTTAGTTACCAGTTCATATTATGACACGAGAAAAAATTTGATTTTACAAGTGGCAAATAAAAGGCTAGAATGTAAAAAATTTCAAAAGAAAATCTCTAGTTTGATCCTATGGCAAGAATATGATATAGGAAAGAAAGATGATCTCCCAAAAAATTGAAAATTTTTATGAAGACATTTTATTTAAAGATTGGGAAATGTAGCTAAGATAGGCAAAGAAGGCAACAACAAAGGCAACCAATCTAACAAATGATATCATTGAGTCTATTAATGGAAAATTTCTAAATTCAGAACTTATCAAATAATATACAGCTGAAGTTCTCCCAGAGTTTAAATTACTAGAAATTCAGTGTTAGGAAAGAACATAAACACAGGTAGAAGCTATTAAAAATATTACTAAGTTAGATCAAGAAAGTTACTAGAACTTTCTAATCAAACCTTATCATCAGTGCACAATGCTACAATACTTAACTGATTCCACCAGGAAATCGTCGCCAGCACTTTCAAATTCCATGTTTAAAGGATAGGTCAGATCTTGGATTACACATCCAGCTTAATTAAAGCCGATGGTAGATATTTTCCACATTAGAGAACATATGAGACAAGAATATCAACCCACCTAAGCATATTGTTATATTTATTTCTAGTTTGTAGTTTAGTTTACTCATTACAAGGAAAGTTATGTGAAACCTCCTCAAATTTATGTAATAATCTATTTTAGACATTTATTTTAGTATTTAAACCCTTCACGTGCATTTAGAGAAGTGTCCAGAAATTTGTCAAAAAACCTTTGCAAAAGAATGCACTTTTATATGTTTGTGTTAGGTCCCCATATAAATAGTGTAGTCCCGTATCGTTATTAGTGTAGGCCCCTTATTGTTATTGTTGTACCCCTGCAACCCCCGTATTGTTATTATTGTTCCCTTACATTATTATTTTTAGGTCGGCTAGGATTATATTGTGACCCCATGGACCCTTATATATAGGAGGAGGTATTTTCACTTGTATCATCCAAGAATTTTTCATTTATTTAGAGTATTGGAGGTTTCCCCCTCGAAGTGGATGGTTTCTAAGGCTTTGGTCTCTCTTTTCTTCTATTTTTTGAGCTGGTTTTATAACATTTGGTAGCATAGCTTTGGATTCTACGGTTTCGCTGCTCCAAACATGTCATCGTGGAATTTTCACTATAACATGTTTTCTACAAAGTTTCAGAAGCTAAAATTTTTACAGCGCAAATCCAAAATCCTGAGGAATGTCGTGGAAAAATTTTAGATCTTGGTTCGCAATATTTTCGGAGATATGATCTATGGAAGTTAGGGCTTTTTGCAGGCTCCTGAATTTAACCTAAACAGGTCATCATGGAATTTTCACTATAACGTTTTCTCTACGATGATTTAGAAGCTAAAATTTGTACAACGCAAAGCTGAAATCTTGAGGAAATTTCAGAGCTTGATTCACCATATTGTCGGAGATATGATCTATGGAAGTTAGGGTTGTTTCAGGCTCCCGAATTTCATCTAAAAGAGGTGATCGTGGGAAAATCATCATAAATCTCTCTATGAGAATTATATTGGAATTATGTATACATAGAATATATTTTCCTATGTATCAATTTTAGAGCTAAAGGAGGAAACCATGAAATGTGGCACGTCGTACAATTTCGCTCTACTGAACAAGTCCATAATTAGGTCATTGTGGGATATTTGGCATAACTTTGAGTTGAAGAATCCAAATCAGGTCACACCTGTGGCATTTGAAAGAATATTTAGAAGGATACTAAAGGGAAAAATTTCAGATATTGAAGATTTGAAATCACAGAGATAATTCAATTTCAATATCGAGCTCCTCAAAATCAATAAAAAAGTGTGTATTTTTTTTTTGAATTGCATAAGTATTGTGTGAAAAATAAGTTTGAATTGATTCCAAGGGCACATTGTAGAATATATATCAGTATTTGGTTATAAAATTCCCCCTAAAAAGAATTCAACACCCATTAAGCCTTTATAAGGCTCTACTATGACCCATGAAGACGAAGAATTGCAACATGACATATAAAAATTACAAGAGCAAGTGCATCAAATTTCGCTCTCGCAAAGAGAAAGAAAAATGAAATGGATGTTTTGAAGAAAGGCGTGGAAGCTAAGATGGATGGCATGGAAGCTGGCATGTAAGCTAAGATGGATTACATGAAAGGCAAAATGGAAAACATAAAGAATGATCTAAAAGTAGACATTGAAGGTTTGACAAAGTTGATAAAAGAAATGTTTCCTAATGCCGAAAGGATAGTTAGAGGAAATTCATGATGAGAAAAAAATAAATGTTAATCGTGATTTCATAAACTCTGATTTTGGATGGAAGAACCACCATATTCCAAAGATGGATATGAGGAATTTTGATGGAAAAGATCCCGTAACATGGATACTATAGATAGAAAGATATTTTGATCTCAATAATGCGCAAAACACACAAAAGGTACGCATTTCAACTTTACATTTAGAACAAAATACATTTGTATGGTATCGATGGATTTTATCCCATAAAAAAATTGTCACTTGGTCAATTTTTATGGAGGAAATAATAGCACATTATGAGGATACAAAGAGAAACACCTTCTTTAGCCAATTGCTAAATCTCAAACACAAGGGTTCAGTTGTGGAACACATTGAGGACTTCCAAAAATTTAATATAAGGGTAACTGATATTCCATAGGAACACAGGATTGATGTCTTCATAGGGACTATAAATGATAACATCCAACATGAAGTTTGTGTCTGGGAACCTGATTCATTAGAGAAGGCATTCAGGTTGGCAAGAAAAATTAAATGTAAAATTATGGGGAAAAGGAATCCTACCACTCACATCTATAAATATGGAAGTGTTGCTACTCCTAGACTTCCACAACCTACAAGGTTGATACCACAAAAATTGGAAGAAAAAATAGCAAAACAACTTTGCTACAGTTGTGATAGCAAATGCACTAAAGGTCATAAGTGTGATGAGAAGAAATTATTTTACATAGATTGTAAAGAGGAGGAAGAAAATGAACAAGAAACTTCAAAATAAGAGGATATACGCCAAGAACCAACCCTAGAAGAATAATAAATGAGTCTGACCATATCATGTAATGCATTAGTAGGAATTACCACTCCTAAAACTCTCAAGATAGAAGGACATATCAAGAAGAAAAATATAATAGTGTTTATTGATTTCGATAGTACCCATAATTTTATTCATTGTAAGGTAACCAATGAATTGAATTGTTTCCTATACCCAAGACCAGAATGTCAAGTGATGGTTGCAAATGGAGGAACTATAAATTTCTCTGGAAAATGCCATAATATAAAGCTAACCATGGGGGAATATGTATTGAATAGTCCAATGCTTTCCATTCCAATGGGGGGTGTTGATGTTGTACTAGGAGTACAATGGTTACAATATTTTTGGACGGTAGCTTTTAATTTTCAAGAATTTTTCAAGAATTTTTTTTCATAAGGAAAGGAAATCAAATTACAGGGTATTGCAGGGAAGCCAGGAAAGATAATAAGCTCTAATGTCATGAAAAATATTCTGAAGAAATAACAACGAGGTGTAATTGCAAAATTATGCTCACTAGAAATTCAAACATCAAAATCATCTATCTCTCCAGATCTCCAAAAAATCTTGGACAATCATTGCAAGGTGTTTGATACTTCCAAAGGACTCCCACCTATTCATGATCATGATCATGCTATTAATTTGATTCCAGGAAGTGTTCCTCCAAACAAAATGCCTTACATACATCCTTATGTCCAAAAGAGAGAAATTGAATGTATGATTTCAGAAATGTTAAAGGCTAGTATAATTCAACCTAGTCAACATTCTTTCTCTAGTCCAATAGTATTGGTGCACAAGAAGTATGGATCATGGCGCATGTGTCCAGATTATAGGGAGCTCAATAATCTCACTATTAAAGATAAATTTCCCATTCCTGTGGTTGATGAATTATTGGATGAATTACATGGCGCTATTTATTTTACCAAGTTGGATCTTCATTCAGCATATCATTAAATTAGAATGAAGACTAAAGATATTCCAAAAACAACATTTTGAACTAATGAGGGTCATTATGAATTTCTGGTCATGCCTTTTGGCCTTACCAATTCACCTTCTAAATTTCAAGGGTTGATGAATTCCATTTTCAAACCCTTCCTGAGAAAATTTGTGCTAGTATTTTTTGATGACATACTAATCTACATCAAGTCTTGGAAGGATCATGTTCAACATGTTGACAGGACCGTGCTCAAACTATTGGAGGAGAAACAATTATATGAAAAAACATCCAAATGTTTCTTTGGAGTACAAGAGGTGGAATATCTGGGTCATATTTTATCTCACAAGGGTGTTAAGGTAGACCCTAACAAAATTAAAGCCATTAATGAATGGAAACTCCCCACAACCATAAAGCAGTTGCGAGGATTTCTCAGGTTAACAGGGTATTATCACAAGTTTGTTAAGAATTATGGGAGGATAGCATCACCTCTAACAACATTATTGAAGAAAGATGCATTTTCATGGACTCCTGAAGCGACTAAGGCCTTTGAACATATTAAAGAGGCTATGTGTCTAGCACTGGTATTATCTAGGCCAAACTTCACAAAAACATTTATTGTGGAATGTGATGCCTCAGGAATTGGTGTTATTTTAATGCAGGAAGGAAGATCCATTTCTTTTGAAATTCATCCAATCAAGGGAAAGTATTTACATAAAGCTATTTCTAGAAGGAAATGTTGGGAATACTACTTGCACTAAAGAAATGGCGACCTTACCTAATGGGAAGGCACTTCAAGGTAAAAATTGATCATGATAGTCTTAAACACGTTTTGGAACAAATAATATCTTCACAAGAGCAAAAAAATGGGTCACAAAGATGTTTGGTTATGACTTTCAAATCATCTACAAAAAAGGGAAGCTAAATTTTGTTGCAGATGCACTCTCAAGAAAGGATGAAGAGGTGGAAGCATTGCTTTGTGAAATTTCTATTATCCAACCAGATTGGATAACCAAAGCAAGGGATGAATGGAAGAAGGATGAAGAAGTGTGGAGACACATTAAAAAGTTGAAGCAATATTCTAGTACATCTAATAAATTTAGTTGGAGAAATGATTCCTTATGGTACAAAGATCGCTTATATCTTTGTAAAAATTACCAACTAAAACAAAAGTTTCTTTTGGAATTGCACACGTCTCCTTTAGGAGGACACTCAGGATTTTTAAAAAATTACCACGGGGTGAAGAAATAATTTTTTTGGGATGGCATTAAATATTATGTTCAAAATATTTTGGCAGAATATTTGGTTTGTCAGCAAAATAAAGTTGAGACAATTAAGACCCTAGGTCTTCTACAACATTTATCCATTCCAAGTGAACGTTGGGAGGAGATTTCAATGGATTTTATCGCAGGTTTACCTAAGTTCGAGGGAAAGAGTGTCATCATGGTGGTAGTTGATAGAATTACCAAGTATGCGCACTTTTGTGCATTATCTCATCCATTTAAATCAAGTACAGTTGCTATTGCATTATGGAAAAAATTCAAAAGCTACATGGAAACCTAAAGATTATGGTAAGTGACAGAAATCCCATTTATACTAGAAACTTTTGGACTGAATTGTTTTCTTATTTGGGTACTCAACTAGCTCATATCTCATCTTAGCATCCTCAATCTGATGGTAAAGTTGAGATAGTGAACAAATTTTTGGAAGGATATCTTCGTTGTTTTGTATCTGATAAACAAACAAAATGGGTAAAGTGGTTACCTATGGCTGAATGGTGGTATAACACTTCCTTCCATACTGCTACAAAAATGACCCCATTTATGGCACTATGGATATCATTCACCATCTATCACATCATATTTAAGAGAAAATTCTAAGGTGCAAGAAGTGGAATATCACATCAAGCATCAACAGAAAGTTCTCCAACTCTTAAATGATAACCTACATTTGGCACAAAATCAAATGAAACAACAGGAAGATCAACGTCGCAGCAAGAGAACTTTTGATGTATAAGACTGGGAATTTTTACAGCTACAACCATACAAAAAAAATTCCCTCAAGAAAGCTAAGAAGGATAATAAATTATCACCAAAATACTATGGTCCTTACAAAGTGTTGCAAAATATTGTACTATGGCATACAAATTGAAGCTTCCTTCTTCTTCACGATTACATCCAATTTTCCATTTTTCATGCTTAAAGAATGTTATAGGTGAAAAAATTACAGTTCAAACAATATTTCTAGAACTTGATGAGGAAGGAAAAATCATATTGGAACCTGAAATAGTCACAGAAACAAGAACTCGACATCTATGAAATCAATCAACTTCAGAGTATCTCATCAAGTGGAAGAACTTACCCACTAAAGGTTCTACATGGGAGGATGAGAATTTTATACAGAATCATCTAGAGCTCCTCAAGTGTTAAGGAAAACACTTTTTTGAAGGAGAGGGGCATGTTAGGTCCCCATATTACTAGTGTAGTCCCTTATTTTTATTAGCGTAGCCCCCTTAATGTTATTGTTGTACCCCTGTAACCCCCATATTGTTATTATTCTTCCCTTACATTATTATTGTTAGGTCGACTAGGATTATATTGTGACCCCATGGACCCCTATATATAGAAGGAGGTTTTTCCATTTGTATCATCCAAGAATTGTTCATTTATTTAATGTATTAGAGATTTCCCCCTCGAAGTGGTTGATTTATAAGGCATTGATCTCTCTTTTATTCTATTTTTGGAGCTAGTTTCATAATAGTTTGTGAATGACTTGATAAATTAATGGAACAAAGTCTAATTTCTCTTTATATTGAAGTTGTTTAAATGAAGTATTGCTTTTGTACTGATTGAATTTATTTGGCTTGAAGAGGAGAAGACACTACTATAGATTTGATGAGTAGAACACCACATATATGGTATTTCTACATGTTATGTTAAATTCTACTTCTTGAATTGACAGTCATCTTTTATATATATTATATATGAAAGTTGATATCATAAGTAAATGTTAAATGTGATTTTGTACTGATATTTATCTATGGTTACTTATCTCATATATGATTAAACTTATGAATTTGATATATATTTCAGAATTATTTTGATTAAAATACTTTGTCAAAATAATATTTTTTTCATAATTTTCATCTCTTTCAACTATTGAATAATCTTCATTATCAATTGTTTAAATATATCATTTTAGACAGCATTAAAGAATGAATACTCCTAGGTATATAATAGAATAGATATTTAATTATATGCATTAAGTAGATTAATATCATTCTTCCATTCACACATTATAAGCAAACACACCCTCTTAAATCATTATTGGGAAACTAGTCCCTTTATCTCCAGTCAGAGGTAGTACACCAAATGTAAAAGGACTTGCTCTAAGCTCTGGATCAGGTAGTTTTCCTCCATGTTTTTGCAATGAAATTCTAAGGCTTCAACATTTTGATGCTAGAAGGAGGGCCTGAATGTCTGTGGATGGAAAAGAGATATGATAAATCTGAAAGATGATATAAAATTCACTCTCCCTCTATATTTTCATCAACTTACAGATCATTATCTAGAACAAAATCATTAATATTTGAAGTTGAACATCCTTCTCCTAAGTCTCCTAGTGAAACTCAACCAATACTATCTTCAGATTATCACCGTAATTCCCCAGAATTTTAGTCTTTGATTGAAAATTTAGAGAGAGTATCTATTTCTACTAAAAAACCTGAAAATTATCAAACATCTGCAATTAGTGTTTCATCTTCTTTGCAACCAGGACAAATTTTATCTCGATCAGAAACTCAGAAGACATGTATTCCTCCTTTTTAATTTCCTATTTGCACTTTTCAAAAGAAAACTAAGAATACTGATTCAGAGTCATCCACTAGAGAGATCATTTTCGATAATCCACCATTCATCTCCATTACCTCCGTTCATTTCAACAACTTCTATTCCAGCCATTAGTGTTAGCTTAACTAGTTTCAGTACCCAAACTAATTCACCTTAAACTAGTTCTAGCACTCAGCCTGCCTCTTCTTCAACTCAAACTTCACTCATCATCTCCACCTAAGGACCAATGGCAGACCAACAACCTCCACCAAAGGTACAACCATGGAATAATCCAGGTGCTGTAAAAATTCTTGCACCTCTTCACCCTCTTCCCAAATACCCAAAAATATGGTTACCTAAATTCAATCCAGATGATGGTTTTCCAGCTGAAGAACATACCCATAATTATATGTTGGCCATTAATTTAAAAGAGGTAACTGAAGAAGACTATGTAATTAGATTATTTCCATATACTCTCACAGTATCTGCAGGATCCTGGTATTTTTCATTACATGCTCACTCTATAACTGCTATAGGGTAATATGCTTGGGTATTGGTTATTGAATATCCCTCTCTAGGCTTTCCGGTGCCCGAGGCAAACAGTCAGATTAGCTGTATAGTTCACAAAAATACTGCATACATGTTCAAGCTGATTTATATCAATTAGTAAAACGAGATGAGATATTACCTCTTTTATGATTCTGGATCCTTTGGCAAACACTGAGTAGTGAAGCAGAGATCTTCCTTCACTAGTTCCAAATTCGGGTCCTGCGATCAAACAAAGCACTCATGTAATCTCTACAACAATATACGCTTTATTAACTCAAATCAGCATATAATAAATATAAAATGACAAATATATAAGCCACTCATCTCATGCTATATTAACAATTGGAAAATAATGACAACATCAAAGCATAGAATGGACAAAATAGATACAATTCTATTGATTTATAAAAAGGAGGATTACAATTGTTGCTTGGACCAAGCTCTCCTCAGTCTTCCAATCTCTCTCTCTCTTTCCTTGTATGTGATGGTGATCAAGGTGGTAATATCTCTATGTCACTTCACCGGACCTCAACTACCATATAGTAACAATGTAACTTTGCTCCACATGTATTCAAAAAACCTTCAACCTTGGACTAGTAACCCACAGCTCCATTTTATAGGAGATGGAGAGGGCATATCTTGCCCAACTCTTTCAAACACTTTGAAAAGGAAAAAACCAAGATATTTCCTTAGCTTTACATGATTTTTCCTTCTTTTGAGAGTCTAATTTCTTTTAGTAAGGCCTAATAAGGGGTTAGTGCCTTTCAGTTTCTATTTTGTACTGACTCTCCATGAGAAAAAGCTGGGTTTTCCAATCATTGTCCACGGGATTCTTCCTGTTTTATGTTTAAACACGAGTAACGCTGCCCTCTGGGCCAACTCGAGCATTTCCCTAGTCACTAATGCAACCTTTACATGGATCAGAAGCACTATAACGCAACTTAGTAGTTCTTAGGGTGCGTTACCTTGGCAGAAATAGGTTTTGTCTAGGTCACTTTCTTTCTTCCATATTACCCTCTCCTCTGAGATGATGAGGAGGTCATTTGGCCTGCAATAGATTCCCCCTAAATTTTGAGGTCAGAGATGAAGATGATAGCCGAAATACTTTATAATATTTGTTGTAGAACTAGAGAGATTGGAGGACTGAGGAAAACCTAAAACAACAACATATGTCAGAAAATATAGTATATGTCTTGAGTCGGACATTCCCATGCTCAGTAGCTAATCAACATGATTTCTCTAAAACAAAGATATGAATAGTGTGTCCACTGATAAGCGTAACGTGGAAGTATCTGTCAGAACAGGATCAATACTGAAAAGTTGTCTCCATAAACAATATCGCAACTTGGGGAAGGAAACATAGTTGTAATGATGTAACCTTCGCCCCAAGGTCTTGGCCACTACTTCACTTAAACTGCATCTTTCCTTACATTTTAATGGAGGATATATCATCAAACATGTGGGAAATTGTCTGATTACCAATCAGTAATGAAAACTATTAACAGACGTGAGGGTGGCCACCAATAATGATGATGGTCCCCAAGATGAATAGTACAATCTAGTGAGTGTGAATAAAAGGAGTTGATGTCGAACGCTCGTAGAATCATTCGATCGGGAGCCAATAATGAAGACCCCTAACCAAATACAAGATGAAATGCCACTGATGTCTGCAAGTATCTGGGTACTGATGTGTTTCTAGGTCCACTTCCTAGATAAGATGTTGTAGTCGATAGGAAGAGACCTATCAAAAGGTAGGCACTGAGGCGTCCTACATCATTCAACATGAAACGGGAAAAGATGATGTTGTTTTTAATGGAGAATATGAAGAGAAAATTGGAATAAATGACGACAAATAATTTCTGGGATGATGATCGGTTTGGTTGATATGAGGAGCAGTAGATAGTGAGATTTTCTTGAACAATAGCAGTCATTCTAACAAGGTACTAGGAAGCTTAGGCTTAATGAACACCAAAGAGTATTTAGGATTTTTGACCAGTGTAAGAATACTGAGAGACGAAGGCTAAAGTCATAGATGGTAGGGTTTAGCTAAAGAGTTGTCTGGGAAGTGCCATGTTTAAGATATTTGTTGCCAAATCATCCTTTCTTAAATGTAACAGAAGTAGTATCCATTTTGTCCAAATTTTTTCCCTTTCTGATTAAGTTTAGCAAGTCCATCTGGGTAAACTTGGTGAATTTTTCATATTTAGAGAGTCTGAAAAATTTCATAAAAGACAACTCCAGGGGGTACCTTTATCATGTCTTGATAACCGGGCACGACAAAGGGATAATAGTAAGCCCGAAATGGTTCATTTTCCGTGAGTTAGTCCATCGAAGCCGGAAAAATGAGAAATCTATGTTTGATGGACGTCTACCTCATTTTTTTATGAGTACGAGGTGACGAATTAAACTCAATATTCTTTATGAAATTTTAACGAGTCCAACAGTGAAAAACTCGATGCTCTCTGTGAAGTTTTAACGAGTCACGTGGAGAAAAACTTGGTGCTCTTCGTGAAGTTTTAACGAGTCATGCGGAGAAAAACTCGGTTACTTTTTCTGTTTAAAGAGCTTTGAAAAAGAAAAATAATGGCTCATAGTCTTGTGTCATGGTAGTTTAACGAGCTCGAAGAAAACAACTCGATATTTTTTTGGTTTTACGAGATAGAAAAAAGTTCCTTAAAAGAAAGCTCATTGCTTCTTCATGTTAGTTTTAACGAGCCTAAAGAAGAAAGCTCGAAGTTTTTTGGTTTTAACGAGCTAGAAAAATACCATAAAAAGAAGGCTCGATTCGGGAACATTAATTGGTCATTTTTGCAGATAGACATTATGAAACTCATCAGAACATTGGTAATTGTGAATAACAATTGTGACAAACATGCAACGAGAATTCACTACTTCGTTAGACCAACTGAGTGGGTCTTTGCCCCCAGAAATGGCTATAAAAAGGTTGGAGACCCTCATTTTCACCATTTGAATGCTGTGATTGAGCTCTGGGGCAAAAATGTGGTGAAATTACTATTGGTGATTACAGACAATCTAGGCAACGGTTCTTCCTTTCGCGAGATTCAGGTAAGACCTGGAAAATCCTGCTATCATTTCATTGTGTTTTTTACTTGTTTTGCTGGTTCAAAATAGGGATTTTAGCAAGCCCTAAAAAATTTAAGAGGCTAATGTGGGCTAGCAGTGCTTTTCCCGCGTTAAACGCACCTCCCATGAATAAAAAGTGCGTTAGCATGCACTGTTGGGCATTAGAGCCCACGTTAGGCACAATCATACTTTTAAGGACTTGTTTTTTATCATTTTGAAGCACTCCAGAAAAATTCTAATCCATAAAAAATGTTGATTTTGCAGGTATAAATATGTTCATCATGAGTATCTTGCGGGAAAGGGAACATGATTGAGAATAACGTGAGATGTTCACTGATGCAGCTACGTTGATGGTTCTTCGCAGGTGTGGTTTACTTAAGTATGCTCGATTGGAACTAATGAGGGGACAAGAGGACCTTCTTAGGTGGATAATACAACAGTGGGATGATCACCAACACGTCTTTTGTATCGGGGGCAATGAACTCTCGATTGAGAAATATGATATCTATTTTTTGAATGGTTTGTCATGCCGTGGACCAAGGCTTAACTTGACCGGGTCCAGGGTGGATCCTCGTACTACTGCTGACCTGATCCTCACTCATTGCATATGTGATACTGAGGCAGTGAGAAACTGGGTACCTATTGCATGTGTGGCCGCGAGACCATTAAGGTCTCTGTTATGGATGATAGTTCGCTTGGCCAGGGCCAAGAGTCAGCATGTGGCCACCAAGGCCCGGTTATTGTTAGCGCTAGATTGTATGCAACCCCAGGTTTTTGACTGGTGTGAAGGTGTTGTTCATCGGGTTCATGCAAAGCTGACAACGTGTAAGACCTGGACTCAGAGAGATTTTGGTTATGGGACATTGGTTGTTTCCTTCCTACTAGAGTAGGTGCCGATTACGAAACCCAGGATGATTACGGATATATTGGGCCCGCGAGAGCAGAGACAGGCTCAATGGGCAGCTTTGATACCGCGAACGAGAGAGGGTCTCGTCCGTCATTTCTTTGATGATGGGTTATTTTATTGGCTTAACCATCAGATCATCATGATTGAGGGCTATCCCTATGCGGGGATGAACTTTACAGGAGATCCAGAGTTAGTGTTGCCCCCGGGCACTCAGTGGGGTCTAGATGGTAAGAGAAGGATTGATCAGTGTAGTTGGAAGTATTTTTTTGTCTTTTGAATGTTTATGAAATTTTTTGTTTAAATGGGTGAAAATATATGTTGACGTGAAGCTTGTTTTCTTGACACAGATGTGTCACTTGTTCACCCAGTCGAAGCCCCTCATTATGCACAACGAGGACTATAGCTACACGGGACTGGCACAGTAGAAGAGGATGCATAAGCCGCTGAAGAGAGTGATGATACCCAAATTTTGCATGATATTTCTAGGAACCTGGAGGGTTTAAGCATGGGTGTACCACCTCTTCCTATGAGAGAGATTCCAGTTCGTCTGCAACGGCATACTGCGGGTGTGCCAGAGAGATACCTGTTGCGTCTCAGGAGGATAGCCAGGGCAGTTGTTTGCTATTATGAGCATCAGGCGTAGCTAGAGGAGGAGATGTGTAAATGTCATAGCGAGGCTTAGTGTAGCCAAATTTTGTAAAACACCCAAGTTTTGGTAGATTTTTTGATGTAATTTTGATCTGGACACGACACACACACACACATATATATATACATACTTTTGGTGATTTTGTTTGTTATGTGTTTTATAATGTTTATGTATTTTCTATGGGAAAATATATATATACTCATGTGTAAATATTTTTATAACAAATGTGACAAATGCCAATCTAATACATAGTTTGCCAATGAATTGGCTAATGCATTAAATTCTCTCAAGATGTGTTCAAATGAGACTGTTTGAAACTGATGTTCTAAAATTCATACCCTTAAAACTAACGTAACAAGACTGGATGACGAACGTGATAATGATTGTTCAACTGCATAACGATGAGTTGGGAATCTAACCTAACCACTAAATTGGAGATTTCGCAAGATGCATCTTCCATGAGGAGTTGTATCACCGACATGTACTTGGAAATGTTATTGGTGGAGCTACCTAGAAAAATTCCCCCAAAATCAAGAAGTTATAACTTAGGTGTATAGAGAACCCAAGAAGCTAAAGCAATGTGTCTAGTGTGATGACTAGCACCGTCCACGTATCCGACATATGATAAGGAGGATGACGACATCTATGCGAAAGAAAAATATTGTATATGAGAAAAAACACCTCAAAAACCCAAAAATATCCAGAGACATAAAAACAATAGGAAAAACTTATGTACATAAAATTACAAAGCATATGCCTATTGGGAAACTAGGCAAGATACTTCTTCAGATAGAGCTCGTTGCGGGGCTCTGCGGGCAGAATTCCATTGCAATCCTGAAGTTCATAAGCTCCTTTTGAAAGGACTTTGGTGACTACATAAGGAATAAGCCATAATGGTTGAAGTGTTTCTGCCCCCAAGAGGTTGTGTCTCTAATTGTAGATTAGTACAATATCACCCTATTAAAAAGAACGAGGCTTGATATATTTGTCATATTAATCTTTGACTCAGCATTTGTGGGCTTCAAGTGCTAGTGTGGAATCTCGACGAGTCTCGTCCAAGTGATCGAGCGAGAGCAAGCACTCTTCAGTGGCGGTGGTGCCGGGTAGGAGTTTAATAGTAAGCTTGAGTGATAGAATCTCACACTCGATTGGAAGTACTACCTCTAGGCCGAATGCGAGTTGGAATGGCATGAAGATTGTGGCAGTTTTGACTGACGTACAATATGCCCATAACACAGAATATAACTTCCGATGCCATGTGGTTTTATGGTTGCCTACTAACCGACAAAGCATGGTTTTGAGTATGCCATTTACAGCTTCGACTTGGCCATTTGCTTGCAGATAGTAGGATGAATATTGATCTTGTCAAAATCCTAGCATGGAAGTTAATTCTGTCATCATATGGTTCTGAAAATGTGATCCATGATCAATGACTATTAAAAGGGGTGCTCTGAAACGACATATAACTTGATTGAACAGGAACAAAGTGGTGGTTTCTCCATCAGCTCTAAAAGTGGGAATGGCTTCTGCCCATTTCGTAAAGTAGTCAACCACCATGACAATATAGTTGTGTCTATCGACCAAAGTGGGGTTGCATGTAACGAAATCTATTCCCCATTTAGCGAAAGGACCAATGGAGATAACCGGGTGGAGGGGGACGGGGTGAGCATGAATTTTCTTCATGAAATTTTGACACAGATGGCACTTCTAGACTACCGTGATGCAGTCTTTAAACAAAGTGAGCCAATAATAGCCTACACACAAGATTTTCTGGGCAGTAGCTATGCCAGAAATATGACTGTCGCACGCCCCTGCATGACATTCATTTAAAACGTGTTTCACTTCGTCAATAGTGAGACAACGCTGAAGAAGTATCGACACCACGATGATATAGAGTATCTTTGAGTACGAGGTAGTGTTTCATTTGGTGGCGAATACGACGAAGGTCATCCGATGTGAGAGTTGGGCGGAAGAGTTGAGTATGGAGGTAGACCAAAATGTCTCCATACCAAGGATCAGAAGAATCGACTAAGAAGATGGATTCATCAGGAAATGGATCATGAGCTACATCTCCTGGGTCAATTCTGGGAAGATCCAACAGTAATTTGGTGAAGACTAGAGATTTCTTTGCTTTGGCAACAGTGAAAACCATGTAAATTTGTTGGAGGATCACTATCCATTTGGAATATTTTCCTCCAATAACTTGGCAAGACAAAATGTGTCGCATGGGATTCTCCAAAGCAATAACAGTAGTCTGACGTAGTAATATATAATGTCATAGTCGAGTGTCAGTGAAGACCACTACGAGGGAGAGTTTTTCCACATGTGAGTATCGTAGTTTGGGTCCAATGAGACATTTTGACAAGTAATATATCACATGTTCACTATCGTCATTGTGAACTTGAACTAGAACCATGCCAAGTGAGGATGGTGAGGCTGCCAGGTAAAGGAGAAAGTCGCATAAGTAATCAACGGCACTAAGAAGTGGGGTGGAAATGAGTGCTTTTTTCAAGGCGTCAAACAACTGTTGAGCTTGTTCATCCCATAAATATAGTGTTCCCTTATTTAATAATCGCATAAATCCTTTCGTCATCTCGGCATAGTTCACGATGAAACGACGTAAAAAAATTTCCTTCCCTTTCAAACGCTAGAGTTGTAGGATGGATTGTGGTGCGGGAAATTCAACGATTACCTTGAATTTATCAGCATCAACCCTAATCCTGTGCTTAGAGACAATAAAACCTAGAAGACGTCTAGACTCGACAAAAAATACCCACTTATGTGGATTTATACATATATTGTAGAACCTACATTGGGCGAAGATTTGTTTTAGGTGCACGAGGTGATGGGATCGCTTCTTGGAGTGAGCTAGGAGGTCATCCAAGTATGCTTGTACAATATGCCTAATGTCATGAAAAGCGTAGTCCATAGCCCTTTGAAAAGTTGCTCCAACAATCTTTAGACCGAATGGGAGTTTACGATACGTAAATGTGCCCCAAGGACATATGAAAGTAGTTTTATGTTGGTCATCATTTTTAATCACAATCTGGTTATACCCCGAGAAACCATCCATAAAAGAAAAAGACTCACATCCAGCAAAATCATCAAGGATTTGATCTATGAACAACGTAGGATAATTGTCTTTGGGATAAGAAGCATTCACATCATGATAATAAACACAAACTCAGATGGTGCCTTGTTTTTTGTCTACGGGGACCAGATTGGAAACCCATTCTGTCAAAGGAACGGGATAGATAAAACCAGCATTCAAAATTTTTTCTACTTCAGTTTTGATGGTGGCCGCTTTGCATGGGTGGATAGGTTAGATTCGTTGTTGAATAGGTTTAGCATTGTCATAAACTTTGATTTTGTGCTCGACTATAGACGGATCTATGCCGGGAATTTCATCGTAAGACCAAGAAAACACATCGTGGAATTATTTAAAGAGGGACGTGAAGTGTGCAATTTCCTTGGGATTGCAATCTGCTCCAATCTGAATGTTTTCCATGATACCCGTTTTCACCGAGATATCTATGAGCATTCTCTTAGAAATATTTCCCATGTTCCTTTCTGAATCAATGGTTTGAACAGTCATGTAAATAGAAGGGACTATCTCAGGTGGGTCAAAGGATGGGATTTGAGTAGCTATCGTGTCTGAATCAAACATCAAAGCGCAATGGTGGAATTCTCCCCAAAGTCGTTCTTCTAGAGACATGATCTCTCGAATAGCTTCATCCGTAGGTAGTATTTCATCGAGGAGATATTTAGAAGGAACCGTGATGGGTGAAGAGTTCGTACCATTGGTCGAAACCATAGCCATGGAGCGTTCAGATGTAATTTGGATGGTTTGGTAAACCAACTCGGCTGGTGAGAGCGGCATCTGATCTCCATATGAATCAATTTCTGAAGGTGCCGGTAGGATCCATGGGTCGATATATCCATCCAATGTAGTGGATATCATTGCAACTGTATTTGGAACCATAGGCAGCATGAGAGGAAAACAACCCATTAGGGAAGATGCCTTCAGAAGACCAGTACCAATACTTAAGTATGAGTAAGGAACGCCTCCTATTAGGAGTATAGTGCTACTTGGTAATGTGGCATAATCAGTGGTGCAAAAGGATAACTGATCCACTGTGACTATTTTCCCATCCAACGGAAAGAGGATGAGTCGGAAAACGGAAGAAAAAATGTCATTCATTGCATATGACCAACTGCGACCCAGCAATATATTATAGTAGAGATGAAGATCTACGACTTCAACGTCCACTATTATCATTTTCCCACTAAGTGTAATGGGAAATCTCGCAAGGTAGCCTTTTGGGAGGAAAGTGTGGCCATCGAAAGCTTTGAGGGAATTCGATGGTGGAGAAAAAGTGGGAGAACCCAAAGTGAGCCAGGAAGTAGTTGACATAACGCAGGTTGAAGCACCTTCATCAATGACAGTATGATGGATTGGTCTCCCTTTCGACACAACTTGTATCTGGAATGAAAGTTGGTGTGAGAGGCGAGGTTTAGATTTCTCCATGTCAAAAATAGCTAGTGTAGAATCCCGGGGGTCAATCCCACCAATGGCCGAAAGCAAGGCTTTCCTTTGTTCTGTAAAATTTTGCAATACTTCGAGAGCAGACATGGCTGAAGGTGCCTACGCCAAATCTTCTACAATGTTGTAGTTTTGGGTGGCATGTGTAGAGGTATTATGAGTCATGCGTCAAAGTGTCCCTTTGGGGGACGGATCGTGGGGTCAGCAGTAGGTCGTTCGATATGCAAATCGTTGGGCGGTGGTGGATTTGAACTGGTACCAAGTTCTTGAGTATCTATGATAGGATTTCCATAAATTTTGGCTCGTGTCTGAAGTTCAACACTTTCTATACCATAAATGGCAGATGATCCTTCACCGGAAGGATGTGAACCACCATTGCCCCTTTGCGGGGGTTGTGGCGGGTTTGTAACCATGTGTTGCTATTTTTGCTGTGGATTAGGGAAGGGATTACGTAGGATGGCAGGTGTCCTCCGAGATTCCTTGTTTGCGATAAAATTTTTGCATTCTTGCAGCTGAGGGAATTCGTATGTCAAGTGGTCCTCCGCACAAATTTTTCAAGGAAATTTCATGGGCTTTTCCTTCCCTTTGTCATTTTTAGCAGTGTTTTTCTGATTGGGATTATTTTTTTGGTCCGGTTGCTCTTCTGAAGAAGATGTCTTTTTCTTCTTCTTCTTATTCTTTCCACTAGGTTTTTACGAAGTTTTCACAGAATTTACCTCAGCGGTAGGAAGATTAGTCAATTGGTTAGGGGCAGTGGAAGCCAAAGATGGCTAGAAGGTTTACCCGCCGAGACTATTTTGTGGCTATGCCAAAGATTGTGCCAACAAGACCGTCGGCGTGGACTCCGAGTTTCTGATTAGGGGAGAATTTGTATTATCAGGGGCATGGGGGAGTAAATCATATAGCGTGTCAGATTGTGAATAGATTAAATCTAAATGCTGGGCACGAAAAATGGATTGATCTTCTGTGATTGCACCGGATAGGCCAATGTCTTTAGTTATGGTTGGTAAGAGAGAATTAAAAAACCAATTAGCTAGGAGATGATCTAGGATTGGCGCTTTGACCAGCCTCCTCCTATGCCTCCATTCATGAATGTGATCGGAGATGTGGGTGGCAGTGTCTTGGCACAGCGAGGTTAAAAGTTCCATACCAGTTTCAAATCTAATAGGTAATTGAAATTTTTTTAGAAATTCCGTAGATAAGGCGCCAAAAGTGTTGATGGCAGCACGTTGTAATTCAATATACCACTTGGAAGCATTTCCAGTGAGAGTGCGGGGGAATAGCCAAAGCCGAATACTATCATCCACCATTGAATTAGATACAGACCATAGATGAAAGGTGGTGATGTGTGAAGCCGGATCCTCCCCTTGCTTCCCGTCGAATTTCAGGATGTCAGACGGAATCTTGTGCGGAACTGGAGGCCAGAGCAGGTTGTGATTGATGGGATCATTAGTCAGTTTATAGATTCCAGGGATGTCTAGAGCTGTTAAAAATGGAAATTGTGTGTTTGCCCCCTGATCTAGCCAAGGAATTATTGGCTGACTATTTGGACCATAGGGTCCACCCATAAACGTGTTACCAATAGGATAATTAGGACTTTGTTGATAAAAATTTCCTATGGGTGGAGGTGTAGGGATATATGGTTGTTGTCCGTAGGGTATATTGTATTCTGGGGCGAATGGTTGGTTTCCCCTAGGATAAAATTTCCCCCCTTGTCTAGATGGATGTTGGGGTGGATTGGCTCATATGGACACAACAGAGCCGACCTAAGGCATGCTTCTATGTGCATAATTAAGCAACGGCATGGATCCTACACCGAGATTTAGACCAATTAAGGGAATAGTGTTAATAATAGGTTGTCCAGTTTGTCCTAATGATTACAAGGGTAGCGAAATGTTCCCTGTTATTTGTGTGCTGGTGACACTACCCCCTGGTATGGAAGCTAAGGGGTTTGAACTTAACAAAGGATTCCAACCGAAAGGGTTGCTAAAAGGAACTGTAGTCCCACTCGTGGGAGGGGGAACCGTGGGCCCCATTGTGGTCATCGTAGGAGTAGATCTCGAAGGACTCGAGGATCCACTGACAGTTGTGATGAATGTAGGGTTGGGACCAGGTAGAGGTTGACTACTGGGGTTACCGATTATTGGTATAGAACTTACTACCGACGGGGAGGGTGGTGGAAAACCTGCATTGGTTGCCATTGGTACCGACCCCATAGGTGCCAGTTGTGAAATGGATGTTGGTGTGGCCGAAGAAATTTCTTGCGGTGTAATCTAAACTATCACAAGTGCCAACAGCTTAGTGAGTGGAGGATTGTAAGGAGTGGAGGATTGTAAGGAGGTATGATGCCTTCTATAAAATGGTCCTCTAGAAATTTCGTGTGATATGAGGCTATGTGAAAATCAAGGTTTGTCAATGGAGACTGCTCTTCCGTGGAAGGCATTAGTTCACCAAGACTGAGTTCTTCCTTCGGTGTCAAAGGAGGGAGACCTTGCTGTCGTCGAGACAGACGAAGATGGTAGGAATATGCCATGGTGACCTGTTTATTTTAAGAAAATTTTAATGATTTGTGATGTATTATAAAGTCTCAGTGACAGTAACCACGGACCTAAAAAAGAAAAAATAAACTAGGACTCTCTTAAGATAAATCAACAAGCAACCAGAATAGGGTGCCCTGTTTGAGTACTACCGTTTGCTGGAGATGAAACCCAGTATCACAATAGCATACAAAGAGGGTTGGTCATAAGTACAGTTACAGTTACTCTAGAGCTTCGTCCAAACCTCAGACAATAGGTGTAAGTACTCTAGTGGAGACAAGTACCCTCCTAAAGACCAAAGACAGAGTAGTTCCATATGTTTTAGGTACTAGGACAACCTGTCCCAGTCACCTTATGTAAGTCCCTAAAAATTTTGGCCACTAAGGATACCTCAAATCACAGACATCATCAGGGGGGTCACGGTCGTAGACAACACGCTATATGGGTAGAACACCTAGATCCTTGATCTAGTTTCGACATCCCCGAATGGAACCCAAATATATAGAATTCCCACTGAATGCACTTGAAGGCGGGCTACCTTCGCATGCACCCGAGTGTTGTCTTGCACTTATCTCTAGTAATGGAGTGGTCCTAATAATATGAGTGTAGTAGGATTTCTCTCATTAATGACTCTAGTTTCAAGTTTGGAGATCTTGGGTGATTTTCTCACTTTTCCTACCCCAAGATCCTAGCCTAAACTACTGTTGCTGTGAGCTCAGAAAAATTTATATGATTGATTTTATTATTTTTTTATTCTTATTGTACTTTTATTATTATTCTTGCAGAGGGGGAGTGGACGTATGAAATGTGATGAGACAACTCAAAAAACCATGCAAAAATATGCTCTAAATATTCAATTCGATGAAGAGTATTTCTACAAGGAGAGGTTTCTTTTCAACATCCATGCACCAAACATTAAAATAGAAAAGTTCAACCTTAAAGATTCAGACATCTATTTATCTCGTCTTAACAGTATTTTAACCAAAAATGTTTAGAATTAATTCAGCTAAGTTTAGAAAAATAAAAATAAAAAATATTCTCTTCAAAAAGTAGATGTGTTTGACATTAACCTTTCAAATGAGAGTAAAAGATAGGAATTCTAGCTGGTAAACAAGCAGAGGGATTCAGCAAGAGAAGGTATTCTGATAGCCAAGAACTTTACCACCAGAAGGAAACATAACACAGGTGTGAACAACAAATTTTTGGCTGGGTAACACACTGTATCTAAGCTGGGACTGCGTTAATGCAGGGAATAATGCTCTGGTTCTAAGCTTAGACCGCATTATAATGCACTGGAAGACTAATAGTGGCAGCGTTAGTCAGGGTAAAATTTTTCAGATGGCTAAGAAGGGTTTGATCTGAACTCTGTGAGATTTTAATATGTCTACTGAGCATATAACTTGGTTAGAAGGATATGTGAACAGAAGGAAATAAAAAATGAGAGTGATAGGAATAGTCCGAAAACTTGGGGTTTACTCCCCAACAGAGTCGCCAATTCTTCTATAGGGTAATATGCTTGGGTAGTGGTTATCAAATATCCCTCTCTAGGCTTTTCGTTGCCTGAGGCAGACAATGAGATTAGCTGTATAGTTCACAAAGATACTGCATACATGTTCAAGCTGATTTATATCAATTAGTAAAACGAAACGAGGGATTACCTCTTTTCTGATTCCGGATCCTTTGGCAAACACTGAGCAGCGAAGCGGAGATCTTCCTTCACTAGTTCCAAATTCGGGTCCTACGATCAAACAAAGCACTCGTGTAATCTCTACAAAAATATACTATATATTAACTCAAATCAACATATAATAAACATAAAATAACACTGATCTAAGCCATTCATCTCATGCTATATTAACAATTGGAAAATAATGACAACATCAAAGCATATAATGGACAAAACATATAGAGTTCTATTGATTTATAAAAAGGAGGATTATAATCGTCGGTTGGAACAAGCTCTCCTTAGTCTTCCAATCTCTCTCTCTCTCTCTCCTTGTATGTGATGGTGATCAAGGTGGTAAGATCTCAATGTCACTTCACTGGACCTCAACTACCATATAGTAACAATTTAACTCTGCTACACATGTATTCAAAAAACTTTTGACCTTGGACTAGTAACCCACAGCTCCATTTTATAGGAGATGGAGAGGGCAGATCTTGCCCAACTCTTTCAACCAGTTTGAAAAGGAAAAAACCAAGATGTTTCCTTAGCTTTACATGCTTTTTCCTTCTTTGAGATTCTAGTTGCTTTTAGTAAGGCCTAATAATAGGTTAGTTCCTTTCAGTTTCTATTTTGTACTGAATCTCCATGAGAAAAAGTTGGGTTTGCCAATCATTGTCTGCAGGATTCTTCGTGTTTTATGTTTAAACACGGGTAATGCTACCCTCTGGGAAAAAATGTAGTGTTTCCCTAGTCACTAATGTGACCTTTACATGGATTAGAAGTGTTATAAATTAGCTTAGTAGTTCCTGGGGTGTGTTACCTTAGTAGAAATAGGTTTTGTCTAGGTCAGTTTATTTCTTCCATATTACCTTCTCCCTTGAGCTGATGAGGAGGTCATTTTTCCTATAACAATAACTAGTTGAAATATGTTTGAATAACAGTTATTAGATAATTTTGGAGATGATAGAACTACTGCATCACTCATCAACAACTTATCAAATCTCAAGGCCAAAACAAGAGATAAAATAAAAGACTTCAATTCTGGATTTAATAAATTACTCAATAAAATACCTTCTACATCAGCTCATGGTACGAAGGTCCAAATTGAGTGGTATATTTCCTCTCTCCCCTCTAACATAGCCACTTTTGTTGATAGGGTGAAGTTAGCAACATTAGCAGAAAATATGAAGGAAGCATTGTCTATTGAGAAATTAATTATAGCCCTTGAAAAAAAGAGTTTTCAAGAAGACATGAAATCCAGGAAAGTCTCTTTCAAATATTATTCAAAGAAAAATCCATCAAAAGACCCTTTTGATGTAGAAGGTCTCCAAAAAGTACTAAAAACAATGACAAATGAAATGGCTGACATCAAAAAGCAAGTTAATGAAAGTTCCAGTACTAAGGAGACATTCTGGACTTTCAAGAAAAATTAGTCTTCTAATTCCCAATCACCCAATATTATATCTAATGTTGAATTTGATCAAGACACAGACGAGGAGGAAACATAAGAACAAGAAATGAAAGCCGAGCAAGAAGTAGAACTAAATTCCATGTGGGATTTCATATTACCAAATGAGGAGCATGAAGCTTTACCAGTTAGTACAAGAAGCAATAATACCACTGATGCAACCCAGCCTATTCAAAAACATAAGAATTCAAATCCAGCCAAAGATAAATTAATCAGTAAGAAGTATATATCCAAGTCTACATAGACTAACCCTACTCCTTAAGATCTTCCATCTACATCAAAGAAAATGGTTTTCTCTGACACCATTGAATATAATATAGTGGAATATATGAAAAATACCAGGGCTAATATCTCAATCCATGAACTTACTAAATTAAAACAACAAAAAAATATTTTATTTAGATAATTGAATGTGGTTCCTGCTTCATCTCTACCTGCTCCAGTATTAGTTCAAGTTGCTAATAGTATGGGTAAACCTCCTACCCCTTCAACTCAAATGGATGCTACAAATATTATTATGATAGGTGATTGATCCATCTCTCATACTCCTGCATTTCTCTTGACCTATGATATTTTCAATAGGAATATCCATAATTGCTTAATTGATTCAGGGGCTTCTTCTAATATCATGCCGAAATCAGTATGTACTTAATTGAATATAACTCCTCAAAATTCTCCTATTCATGTAGTACAACTTGATAGGACAAAATTAAAGGTCGTAGGAGAAACTAATTATGTTTCCATTAGATTGTCATCAAACCTTAATGTTTCCTAGATAACTGATATCTTGATAGTTGATATTCCTGATTTCTATGGTTTAGTATTGAGCAGGGACTGGTCTGAGAAACTTAATGGAGAATGGATATTGGTTTCATCCTTCACCTGAGATTCATTTGATACTTTCATGAACAATGTCCTATGTATATTATTACTTTCTATCAATATGCTAATGTTTGATTAGTCAGAATTCTTGCTTTACATACTCTCACTTCCTTTCAAGCATTAAACTATTGGATATCTTTCTCAATATCCTGCTTTTCAGTATCTTAATTTTCTTTACTCAAAATTCATGTTTCTCATGCTCTGATTTCCTTTGAACATTTATACATTGAGTAAACCCTGTATGTGTGTATTTTACTTTCATTTAAGTATCTACATGACTCAACTTCCATAAGGAGAGCCTTTGTCATTAAGATCCTTGTCACTGACTCCACAGCCCAATGGTAGCAAGCCTTCATATTTTCAACCTGCAAACATACAAAACCAAGACAGAATTCATAGAGTTAGCCATCAATATTTATCATTAACCAATATCATAAATTATTCGTGAGAGAGCCCTCTCGTACTGAAGAGGCTAAGCTTCAGTCAAAATCTGGTTTGAAATGTTACACTAAGTTATCCGATCAGCAACTAATCAATTACAATTTTGGTGATAACATTTGGGGTGTCTGAAGATATAAATCTCCCAAAAATTCTGAATTTGAACTCTTGAAGGTAGCAAGAGCTTAGAATCTATTCGAGGCTGCAACTACCTTGGTGACTCCATTGTTGAAGAATTCAAAATTTCATAGATTCGTGGTAATTCCACTAGACATATGAAGAAGTCAGATGCTACCATTCTTGTTTCAAGGTATGCATGTATATATTTTTCAAAAATTTATGGCTTCCCAAATCCCTTTCCCAAAGATGCATGTTTTTTAATGAATGGTCCAAAATTCAATGGGGAAGATTTGAATTTTACCTTGAATTAAATATCAGATTTCTGTGACTTTATTGAGCTTCTTAGAGTCATACATGAAGATATTTTCATCATATTGTTCTATGATTCATTTCAAGGTAAATGTAAACAGTGGATTGAAAGCTTTCCTATTAGATCTATTAAGTAATTTGTTGAGTTTTGGCTTATTTTTGTGGAAACATGGATGAAAAGAACAGATTGGGTGGCAGACTCTCCTTCCATTCAAGGTTTTAAACAATGGAATGATGATCACACTAATGAGGAAGTGGATGAAAAATTTTCTTTGACTTTGTCTTCTTATTTAAAGTCATTTGAGTGCAAGTCAAAAGATAAGATTCACTTTTTAGATGAAGTTTCTAAGAACACTAAGAAAGACATTGAAGTTTTAGAAGATCAAATTCAATCCTATAGTCTTCATGATCAAGATCAGTCTTTTCAAAAGTTTTTCATGCCAGAATACAAAGAGAGGGTTGTTATAGCATCATTTATCACCATCTTATACTTGATGACTTATGCATTGGCCTTGGGAAGCCCTTCCCTTCTCATACTTGTACATATTTCTCAAAAAATAGTATTTTAAAACCCATATGTGACTCTACCCAGACTTTTCCACGTATATTCATGAGTCCATACATAGATAATCACGTATGCCATTTTAAACATTAATATATATATATATATATATATATTACCTACTTTAGAGGCGGGGTTTACAGTTGTTCTAGTAACTTAACCGCCCCAACCTGTAGCCTAATTGTTACCAACTGTAAAAACTAATTTGAGGGAGTATAAAAGTCCCTCAATGGCCTAAGGGAGGAAGAGAGAGAGAAATATAGATATTATACGTTGTTGGAGCCCTATCCAAGTCTGATATATTCCCGTGCCTCTTGCATTTCCCAAATATTTGCAGGAAACCCTTGTTTCCTTGAGATTCTCACCACCCTATGTGACATCCATTGTGCACCATTCTTGGAAGAAATCTTAAGAGGCTAGGGCTGGATGGATCTAGAGGACACTATGCTCGAAGGCCATGGAAGGTTTCAGGTGATCTCTCCATGTTTGTTTACTATACATGTCATTAATAACAGAAGTACCATCTTTTTCCTAATGTTTATGTGTCAATAATCTTTTATACATGTGTAATGATCGTAAATTGTTCATTTAATATTTTTTTTATGAGATTATATATGCTTTTCACTAACATTTAGAACATATATATGATGTAAAACTAGGATTTTGTGTTCGTTCTTTTCTGATTTATATATTACAGAGCACAAAGTGTTGCAGGGGGTTTGCACCCCGCAGGATCTACTACAACCAAGGGATATCCAGGTAAGGTCTGCAACCTGTAGATTCTAGTTATTTAAATGAGTCCTTCATGTAATGACATGCCCCTGATCTATGAAGGTTCATCACCCAAGACCTTTAGGGTAACATTTCCCAAAACAAAAATGGTGACTCAGCCGGGGATCACATTCTTGTGATTTCCCGTTTGGGTTGTTTTATCTATCTTGTAGGTTCCTGACAGGTTTCATCACTTTTAAGTCTTTTTTCAATCAGACAGAAGACCTGGTCCCTTGATCAAGCTTGAATTTTTTATTTTTTTCCTCATATTTATTTTCATATGTAACCTATTCTTTGCATAGTCGCATATACCTCCTGTATTTTCCAAAGGGACCCTCATATACGCAAGTTTCCTTGGTTACAATCACGTATGCATGTTAGTTGCACACTGAAAAACTACGTATGGCTGAAAAATTTTGAAATTTAAGTTTTTAGCCTCTATAGTCTTTTCTGATTGAGTTTAACCATTCATGTGGTGTATTTAAGGTCTCTAGACTATGTTTATGGTGATTTCATATCCATTTCTCTCTTGTTTTTGTGAAAACCTAGCCATTTGGTGAATTGCCTGTTTCATGTGTTTGCAATTGCAGCTGAAGCACCAAGACCTTCTCCTGACATTATTGGTTGTTCTGACCAATCAGAACAGTGAGCCTCTACTTTTTTGCTCTTCTTAGCCTTATGAATTGCTTCACTTGTGGTTTTTTCCTCCTTGGTATATTTCGGTTTTCTTTATTTCTTGAACTTGTCTTATTGTCAATCTTGAAGAATCTCTTTTCAGTTTTTTGAGTTGTTGTTCGTTGTAAGATTGTGCTACTGTGACGAATCAATTGATTGAGTTTCACGATTATTTTTTCTCATTTAAGTCCCGCTATGAAAGTAGCATAGTTGACTTGATCACTTTGACTCCTTTGTTGAGACTCATTTTTCTTGATTCTGGTTCTTGGGTAGTTTTTGCTTGTCTTCTTGAAATCTCTTTTCTTCCATTATAAGTTAAAAGCCCAAAAAAAATTTGTGTTTTCCATAGCTTTTTTTCTGAGTTTGTTTTTACGGTTTGATTATATCTTTTGAAGATTTTTGATTGGTTTCTAGTCTTTGGTTCTTGGCTTGATTTTGAAGGAATTATTCTCTTGATTTCTCTGTTTTGTATCAAGTGCATTTTGGCATTCTTAAGCATGGAATTTCTATTTGGAACTAGCCTTTTTTTTTGTGAAAAAGTTATCAAACCATTGCCTTGCTAGGGAATGATTTTCGCTTCTTTAGAGCTAGCATATTAGGATTTTCATATCGTTGGTAGTTTGCATTAAGTGCATTTGAGCATTTTAGTCTTTTTCGTAACTTTCTGGATCGTGTGAAGTATGAGTGTCTGAAAAGGAAAAACAAAGTTTTTTCTTATTAGTTTCGTAGAACCCATGTAGAGATCACTTTTCATAGAAAGGAAATTGTTGCATTTGCATGTAACTAGGTTTTCATTGATTTCTTCTATGTCATAAAACACCATCAGTTTCACTTCCATCTACCCTTGACTTAAGTAACAACCAATTTAAAACAAGCGATATAATTAAAAGAAACTAGAAGTATTTGTATCATTGTCGTTAATCATACACCAACTAGCTAGGTTTTATGGCCTTGGATTAGGTGAGTGGAGAGTTAACTCTCCAAGGCCGCTCAAATTGTTAAACATGGAAAGTTTATTAATGAGTGAAATCCAACATCATTAAGTGGATCATGAAAGCTCTCCTCCAGAGAGTCAAGCGCGAGGGATAGTGCAGGCAGAGAAGAGAGATAATCCCTCTCCTATTTTATAAATCTTTACCTAAGACCGTTCCGCCTGGCTGCTAATACAGATTGGTGCCCTTAGTTTCCTATCCTATGGACCACACAGTTGACTGCAAGGGGGGAATACCCGTGGTACCTAAGATAGACGTTGCATCACTTTCATTAGTACTTCTAGAGGGCACACTTTCAAAGCTTGGGGACTTGCACCGGCAAAGGCTATTGTTAGGAGGTCAGTGTAATTGTTTCTGTTACCTTTGATAGTATGCCTAGGCCATAATTACCCCAGAATATTTTTGGAAGGTCCTATTATTTCACTTTCCTGTATTTTGGTGTCCGTTCCTAATCACCTGGAGTGGAAATACCTGAGAGCTGCTAGTCTGGCTGTATCTTAGGAAATTTCTAGAGTGTGCTCTTTTCTCCTAGATTGGTTAGCGTCATATATTTTTTTAGTCTAAAATTAATCTCTTAAAGTGGCTGACCGATCACCTCATCGATCGAGGAGGCTTCATGGGTTATCTCCCATGAATGTCGAGCCTTATTCAAGAAGGCGTAGGAGTAATTTGGTGGGTGATTTTAACCTGGTGGTTTGAACACAACAAAGAGAGATCCTCCCTTGGGGCTTGTTGTTTCTATGGGTGGTTCTGGTGTCAGTGTCAATATAGAGAGGAGTGCTCCACTCATCTCTAGAGTTTTATTTCTAGCAGAAGAAGTATAAATAGAGGAAGTCCCTCAACCTATTGAGTCTCTTCCATCACCTCCTCTTGCTATTCATCCTCATGTTATTCAATACATCGAGCCTGAGTCTCAAAAACTGGCTAGTCCCTTTCCATTATATCCCTTTATTTCGATCGCCACGACTAGGAACATAGTTTCGGCTGTGAACACTACAAGTGTTCAGACTCCTCTTTCAGTTGAAGGAGGGGTTACTATTGCTATATCAACAATCACTTCTAGTGTTGTTGTTTTTGGCTCTGGAAACACCCAAGCACATGCTTCTCAATCTAGTCCCTTTTCTTATGGAATTCCCACTAGTGGAATTCCTTCTTTCTCCTTTTCTGCTGCTTCAGCTGTCTCCACACCCATTCCTTCTGTGGCTAGTGGATTAGCTTCATTTCAAGGGTTCCCCTTTGGAAGTGGCCACATCCCTCATTCAACCCCTTCCTTAGGATATGTTTGGTCAATTTAGTGTGTCCTAAATTGCTACATTAATTTTTCAATCCGGGATTCGTAAGTTGACGAAGTGTGGCACACTATATGTGCAAGATAACCTATCTCTTACTTTTTGTCGTTTTTGGGTTTTTTATTTATCTTGGGGGTTTTATCTTGGTTGGTTTCCTAATGTGAGATGGAAATTCTAAAAGACAAGTATGGATATAAATGTTCAAGGAAATGATGTCCTTTATAATGATTTCCCAAACTTCAAACTTCAAAAGGGTTTTAAAACATGCAATGACAAAATTAATTCCTAAAAGAAAATGAAAATGTGCCACTATACTAGTCAAAAAAACAGTGAACTATTGATCATGAAACCCATTACCCTTGCTGCTGTCTAAATACAAAAGAAACTGTGCTCAAATAAATCCAAGAATTGCAAGCAAAGTAAAGCTAAAATCAAATTACATCAACTCATATTCTGACCCTTCACCATTAGTCTCGCTATGGCTTTCGGAGGTAATCATAAACAACTTGAGCAATCTGATATCTAATTTGCAGAAAAATAAACTAATATCAAATTACACACTCATACTTCAATCCCTCACCATTAGTCTCGCTATGGCTTTCGGAGGTAACCGATAATGACATGAGCAATTTAATATCTAACTTGCAGAAAAATAAACTAATATCAAACTACACACTCATACTTCAATCCCTCACCATTAGTCTCACTATGGCTTTCGGAGGTAACTGATAATGACATGAGTAATTTAATATCTAATCTAACTAATAAAGCAAATGTACAAAACTGAAATAAATAAAACAATGCTGGAATTAAAAGCTAAGAAAAATAAATCAGCAGAAGGACAAGACTGATTCCATGTCATTAATCATTGTAAAACTATGTGCAAATGCCCGGGCTGCCTACTGTAATCTGGAACAAAGACACTGATCAGTTAACAGCAGTATAAAGCATGAAAAATTATGGATAGAAATAAAACGTTAATACCATAAGAGATGTAATATATACACGTGAATAACTATGGCATAATGAACGTAAGGAAATAAAGCATGAAACTATACAGCAATAAACAAAACCTCGGCGTGTGCAGGGGCCCTCTACATAATCCTCGGGGAACAACTATCAACCACGAATTATGCTTATGAACAGAGTCTTCTCATGTATTCAAAACGCAGTCATAACAAGGAAATAATGTCACAGCATAGTGGGCTTTCTTTACAGCAAAATTACATTACAAAAGCTAGCTACTATGCGTATGAGAACGCATTATTTGTAACAGAGGATGACATAACTACTTTCCTACAATCTGCGCTGGTAAAAGACACGTGAACAACCACGTCCAGAAATCTAGCATTATGGCTGCCGTGAAGATTAAATCTATGGAGGGTGGCCATTGGATTCGGCTTATGGAGCAGTTCACAGGTGTTGATATGTCCCCTGAGATTTAGGAACGGCCACGCAAGTCTTCACGTGGTGAAAAACGGAGTTCTGTCATCATAGGACTCTTAGGTTGACCACCGCTTGACTACCTTTGACCACGGCCTTCTTTGGTGAATTCGACTGAGCCAATAGGACTCGGTCCATATCCATGTCATTTCCAACTTGCCCATGTGGCTTGATTTTCCTGAAGACACCTGCAATATAGACTTTAACAAAATGGCTGCAGAAAGTTGAAGCAGCTGCGGAAAGTGACAAGATTCCGCAGCTCAATGAGAAAAAATCTAATTCAAACAACAGACACAAAACATAGTTAAAAACCACTTTAAATGCTCTTTTATGATTAATATGCAATGATTTTGATGACTTAGGAGGTCCAGGTAAATGGAAAAAGTATAGAAAGGTGTATAGGAAAGATGCAAGTTTGGGACTCAACATACCCCCACTGTGAAGGTGTTGCATGTCCCCATGCAACCAAAATTTTGATCATCCTCCTTCAATTCATATGTCCTGATACCTCTGCCAGTACATCCAGTCCTCTTCTCCCCTTTCTTGGTGTTGATAACATCCTGGGCTTCTTCATCAAGCATCTGAATTTGAGATTAATCAGTGCTCTACTTATCTTCTTGCATTTCTTCTTCAATTTCCTGTTCTTTTTGTGCCATAGTCCCAGATGTAGCATAGTGTTGTCATGAATGATCTTTTCCAATATTATTTGCTCCTTTAATGTTTCATTTTCATTTTTAATATGTCTATTTAAAACCTCCAACTCAAAGACTGTTTGTTTCCACAATTGGACTAGAGATTCTTGTGCTGTGTGAAGCTAAGTGGATGAAGTGCTAGGACCCGTGGTTGTTCTTTCTAAGGATTCTATGTAATCATACACCTCTTGTTGCTTTGGATCTATCTCGGGTGTCGTTTTCCTTGGGCTGTCCCCAAAATGCTGTGGAGGAGAATTGACTTCAAAATCTGGCCGAAAAGGAATCATGTCAAAATCTTGAGGACTAGTTTCAACGTTTGGCTGAGAATGAGGTGGACTACGGCCAGCTAGAGTTTGGTCAGGTGTTCCTCCTCCCAAATCAATAAAATGGGGTCCTTTTGTTTGTGCTTTCCTCCACTTTCCTTTAAGTCTGGTGCTTCTTCTTACATCCTGTGGACTACTGTCTTTTTCCTTCTGTTTTTCTTTTCCTTTCTTTTTGGCCATAGCTGATTGTTCCTGAAGGTGAACTAGTCTCTCAGACAATACTTGATGGTCTTCTTCTGAGGAAGGGTTTGATTCATAGCCTCAATGCTTCTTTTCTCTTTTGATTTTGTTGGCTTTTTACCCTCAGTCTTTTCCTTCCTCCTTTTAGACAGTCTATCTTCTCTACTAGTTCTTTCAACTGTGTTAGTAGGAGTGCTTTGAGTTTTATCACTTGTTCTCTTTCTTCTACTTCTTTTTGATGTACTGCCTTCAGGGGTTTCTTGGGGTTCTTCAAAGAAATTTCTAATTAAAAACTACTCCGAGGTGTCCTTTTTCTCTTTTAATTGTTTTTATATCAAGATTTTCACGAGACCATGGTGATACAAATGTGGTTCTACGTCCCCCAGATGCTTTTGGACGGTTACAAACATATTTTTCAAACTGTTTAGTAAAAATTATGGCAGATTGAGGGTCTGGTTGTCTAGGAAATTCATCAACAGTCGGGTATGATACATGTACATTGATCCAAAACGTCCCTCACAGGTGATAAAATTTTTAATAACCAACAGTAAACTAGCCCACTCTTCTTTTAAAGCATGGACAAGAATCCCCTTTTTGAAAATGGTGACATCCATACCTGGGTTACGTAGGATCACTCTCCAGGCTTCCTCACCAATGCTCTTATTATTGAACCAGCGTTCACCTTCTTGAGGGAGTTCTGTAGCAACTGCTATGGATGCCTCAGTCAATGTAAATTTGAGGTCCCCAATTTCCACCTCCAGACAGTTGAAAGACCTCGCAAAATCTTTTGTCACCTCCTTATTGTAGCCTTTAAACTTTTGAATAAACCGAAGCCATTTTGCCTTTTTTAATATTTCTTTGACTTGCAGGTATCCTTCCATAAATTTGGGTCCCTCTGGTTCTGCCCTCAACAACTGACCCATCCTTCCTTCTGTTCTTTAAAACTCGTCTGCGTGAGGAGGGTTTAGCGGAGGCAAGATGGCTGAATTAGCAGAAATGAATAGGTTTTATGAAGGAGACCAGTGACTGTAAGCGGATATCAGAGAATAGGTACACGGAATGAAGCAGAACAGAGAACAAAATGGGGTGAAGGCTTATGTGAACATGGTGGAAATGTAGCCGTGAGGTCAATAGAATAGTAGGGGGAGTAAAGTGCATCCGGCAGTATTTAAAATTGGGTGGCTACAGAGTAGACGCAAGCACCTTTATGAAACGGCTGTGGATTTTGTGCGACTGAGAGAAGTCGTATTCAAATCAACCACGTTCCATAATTACAGGTGGAGTATCAAAGTATAGCCGAACATGAGTGAAGACCAGAGGCTTGATTATGAGGTCGTTTAAAAATGAATGCAAGGATTGTGGGGGAATCGTATAGAGATCGTGGAATGGTTATGGAGTTATCAACACAATCATTGCATATAATGGAGCTATGGTTTATAGCTATGTAAAAATGTGCTTGAATGCCATTTGAAATAAATTTCTACTCATACCTTGGAATTCTTGCCATTTTTCATTAGTCTTCAATCAGTTTCTCCTCGTTGATGCTTTTGAATGCCTCATGTCTTCATAATATGTCCTCATACCTGCATTTGATTTCATGATTGTTGAACTAACATCTAACTGTAAATTTTTGAAAAACAGAGTGGTGGCTGCAGAAACTGCTTCTGGCTGCGGAAACTGGTGTCAGCTGCGGAAACTGACACAACAATTATTTGGGTGAATGGAGATGGATAGATGATAACTGACTGAATGAAAATGGTCATGAAAGAAAAATTTTATTGGTGAAATGAAATGAAATAGATGAAATGGAGTGAAATGAAATGAAGTGGAGTGGAATGAAATGGAGTGGGTTGTCATAAAACTTGTGAAATGAGAGAGAGAGGGATTTTTTTTGGAAAATATAGGGTGTCAGGTGTTCCTGATTTTCACCCTACATTTTCTATATAAGACTGTCAATCAGCGATTGGTTTTCAGGCTTATACAATTTTTATTTTTATTTTTTTTAACTAAAAAGAACAAAGGCTAGGCTAGTGGAGAAGAAGGATTCTTATTCACCAGCCTTATTGCAAAATTATCTTGAAACATTTTGACAAATTCTTCTTTTGAGAGTGGCTTATGATAGATCTTTAATCTGTGGCCATCCACAATAAGAGGGGTTTGAGATTCATCAATGGTCTTGATTCTTACTGCTCCATTGCTAAAGATCTTGTCAATCTCATATGGCCCAAGCCAATGAGTCTGCAATTTTCCTTTAAAATCTTTAAACTTGGAATCAAATAGCAATGCCCAATCTCCTTCTTGAAACTTCTTCTCTTTGATGTATTTTTCATGCCATTTAGCTCTTTGATATTGAACTAGATCAGTTCTTAGAATTGCCTCTTGTTTGATCTCATCTAGCTCATTCAACTGCTCCATTCTATGATTTTGGGCTTCTGATAGATCCATCCCCAACTGAACTGCCATCTTGAAGGTTTTGACTTGGAACTCAATGGGGAGCAGGAATTCTTTCCCATAAACAAGTTCATAGGGAGAATGTCCTGTTGTATTTCTCCATGTAGTTTTTTAGGCCCACAAGGCTTCAGGAAGCCTTTCTGCCCAATCTCTTCTGTGTAGATGAACAGTTTTGGTGATGATACTTTCGAGAACTTTGTTTGTAGACACCACTTGACCATTTGCTTGCGGATGGTAAGGAGTAGATCTTCTGTGCTTGATTTTGTATTCTTCCATCAGCTTCTCCACTAGGTTGGATGTGAATTGGCTTCCCTAATCTATCACAATTTCTCTTGGAACACCAAAGAGAGTAAAAATATCCTCATAAAGAAAATTAACAACTGAATTTTCAGTAGCAGACACTAATGCTTTGGCTTCCACCCATTTAGTAACATAATCGGTACAAACCAATATATACTTATTTTGCTTAGATGGTGGATTAATAGGTCCAATGAAATCTAAAGCCCATTTTTCAAAGGGTTCGATGAGTACCTGTGGTTGCAATGGCATTTCATTTGAAAGGGTAGGTTTCCCTACTCTTTGGCAACTGTCACACCTTTTGACATATTGTTTTGCATATTTGAAGAGGGAAGGCCAACAATATCCTAAAGAGAGGATTTTATAGGCTGTCCTTTTGTCAGCAAAGTGTCCGCTGCATGGTTCATCATGACATGCCTTGAGGATATCAGGTATTTCATCCTCCCTGACACATCTTCTGATCACAAGATCTGGCCCTGTTTTAAACAATTCATTAGAAATCCATGAATATTTTGAACTTTCCTGAATAATCTTTCTTCTTTCACTTGGAAATAAATGTGGAGGCAGTTTCCCTGTAACCAAATAGTTAGCAATATCTGCATACCAAGGGGTCTTAGTAGTTACTGCAAACAAGTATTCATCATGAAACTTATCCTCTACAGGAGAATCTTCTTTAGTATTCTGAATCCTAAACAAGAAATCAACTACTATATTTTGTTTCCCTGGTCTATCCAACACAGTAATATTGAATTCCTGCAAAAGTAGGAGCCATCTTGTCACTCTACCATTAGTAACAGGTTTGTTCATTAGATATCTAATCGCAGAATGATCAGTATGAATAAAAGTTTCATGGCCTGTTATATAATGTCTAAACTTATTGATTGCATGAACAACAGCTAAAAACTCTTTTTCAGTTACAGCATAGTTCAACTCAGTGGGAGTCAAATTTTTACTGGTATAGTAAATGGCATAAGGGACTAAATCCTTTTGACCCAACACAGCTCCTAGAGTTGTATCTGAAGCATCTGTAGAAATATGGAAAGGTAGTTTCCAATTTGGTCCTCTCAAGATAGGTGCTTCAGATATTCTTGTTTTCAAAGTTTCAACGGCTGATCGAAAATCAAGATCCCATTTGAATTCACAGTCTTTTGTAAGCAGTTTGAAGAGTGGAGATGCTATTTTAGTGAATTTTTCTATAAATCTTCTATAGTATCCAGTAAATCCTAGAAAACTTCTAACATCTCTTTGACAATTTGGAATAGGCAACTTGGAGATGACTTCAAATTTTGATCTATCAACCTTAATCCCATCTCCTGAAATATGATGCCCCAAAACAATACCTTCAGTAAACATCATAAATCATTTTTCATGGCTTAATGAAAGGTTTGTTTCTTTACATCTTATAAGGAATTTTTCCAAATTTTCTAATGCCTCTTCAAATGAATTACCATAAACTGTAAAATCATCCATATAAACCTCTACAAAATCATGGATTAGATCAGAAAAAATTCCTAGTACTGCTCTTTGGAATGTTGCAGGTGCATTACATAACCCAAAAGGAAGCACTCGATAGGAAAAATTCCCCCATGGATAGGTAAATGTGGTCTTATCTTGATCTTCAGGTGCTACCTGAATTTGATTATAGCCACTAAAGCCATCCAAAAATGAAAAGTACTTTTTGCCTGCTAATGTATCTAATACCTGATCGATAAAGGGCAAAGGAAAGTGATCCTTCAAAGTTGCTTTGTTAAATTCCCTGTAATCAATGCATACCCTCCATTTACCATTCTTTTTAGGTACTATAACCAAAGGATAAACCCATCGACTATCTGAAATTGGATAAATGAAGTTTACATAGAATAGTTTTTGGAGCTCTTCTTTCACTATCTCCCTAAGGTTTGGATTCATCCTTCTCTGAGGTTGTCTGATTGGTCTACTATTTTCCTCAATATAGATATGATGGATGCAAGTCTTAGGATCAATACCTTTCATATCAGTATACTCCCATGCAAATGCAATAGAATGTTTTTGCAAGATTTTGGTTAGTTCTTCCTGTTGTGACTTTTCTAAATTTGTGTTGATATTCAATGTTTTTCTTGGAAAAATCTTAATGGTAGAACTACCGAACTCTTCCATAGAGTAAAGAGACATTTGTATTGATGATAAATATTCAATGTCAGATTCCAACTGAAATTGTGTGGGGTCATATTCTGAAGATGTCTCAAAATTTTCTAATGTGTTCAGAATTTGACTATCCTCACTGATTTCAGAAATGGTAAAGGCAGGTTGTATAGTGTCTTCATCATTGACCCATTCATTGTCGCCTACTTCTGTGATTTATTTTGTTGGAGGATACAAATTGAATTTCTTTGTCGAATTACCATTAGAAATGTACATATCCCCAGATCTACAACTAATGAAAGCATCAGCTGTGGCTAGCCAAGGTCTTCCTAAGATAAGTGGGTGCCCTCCTAGATTACTCTTGGGAGTCAAAATCATAAAATCTATTGGATATTCCCAAGAATATAAGGATACTGAAATATCTTCTAATACACCATCTGGTTTGATAATTGATCGATCTGCAAGTTGTAGTAAATTAGGTGTAAAAAGAAGATTAGGAAGTTTTAGCTGTTCCATAATCTGTCTACTCATAATGTTGATAGCAGCCCCTAAGTCAATAAATGTGTTTGGAATTTCTATCCCATTTATAAGTGTCTTGACAATTGGACTACCTGGATCTACATACTTCTGCATGGTAATTTTTCCCATCATGATATCTGCAATTTTTCCTACCAGGTGGATTCTTCTTGTATCTCTTGGTTTCCTTCCTGGTATTTTGAGACTCAACTCCTTTATTGTTTTTGATAGAATAGGAATCTCTCTAATGGCTTGTAGCAAGGGAATATTGATACAAACATTCTTTAATTCATCTATAAAATCATAGTTAGGCAACAAGATTTGTTTTTCCACCCCTTTATCAATTTGTAATCTTTCAGGGAAAGGAGGTGTGGATGAAGATGTAGGTTGCTCAACTATAGGAGTTGTGGGGGTTAACTTTTCTTTCTCTTTTTGAATGTTTGAGTTTTGAAGAGATGCTTCCTCAGAACCCTTATTGACTTTAAGAGAGTCCTCCTTAGAGGTATCTTGCTCTTGGACATCGATAGAAGGTTTTTCTAAAACTCTACCAGACCTGAGTTGTACATCATTGAGAGGAACAATCATATAGGTAGGAAATTTTTGTCCTTCTATCATGTAAGTATTCTGAGGATTTTTATTGTTAGGATTTGGAAATGGCTGAGCTGGAAGTTGATTTGTATTTTATTGGAATGGAAGCATGAGTTGAGGATTTGGATTTTGTTGAGAAGGTTGTTGTTGTGGAAATGGAAATGGAAGTTGTAGATTTGGGTTTAGAAGTTGTGGAGCTTGTTGATTTTGAAAAGATGGAGGATATTGATAAAATTGAGCAAATCTCCCATAAGGATTTTGCATACCTTGTGCCCATGACTGATATGAATTTTGAGGTTGGGGCCAAGGTTGTTGCCAAGGATTCCAATTTGTTGGGGGTTGAAAATTCATAGGTTTGTTAAACCCTTAAGTTTGTTGCCCCTGCCAAGGTCTTCTTGCAACAAAACAGAGAGATTCTACTGAATTTGGATCTTCTTGAAAGACAGCTTTGAGTCCAGGAATTGAAGGGAAATCCTTGGTCTCATGATTCTCTGAGCAATTCATACATGTTTCTACAACTTTTCCATCCAAGGGACATTCCCTTAAAGCATGTTTCTTCCTACATTTCGAACAAAATATGGCTAGAGCATCAGTTTATGCTTTCTTCTTGTTTTGAATTTTAAGGGTGTCTAGTTGTTCACTAAGTCTCCCTAAGATATCAGTTTTGAATTCATCAAGCATATTTCCAATCTCTACCCTACTTACTGATACAGTTGCAGATTTGTTTGCCCTGATAAGAGAAGGATCTCTAGGCCCCTTTCCCGTTTTAGATTTTCCCCTTGAGAGATGGACACATAGTTCTGCTATGTCACGAAGTGGAAGTTGAGAAATGTCTCCTTTCCCCATCATGTTTAAAATATCTATCCATTCATCTCTGATGGATTTCAATAGAAGGGCTTTCAAATTTTCCTCATCTAAGTTGCTCATCTTTTCTCTTTTTAATTTGTATTGAAATCTTTCAAGTAAATCCTCCAAATTTTCATCTTCTTTTTGCACCATTTTGAATACCTCGTCCTTGTGATTGGTGGGCATGCAATAGTCCAAGTATCTATCCAAAAAATTTTGTTTCATATCATTCCAAGTCCTAATAGATTAGGTGACTAATCCCATGAACCATTTCTAAGCGGCTCCCTTCAATGTTGAAGGAAACAGTTTGAGTTTTTGAGAGTCTTCCATATAGTCATAGGTTCGGCACACGACTTCAAACTCAAACAGAGATGTTTCAGGATCCTCACTTCGCAATCCATAAAAGTTGGGGAGGACAAATGGTGAGATGTTTTTCATCGTTGTATTAGTTTCCTCATCAACTATAGGGAATCCAAACGAGTTGTCTCCTTCCCTATTTCTTCCATTATTATCTCCACCTCCACCATTGTTGCCTCCATTATTTCCTCCTCCTCTACCTCTACCTCTACATCCGAATCCATCTACTACTTCCTCTGTCATGATAGTTTCTTCAGAGTCCTCAGATTCCTCTGGTTCTTCTATCAAGGGAGGATGAGAGGGAGTTTCTTCCTTTTCTTCTTCAGGTGATTCTACTTCTTTAATTACAATATGCTATCCTGTAGAAGTAAAGAAAGGGTCTTCTTCTAAATGAGATTTGGTAGATGGTGTAGGAGAATCCTATAATTCAGCTGCTGCTTTAATTCTAGGAATCTTAAGGCTAGGGGTAGATGGTGGTGAATCTTTTCTATGCCTTGAAGAAGATGGAGTTGTGAAAATCGAACTCTTGGCTCTAGCTATAAACCTTCCCCTAGAATCTCTTGCTCTATGCATGTCATTTTTTTTTATTTTTAAGTTGGGCTAATAATTCTCTTTCTGATCTTCCAGGTCACACTAGGTGCAAGAAGAGAGCATACTTAAGAAATTATTGAACCAATAACTCTCTTTTCTGATCCTCCATATCACACTAGGTGCAAGAGGAGAGCATACTTCAAGAAGTTATCAAATTTTCCCTTCTTTTTATTGTTTTTTTTTTAAGAAATTGGCTACCTAGTTACACTTCCCTGGCAACGGTGCCAAAATTTTTGGTCAATTTAGTGTGTCCTAAATTTCTACACTAATTTGTCAATCCGGAATTCGTAAGCTGAAGAAGTGTGGCGCACTATATGTGCAAGATAACCTATCTCTTACTTTTTTTCATTTTTGGGTTTTTTATTTATCTTGGGGGTTTTTATCTTGGTTGGTTTCCTAATGTGAGATGGAAATTCTAAAAGACAAGTATGGATATAAATTTTCAAGGTAATGATGTCCTTTATAATGATTTCCCAAACTTCAAACTTCAAAAGGGTTTTAAAACATGCAATGACAAAATTAATTCCTAAAAGAAAATGAAAATGTGCCACTATACTAGTCAAACAAGCAGTGAACTATTGATCATGAAACCCATTACCCTTGCTGCTGTCTAAATACAAAAGAAACTGTGCTCAAAGAAATCCAAGAATTGCAAGCAAAGTAAAGCTAAAATCAAATTACATCAACTCATATTCTGACCCCTCACCATTAGTCTCGCTATGGATTTCGGAGGTAATCATAAAAAACTTGAGCAATCTGATATCTAATTTGCAGAAAAATAAACTAATATCAAATTACACACACATACTTCAATCCCTCACCATTAGTCTCGCTATGGCTTTCGGAGGTAACTGATAATGACATGAGAAATTTAATATCTAACTTGTAGAAAAATAAACTAATATCAAACTACACACTCATACTTCAATCCCTCACCATTAGTCTCTCTAGGGCTTTCGGAGGTAACTGATAATGACATGAGTAATTTAATATCTAATCTAACTAATAAAGCAAATGTACAAAACTGAAATAAATAAAACAGTGCTGGAATTAAAAGCTAAGAAAAATAAATCAGCAAAAGGACAAGACTGATTCCATGTCATTAGTCATTGTAAAACTATGTGCAAATGCCCGGGCTGCCTACTGTAATCTAGAACAAAGACACTGATCAGTTAACAGCAGTATAAAGCATGAAAAATTATGGACAAAAATAAAACGTTAATACCATAAGAGATGTAATATATACACGTGAATAACTATGGCATAATGAATGTAAGGAAATAAAGCATGAAACTATACAGCAATAAACAAAACCTCGGCGTGTGCAGGGGCCCTCTGCACAATCCTCGGGCAACAGCTATCAACCACGAATTATGCTTATGAACAGAGTCTTCTCATGTATTCAAAACGCAGTCATAACAAGGAAATAATTTCACGGCACAGTGGGCTTTCTTTTCAGCAAAATTACATTACAGAAGCTAGCTACTATGCGTATGAGAACGCATTATTTATAACAGAGGATGACATAACTACTTTCCTACAATCTGCGCTGATAAAAGACACGTGAACAACCACATCCAAAAATCTAGCATTATGGCTGTCGTGAAGATTAAATCTATGGAGGGTGGCCGTTGGATTCGGCTTATGGAGCAGCTCACAGGTGTTGATATGTCCCCTGAGATTTAGGAATGGCCACGCAAGTCTTCAAGTGGTGAAAAATGGAGTTCTGTTACCGTAGGAGTCTTAGGTTGACCATCGCTTGACTACCTTTGACCACGACCTTCTTTGGTGAATTCGACTGAGCCAATAGGACTCGGTACATATCCATGTCATTTCCAACTTTCCCATGTGGCTTGATTTTCCTGAAGACACCTGCAATATAGACTTTAACAAAATGGCTGCGGAAAGTTGAAGCAGTTGCAGAAAGTGACAAGATTCCGCAGCTCAATGAGCAAAAATCTAATTCAAACAACAGACACAAAACATAGTTAAAAACCACTTTAAATGCTCTTTTATGATTAATATGCAATGATGTTGATGACTTAGGAGGTCCAGGTAAATGGAAAAAGTCTAGAAAGGTGTATAGGAAAGATGCGAGTTTGGGACTCAACAGGATCTTTACCTTTTACCTCTCAGACTCAATGTTTCAATCCTTTTATGGGAGGTCAAAGTTATAATTTCTTTTCATGATGGAACCCCATTTTTACTGCATTAGGAGCGGGGAGTCATTTTCTCTCTAGTCAGAAAGGGAATGCCCCTTTCCCTTCATCGAGTACTTCTTAGGAGTTTTCTCCGTTTGAAAATGCTTGGAACCATTACCAAGGGGTTTCTTCTTCATTCAATAGCTCAATTGGAGGGAATGGTCCTGTGTATAGTAACTCTATGTTGGGGGGGGGGGGGGAAGGGGGTCCTTCTCCAAATGTTGGGTCGAAAGGATTTTCTTATGGCCCAACATTCTCTATGAACAACATCTGGAAACCTGGTGCCTCAACAAATCCATTTTATTCTTTTCAGAATCTAGGGAATCCTTCCTATGGGGGATGGAATTCCCAGGCTCCTCCTCACTTACCATTTCTGGAGACATTAAACTTGCTATATCTATCAGAATTTACTAACGATCCTATTCGGTATAGTTTGAGTTGGCCTCCAATCCCCACCAAGCTCCCCTGAGACTTTCCAAAGTTTGAAGGGAAGACTCGCGAGAATCCAACATATCATATCACCACTTTCCATTTATGTTGTTCCTCGAACTCCCTGATCGATGATTCGATTAGGTTGAGATCATTTCAAAGAACCTTAACTGGAAATGCAGCAAAATGGTATGTTGAGTTAACTGGGGATAGTTTTTCTACTTTTGGAGAGTTGGCTAACATGTTCTCTAATCATTTTCAGTTACCTATCCGTTATGATGCCAGGACTGACCTCCTGGCCAATTTTTAGTAGGATAAGGAAACACGCATTTCTGATCATATTTAGGAATGGTAAAGAAGGAAGATGCTGATTATGGCCCAAATCCTGAATTAATTCCTTCTTGAGTGGTTTTTGAAATCTTTACAGCCAAAAATTTCTAAGGATGTATCCCTTTCAGGGGTATATTCCGAAGAGTAGGATATTTTTAAGGCTCAGAAGTTAGAACTGATTTATTCTCAGTCTGGAGTCCTTAAGAAAATTTTGTTAGATGTTCCTCACTCCAAATTAGACTTATCCAAAACTAAACCCGGTCCTTATGGTGATGGGATTATCGATTCGATTGATAACGAGACTAAATTTCTAAGTCAATTGCAGTAGTTTTCTATACAATCTTCTTCTTCTGGTCAGGCTATTCCTTCAGTGTCAACTCCTTCACAGTCCTTGGCAATTAATTTTGTCCAAACATCCAACCCCAAAGGAAATCAATAATCCAATGGGAATAATAAGGGATAGAATAACAAGAAAAAGTAAAATGATGGGAAGGAGAATGAAAAAAAATCCAACGATCATGTTGGAGAGGGTAAAAATGATAATAAAAAGAAAGTGAAATTTCCATGCAAATTGTGCACTGGAGATCATCTTACATATATTTTCCCTAAAATTCAAGATGTGCAAAGCTTGTTAGCTCAACAGGGTTCTTCTAGCTCCCAAGTTGTGCTAACAAAACCTTTTCCTCAAGGGAAACAATTAGTTGTTATCACGAATTCAAATACTAGGGCTCCCTCTGGGGGCAACCACGAAGGGGAAAATACATCAAAAATATACATGATGAGTTCTCACACAGATAGCGCTACGAGATATCTTGACTATAATGAAGCTGAGTCTTCGAAAGCCAAGGGTGTTCCTGACAGTACTGAGCCACTTCATATTACGAGGCCTACTATTGAGCCTATACCTCAGATGCCAAAAGCATCCTCAAAAAGTTTGACGATCAATCTGAATGCCAAGGCTGCCTAGAAATACTCGATTGTAGAAGATCTGGCTCAAATTCTGTGTGCCATGTCTACGTTATAGGTGCTCCAGTCTTGTCTGGCTCAACGGAGTGCTTTTCCCAATACTATTGGGGCTGTTGATCTAAAGAATTATCTTATGATCACATTTTATATGTCAAATTTTAAAAAGATACTTCCTCATCATATAGCCTTCCATATCAGATCAACTTATCGAAAATTTAATATCTTTCAAACAATCATAGATGAGGGCAATTCCACGTGTGTAATGTCTATTGCATGCTGGAAGGGTATTGGATCTCTTGCAACTGTTCCTTCAGCCACTCTTCTGACTATGTTTGACGGTCATTCTCACAGGCCACATGGTATTATTCCAGCTTTTCCCATCTATTTTGGGGCAAGACTATTAATATCAAAGTTGAAATAGTCGCTACAAGCTTAGACTATAACCTTCTGTTGGGGTGAAACTGGATCTATAAGATGGATGCCATAGCATCCTAATTATATCGTATTGTTTTTTTCCCTTACGAAGGGAGAATTATCACAGTTGACCAACTAGATTGTTCTCCTATAGATCAGAATGCATCTTATGACTTAACCATTCCTTTGGTGAAGGATACCAAGCCACCTATTGAGAATCTAGGGATTGGAATGTACACTTCCTTGATGGGTACTTTTTATTTTATGCCTTCTTTAGTTCATATCAATGTTATTTCATCCTCCAGGGCTCCTATTCCAAGAGAGTTCTTCAAAACTCATTATTTTTTAGACCCTTGGACCTCACCTTCTCCTACCTCCACATTAGAAGAAGTTCAAGTGGGTGGAATGACATTTCCTATGTGTGTAGCTAAGATTTATTATAGCTCTATTGTTGAATCTACAGATTCCATTCCAATTTCTCTTTCGTCAGAGAAATTTTATGGAGATGTGGCTCTAGCTTGGACTCTCAATTCATCTTCGGCTCAGGATTTTCTTGATACCACTCTTCCATCTGATGAGGCCATCCTTGAATCAATGACTAGTGTAGAGAGACCGTGGGATGATTTGCATCATTGGTCTTAATTTCTCTTGGACTTGTGCAAAGTTGAATAAATTTTCCCTAGGTTAAGTCTTCTGGTCTGTAATATCCCAAAATAGGGAATTTCTACAACAATAAGAACATCTTAAGATGTTCCAAAGTTGGAGATGCAGCAATGTAAAAACACATATTGGAGTAGCAGCGTTATATCAATACATAAATCATGAGAAGATCTAGATAGCCATCAAATTGATCTTATAGTAGCAAATGTATACAAATCCTTGAGGTAATGATCACTCAAGCTAGGCAATGCAAGCCTCAATAGAACATGTACAAGATAATGAAGAACACTACTACATATAGAAAGCCTAAGGCTATGACTGTGTAGTTTATAGGAGGTAATGCTACATAAATAATGTCAATACATAGATATGGAAATGTATAGCTCAAATAAGTGGGGGAGAAAAGCTCTAAACCCTTGGAAACAATCTCAAGATGTAATGTTCCCAAAATTAGCATGAAGCTAATTGGAACATTGATTTTGCTTATGTCATCTAGGAGGTGAATAAAATGGGTGAAGAGACCCATGAGTATGAATAAAATCCCTCATAGTGTGAAGAGGATCAATAGAGTAGCTATATTTTTCACCTTCCATTGTGAAAAGGGGCAAATGCACGAGGACAAGGTCAAGTTTGACCAAGTCAACAGTTCTGCCAAAGAGGGTGTGGATTTCTTGGGAAGAAAACATAGTTTTGATGGGAGGAAGATCACTTGGTGGAGGAAACCCTAATGTGTGGGGCCCAAGGCAAGAAGGCTTTCATTTGCATAAAAGGAGGAAGAGGCAGCCACAGAGGATTATGTTTTGAGTATTTGATTTTGGTCTATGTAGACTCTTTTCATTCTTTGGCTGTTTAGCAGAGTTGCAGTGGAATTCCTGTTTAGGATTCCTTCTCCTTCTTGAGAGGCCTCTTGAAGGATTGCACTTCATTTCTCCACAAATAGCCTCAAGGCCAAGCTACCTCATTCATATACAACATTATTTCTACTGAAGTATAACATTGTGTTGTAAGGTGTTGCAGTGGAGAGTTCCACAACACCATTTCCTTGGCTCATCTTTTAGAGGAGGGAGCTTCTATTCCTCTGGGAGGTTAGTGAGGAAGGTTGTTGAGGAGGTAAATCCCCTCTGCGGACAGAGGCGATCCCTACTAGCCCAGCAGGGGTCTAGCAACAAACAAACAATGTCATGATGCAGGTTCCTAATTACGAATGAAAAGGCTGGAGATAGAAGCCTACTTGGATTCCAACACTAGGATCTGAAGAAGAAGCATCCCCGTTCCTCAGCCTTGGCAGATCACAATCCCTCCACCATCTCCGCGGGTGAACACCTGCACATGGAAGAAACGAACAGATACAAGCATAGAAACCAGCATACGTAACTAAACATCAGTCAGAAATGACGTTACTCACATTAACATGATGGAAAACAGAGTGGAACCATAATCATAATCATCTATTAAATAACCAGCGAAGAGAGATTACAACCAAGTTCTGACGTCGCGGTCTCCTTTGGACGGGTCTCCAGTCGTCCACGTCTCGCAAAGCTTGCCAAGGAAAGGGAAAAACCTCTCCAGAGTCTCGTGACAATGGTCTCCTTACTTGAGTCAGCCTTAAGGGAAAGAGGAGATTCTTTACAACACAAAGGCTCTTGGGAATATGGAGATTCAGAGCTTAGGCACTTCAAGACTAGCTTGCCATGGATTTGAGCAGGCTTTTATAGATGGGGAAGGAGGGAGTTGGGATCCCTATTATTATGGGATTTGCCCTATCAACAAGGAAGGTTCCATGGGAGGTGGCAAAACCACTTCCCTTCCATAGAACTCCCGCAGCCAAACCTCCCAACTCAAGATAGGCAATGGTTTGTGAGTTTGTTGGAACTCAACTTCCACCATCCTTATTTAAAAAACAACTCCCAAATTGGGTGGCGCGACTACGGCTCTATGACAGAGCACCAGTTGGCGCGACCTCTTTGCAGTAATTTCCTCATTGGCGCGAGTACTGAACTGCTTGCCCGCGCCAATGCCAAAAGGGGTGTTTTTCATGATTTTTGCAAGGAGATGTCTCAAGGGAAAATAAAGCTCATGCTCAGAGGGATGCATTGATGATGATTTCAAGGCATGACAATGTTCACAGGTCGCAGAATGGGTCCTCCATTGTGCGGGATGGGGAATGGTAAGGACGGTGACAAATTACTGTGTAACAGATGCCCCCTAAAGTATGAGGCCCGAGAGGGAGAGGGGTGAAATGATTTATGAGAACATGTTCAACTGAAGGCCCGCCGTCGGAAAACCTGTGCAGAAAGATACAACTGATATCTCAAGTACATGATGTAAAAGTGGTATGGACGCAGCCATCCGAAACAGAGTATGTTATAATCCAGATCTAGGGTATGGGCACAGCCATCCAGCTAAGATCAAACCAATAGACTCAGGTATGGTCGCAGCCATCCAATCAGTGAGTCATGTACATAATGATAACAATCCACAATCGCAGCCTGGATTACAACAGACACAATCCAGGGTCTTGCGCTCCATCTCGACCCAACAGAGTACAAGTTCAAGCATGTGAATGTGTGAGCTGAAGTCGAACATGCAAGAACATCGTCGGATTACCAGCCAATGATGAAAGCTGTTAACCGACGCGAGAGAAACCACCAATAATGACAATGGTCCTCAAGGTACTACAGGTACAATCTACGGCGTGCGAATAAATGAGTTGACGTCGAACACCCATAGAATCACTCGATTGGAGGCCAATGATGTAAACCTCTCGTCGAATGCGACGAACCTGCCATTGAGGCATGCAGGCTCCAAGGTACCATAAGGAGTCTCTAGACCAACTTCCTAGATAAATGAGTTGATGTCGACCGGAAGTGACCTTGATCGAAGGTGGGCCATAATGATTCCCACATCATCGACACGAGACAGAGGAACATGATGTTTTGTTGTGAATCAGGATCGTATGAGAAACAGAGGAAGGTTGATATTTGCAGAGGCCAACTTCTCTTGAACACATGAACGACATGACAGTGGACTTGGCAGTATTTGACATCAACGGATCAGAGGTGATGGTAATGAGGCAGTGAACAGATGAGAGGTCAAAAGAGATTACCCAAACCCATGGAGGCATAGTGAAGCAACGAGATGAGATGTCCCCAACCCGACACGGATGGAGACAAGTGCCATGTTCAAGAGTGACATACTGCCGACAACAACGACGATGGTTCCATTTTTCCCCCACCATTTCTGGCGAGTACCCCAATTATTTTTAATAAAAAGCTTGAAGGGGATAGCATATGCTTGCGATATAAGTCCGCCCTTCGGGCGAATCCATCCTAGTGCATTTAACGAGTCCTAGGAAGGAGAAACTCGGAGAACGTCATTTCGACTATATCCGATGTCATCAGTGTTTAACGAGTCTGACAAAGGAAGAACTCGGCGTCTTTTCATGTTTAGAGAGTTTGAAAAGACAGCGGAAAAGAAAACTCCACGGGTCCCTTTTCGTAAATAGTTCCCCAGATCCGAAAAGGTAGAAAACAATATCCGGGAAAACCTCCTAGTCGCGATAGGCTAGGGTATTCCTTTTTCGTAATCAATCCATCCCGGCCCGAAAAAGGGTTAAACTTATACTGGGTGGATGTCGATTCGTGTCCATTTTAACGAGATCGAAACGACAAGGGCCTCGGCGATCTTTTCATATTTAGAGAGTCAGAAAAGAGCTGAAAGATGACTCCATAGTGACTTTTTCGTGTATTTACCGAGTCCGAAAAAGTATAAAATACAACTCGTTTCCATCTTTTAAGTCGCAAAAACCTGCTGCTGCACATACCAAGCAAGCGTAAAATCCATTTTCGACATAACATATGCAAATATTTGATAAAAATAACTTTTAAAAATCATTTAACGTCGAAAAAGTTATAAATATGTCTAATTGGTAAAAATAAAATTACTTTTACTATTTACCTTGGTAGAAAACAACAGTGGTCCATTTGGAGCAGAAACTTCCGTTGACGATTGCGACCAATCCAGGCAACCATTCAGCTTCTCGTCTGTCACAGGTAAAAGGCGCTCCCTTGCTCTACATTTTCATTCATTTTTTAATGATTTTCCCTCAAAAATCAGTCTTGTATGGTCATTTTTTGAATTTTAGGGCTGCGCCCATTGGCGCGGGTATCGGGCACGGACCCGCACCAATGAGCTCTTTTTAATAAAGGGCTCGCGCCACATGGTGCGACTGTTAGCAAAACAGCCGCGCCAGCGGCCGAACCTTAAATTTCACCCAAAATTTCGATATTTAGACCAAATCACTTGGAATTTGAAGCTCATCAAAGATCTAATGAGGGGTTTTTGACCATGTGAATGCAGATAATCACTCAAAATGGCAATCGAATGGAAGGAACGAGAGCACGGAGACGAGGATGAACAGGCCATGCAAAGCCAAGCTTGCATGAATGCACTTAGAGACTGTGGATTGAAAAAGTTCTTCCTCACACCATGTTTACGAGCTCAGCCTGAGCTCCTCCAGTATCTAATCAGTATCTAGGATGAAAATGAACAGGTGTTCAGGTTACGAGACCAGGTGTTGGAACTGGAGGTCACTGACATTTAATTCATCACTGGATTGTCCCGCAGAGGTCCAATCCCTGTACTGACTGGAAGCAGACCATCCGAGGAAAAGATGGAACAGGTAATGGCACGGGTGTGCCGAGGGGCACAAACAGGATCAGGAAGCAAGAAGGTGGATATCCACACCATCCCTGACCTAGCACTGAGATTAGTTCTCCATACCATTACGCGAGCTGCTGGGTCGCAGGCTCTGCATGAGGCCACGAAGACTCAACTCCTGCTGGCCTCAGAATGCATGGGTCCCCTACTATTCAACTGGGCAGAAGCAGTAACCATCAACATGAAAAGACATCTCACCAAGTGCAAACAGGGGAAACTGAAACAGTTCGGTTATGGTTCCATCTTGGTATCGTTCATTCTGGAACGCATACCAATATTCCAGGGCCAAGGGGCCGCAGTGGCGAGTCCGATACCACGAGAGCCACGAATGGCTCGCTGGGCAGCACTGATGCCCAGATCTGGAGGTGGCCAACAGATGTCCTGGAGGCCAGAGTTCTTTAGGTGGTTACGGCGCCAGCTGATCGTCGTGGAAGATTGGCCCTATTCGGGAACTGACTTTACTGGGGACCCAGATCTCCCACTACCAGAAGGAGATGACTGGGACGAGGAGCTGGGTAAGACCTCATATTTTTTATTTTATGTTTATATGTTTTTTTTTGTTAATACACATTCGTCTTAACACAATTATATATGCATGCAGATGTAGGACCTGAGAGACCAGCCGGGATGTCTCCAATCTCCCGGAGGACACAACTCGCCCCTGAGATTCAGGGGGAAGGCACCGGAGGAGAGGAACTGATCCAGAACCTTGAGGGGATTGCCCATGGGATCCCAGACTATGCCCGACTATCAGATGTACTGATGGCATACCAGCGCCACACGGTGGGAGTTCCGAACCGGATCCACCGAATCCTGAGGTGCCTAGTGCGTGCAGTGACGTGCTACCATGAGCACCATGCGGATTAGTCCTTAGGATTTATGCCACACCTATTTTTGAGAGACATAGTGTCTCAGGATGTACTAAGACAATTATGTATATTTTTTGATTTTTATGTGACACACTCTATGTAAACATTTCGATACCTATATATATACATATCTATTTCTAGATGAGTCTTTCTTTACATGTGATGATGATTTATAAACTGCGCAAATGTCTGTCTAATACCAAATTTGCTACTACATCTGTTAATGTATTCAAATTCCTGGGTATATGATGATATGTAATGTAGTCAAAATTCCTTTCCAGTAATCGAATACGCAAATACAGACGTAAGATGGACGGGTTCCTTACCGAATAGTGTCCGTTCAGCTGTAACACCATAAGTTGTGAATCTAGGTACACGAGCAATTCACGGATACCAAGGTTTACTTCCTCGGTTAACAATTCCAACACAACACTATATTCCGCGATATTGTTTGTGGTACATCCTAAACACACACCTTGCAGGTCAATCAACTCACCAGCAGGATCGTAGATTACCCAGGCTGCGGAAGACAGATTCCTGGTACTGCGGGAGGCACCATCCGCGAAACCAACAAATGGATGAATAGACATCTGCACAATCAGGAAGACCCGATCAGCAGAAATATGTTTACAAAGCACACCACACTATGCACACAAATGACAATCACACACCTATGTACACACACCACACCAAGAAATCACTTTAGGCGTAGTACTTTTTAAGGTACATCCCATTCCTAGGCTGCGCCAGTGGAACTCCTTCGTAATCTATAAGCTCGTAGGCCCCATTTTTCAAAACGCGTTTTACTATATAGGGACCGTGCCACATAGGCTGGAGTTTACCGGCTCCAAGCTTATCATGTGCCTGATCGTACAAGAGAACGAGGTCTCCTTCAATGAAAGAACGAGGAGAAACAGTTTGATCAAAATGAGTCTTGACCCTCTTCTTTTGTGCTTCGATGATCAAAGCAGCTAGTCGACGGGTTTCATCCAATCGTTCGAGATACAGAAGACGTTCTTCCTCAGGAGAGGTATCCGGTAATAGCTCCATAGCTAATTTAAGCGAAGGAATTTCACATTCAACCGGCAGAGTAGCTTTCAGACCGTACACCAATTGGAAAGGTGTGAACCCGGTTGCACTCTTATTAGATGTTCGGTATGCCCAGAGAGCTGAGAACAGTTGGAGATGCCAATTGGATTTATGAATCCCGACTGTTCGCTGAAGCATGGTGACCAAAACCTTGTTCACCGCTTCAACCTGACCATTCGCTTGAGGGTAGTATGGTGTTGAGCTGTCATGACGCAAGCCCAACGTTGAAGTCAGCTCCGTCATCATGTAATCACGAAAATGAGTACCATGATCAGTGACGATGGCTTGAGGAACCCCGAATCATGCGATAACGTGGTTGAATATAAATGAAGCAGCTGTTTTCCCGTCAGCAGCTAGTGTAGGCATCGCCTCGGCCCACTTAGTGAAGTAGTCGACGGCGACAATGATATACGCATGCCCCCCGGCCGAGTGAGGGTTACACGTCATAAAATCCACACCCCATTTCGCGAAAGGGCCAACGGTAATAACGGGGTGCAAAGGCAATGGCGGCGTGCGCATATTGCGCTGAAAAATCTGGCATGGATGACATTTACGGACTGCAGTGATACAATCCTTGAATATGGAAGGCCAGAAATAACCTGCCCGCAGAATCTTCTGGGCAGTAGCATACCCGGACATGTGTCCGCCACAGGCGCCACTGTGGCAGTCATTCAAGACTTTCTCAGCCTCTTCCAAGGTAAGGCATCGTCGGAGCACCGAATCTACTCCAATGCAATATAAGGTATCTCCTACGATACGGTAGGGTTGGGACTGGTGCCGAATCCGACGGCGAGCAGTTTTATCCAACTCAGACCGAAATGTCGCGGTCTGAAGATACACTATAATTTCACCATACCAAGGATCTCGAGTATCGATAAGAAACAGCGTTTCGTCCGGTATATGATCTTCTGAGTGTGAGGGAACAGAGTCCGTAGGGAGAGAACATATCAAATCCGCGAAGACCAGTGATTTAGTTGACTTGGCAGTGGTAAACTCCAAGTCAAACTCCTGTAGGATCACGATCCATTTGGAGTACTTTCCCCCTAGTAGTTGTCTAGAAAGAATATACGTCATAGGGTTACAGTCTGAAATCACTGTTATCATGCGCAAAAGGATGTAATGGCGAAAGCGTTGTACGGCATGTACTGCTGCTAAGGCCAACTTCTCGACATGTGAATAACGTGTTTCCGGGTCGAGAAGGTTCCGAGACAGGTAATAAACAACATGTTCATCACCGTTATCGTCATCCTGCACCAAGACCATGGCGATGGTGCTAAATGCGGCGGCTAGATACAAAGTAAAGTCGCGGTGGTAGTCCGGAGGACGAAGCAATGGAGCATTGACTAGAAATGTCTTCAGCTTCTCAAAGGATTCTTGAGAAATTTCGTCCCAGTGAAAGGGAACATTCTGCTTTAACAAACGAGTGAATCCTTTGGCCACCTCAACATAATTCGGGATAAAGCGCCTAAGAAAATTCGCTTTCCCTTGTAGACTCTGTAACTGATACAGGGAGGATGGTGATGGGAGATTTACGATGGCCTCAACCTTTAGAGGGTCAAGGCGAATTCTGTCTTTCGAGACTATAAAGCCTAAAAGACGGCCAGAATCAATGCAGAAGACGCACTTATGAGGGTTGAGCCTGATATTGTAGCGTCTGCAACGAAGGAAAATCTGGCGGAGATGCTCAGGATGGTCCTCTCGCTTACCCGAATGGGCTGGCAAGTCGTCCAGATAAGGTTGTACAATATGGCGAATATCATGAAAAGCGTAGGACATCGCACGCTGAAACGTGGTGCCAGTGTTTTTTAAGCCGAACGGGAGTTTTTTGTAGGCGAAAGTGCCCCATGGACAGATGAATGTGGTCTTATGTCGATCCTCAGGTGCAATATTGATTTGGTTGTAGCCTGAGAAACCGTCCATTAAGGAATAGATCTCACTCCCGGCACATTCGTCGATGATCTGGTCGATGAACGGAGTGGGATAATTATCCTTAGGACAGGCGCGATTGATATCGCGATAATCCACACAGACTCGAATGGTACCCTGCTTTTTATCAACAGGGACGATATTGGACACCCATTCTGTAAGGGGGATAGGATAAATAAAACCCGCATTCAGAAGTTTTTCAACTTCTGCCTTGATGGCGACGGCTTTCCGAGGATGCATGGGACGTAGGCGTTGGCGCATGGGTTTCGCACCTGGGTAGGTTGGAATCTCGTGCATGACAATGCTTGGATCAATTCCCGGCATTTCCTCGTAAGACCATGCGAAAACATCTCTGAATTGTTTGAAAAGCTCGGTATAGACTTGAATCTCCTTGGGAGAACAAGTCACACCCACATGAATGTTCTCAACAATCCCCGGTTTAACGGAGATGTCGATTGGAACCGTTTGAGTAATGTTACTCAGATTACCCTCCGAAAAGACCTCGTGCATTAAGATCGGTGTTTGAAGAGGAGGGGAAGGAACCTGAGTAGCATAACGCTCCAGACAATCAGTCATTGCCCCCAAGCTGGGCATAAACGAGGAGTGATGATGTCCATCGCCCCAGGGCAGCTCCTCAAGAGACATAGTTTCAATGATAGCCTCATCTGAAGGAAAAGTCTCTCTAAGAGGATTAGGTGAATCAGCCTGACCAATCCAGGGGGATTGCGAGTAGACGTCAAGAGCCATGCTCATCGGAGCATGCTGAGGAGGTGGAGGGTCCGATGCGGTAACAATCTCACAGTAGCTGATCTCTACTGGCGTTAAAGGCATGGATTCTCCAAACTCATATACCTGCTCAGGTGTAGGAATAAGCCAGGGGTCATCAGTCCTGGACAACATGTTGACTTGAGCGGTATTCGGTGGTGGTACGGGGAATATACCCATGAGAACTGGGTCTTTGAAAAGACCAGGTCCTATGCTGTCTGGGGGATTCGGAATTTGATCCACGTATGGCACGTTGTTCTCAGAGCTAGAGGTGAAAAATGACAACTGATCTACCGTAACAGTCTTGCCCTCATGGGGGAACTTAATGAATCGAAAGACAGTAGACGGCACGCAGAGCATGGCATGGGTCCAGCTGCGGCCAAGAAGTATATTGTAGTTGAGTTTCGCGTCAACCACTTCTACTTCCACGTTGACAGTTTTTCCCTGTAGTGTGATCGCAAGACTCTCAAGAACTCCCAGGGGTTTAGACTCCCGACCATCAAATGCCTCAAGGGCATTGGGAGATGACGACAGGGCTGGAGAGCCAATGGCCTTCCAGCAGGCGGAGGACATAACACAAGTAGATGCACCCTCATCTACGACGGCCCTATGAATGTTGAGACCGTTAATCCCGACTTGAATGACCAAAGCGATTTGATGTGGAAGCCGGGGAGTAAAGTTCTCCAGATCGAAGGTGAGAAGACTCGAGTCGGCGGGATCGATACCACCGATGGCAGACAGTAAAGCCTTCCGTTGTGAAGGACAACTTTGAAGAACCTCGAGTGCAGACATGGCACATGGCGCCTGTGCCAAATCCTCAACGATACTGTAATGTTGAGCGGCACGAGAATTTGGATTGTAAGAGGATCTTCGAAGAACACCCTTGGGAGGTGGCTTCACAACAGGTTCGGGAGTTGGCTTCTCGATTTCTAATGGACCGGAGGCAGGTGGGGGAGGCGGTCCTTCCGCAACTGCCTTCCCGGGTGCCTGCCGCGGTTCATTGTAATCCTTCGATCGCATAGCGATAGTGATAGGTGCATTAGTCTTCATCATGAAAACCTGAGACCCAAACGGTGCAGATGGTGACACCTGTTCGACCATTTGGGTCTCCTGAGATGGAAATGGCTCTTTTAAAACAGCCGAAGTCCCTTTTGAGCCTTTAAGAAGTTGACTAACTTCGGACCGTCGGGGACAACCCTTAGTATAATGGTCACCTTCACAGATGAGGCAAGGGAATTTCGGCTTACGTTGGGAGCCATCGTCAGTTCGAGATTTAGATTCCGGTTTCGGGGCATCAGATTTTGATTTGCCTTTGCCCTTCTTCTTCCCTTTGGAGGATTTGTCCGTAGGATTGGCCTGGACGGCATTCACCTCCGCAGTTTTACCAGAATCAGATGAGGGGGAATTAGCAGAGGTATTGTTGGAAGAATTAGCCTTCTGCTTCCCATTCGAAGACTTCTTCGAATTTTGAGAAACGGAACCAATGACACCATCCACCGTAGGGGTAGGCGGAGCCTTCGTGGTTCCGGGCCGTGGAGCATCAGTCAAGATGTCATAAAGCGTGCCAGATTGTGAATAGACAAGATCCAAGTACTGGGCACGCGCGATAGCTTGTTCCTCCGTCACACACGCTCCCATCGCGATATCCTGAGCGATTTTATTCACAAAGGAGGTGGTGAACCAGTGAGTCAAAATCTGATCAGGTATGTGAAACTTGATCAGTCGACGACCGCGCCGCCACTCATGGATGTGATCCGAAATGTGAGTGGCCGTGTCCTGTTTCAGAGAAGTCAGGAGGTGCGTCCCGGCCTCATATCGGACCGGTAACTGGAAATGCGTGAGGAAAGCCATGGCTAACGAGTTGAAATCCTGAAAAATACCACGGGATAGCTCTATGTACCACTTGGCGGTAGCTCCTATTAAAGTACGCTGGAAAAGATGCAAACGAATTGAATCGTCGACCCAAGAGTTGGACGAACACCAGAGGTGATACGTCATTACATGCGCCTGGGGGTCTTCTCCAGCTTTGCCCTCAAACTTGGGACAGTCACCTGGTATCTTGGTGGGAACCAGAGGCCAATATGGATTCTGCGAAATCGGATCATTGGTCAACTTTGAAATGTCCGGCAGTTCCAAGGTAGCCAGGAACGGCAATGGAGGATTAACTACCATACCAGTCCCAGGATAAGGTCCGGTACCCGTGCTCCACGATGGTTGTGAATATCCTTGCCCCCATGGGTTCTATCTCGAAGGATTCTAACCGTAGGGAGCATAGTTCGTATAACCAGACTGATTTGGCTGCTGGTAACCATAGTGCGGGGCTTGATAACCAGGGTTCGGGCCCTGATTAGGTGTCTGCCTTGTATAAGCAGCGTTTGGATTTGGCTGCTGAGCGTAGGTAGAACCGGGTGGAGGAGGATAATACTGAGAGCCTCCAGGGTGGTTATAGTTCGGTTGAGACTGACCATGAGGATAATAACCACTCTGAGGATGAGTAGGTTGCTGATAAGTGGAACCCTGCGGAGCCTGGTACGTAGGGCGCAGCTGTTGATTTGGCTGCGGCATTGAATGAACAGGCTGTTGAGCAGAGTGAACGGAATGAGAGGGCTGCCCTGAATGAACAGGTTGACCCAAGTGGGGGGGCTGGCCTGAATGACCAGGCTGGCCCGGGTGACCAGGCGGTGTTGGTTGCGCGGGCTGACCTGGTTGTAAGTGAGCCCCAGGTTGCGCCGAATGGGTCGGCTGGCCTGGAGGCGGAGCACCGGGCTGTACCGGATGAGCCGGTTGCCCTGGTGGAGGAACAGGACCAGGTGCTTGCTGGAAACCAGTTTGACCTGAAGCAGAACCATAGGGTGGTTCTGGCTGATATGCAACGTTAGAAACAGCAGGATACTGCGGTTGCATTGGTAAAGACGGCTCAATTTTCCCCCCAGGACCATAGGCCTGTCCCGATTGATACCCTAGCTGAGGTTGAGCAGGTTGACCAGCAGGGCTATAATATGGTCCTTGTGGATTGTATAATGGCCCTTGCTGGCCCGCAGGGTAGCCTTGGATGGGCTGTCCCTGTGGGTCATACAAATAGCCAGGTTGGCCCGCAGGTTGGCCCTGGAAGGGTTGTCCCTGCGGGTTGTAAGCCTGGTTGTACGGTAAACCTTGAGCATATAGATAAGCCTCAGGAGCAGGAAGGCGCAAAACCTCCCCGTGCTCGTCAAACTGACCTGGGAACGCATACACGGGAGTGCCATCCTGTGCATAGTGCGAAAAGAAGGATCGGTAAGGATCTTGGGGAACTTGTCCAGCTCCGGCGTTCGGCTGCTGCAAAAACAACCGATACTCCTCCGGAGAGATATTCTCCGGTATAGCAGTAGCTAGGTAAACGTGTTCAGGAGTTGGCCCAGCCCTCGTAGCAGATGCTGAGACAACAGAAGAAGAGGCAGCCACACAAACAGTGAGCCGAACGGGAACAGAAGTGACGGGCGTCGAAGGAGACACCCCGGGTGTAGTAGCAGCTGGTCTCGACGCGGGAGATGATATCCCCATAGAGGCTGCAGCTGAAATGATTTGACCCAGAGATCTGTATCCCTGTGGTAAAGAAGGACTGGCTGACAACGTGGTAGCCAGTTCGGAGCCGTCTCCCTCAAACAATCTACGAGGGATGCACTGATAGTCATCAGACCCCGGAATTTCCTCACCAGAATCACTCATGGTTGATCCTGCCGTTAAATCACGCAAAAGATGGCGAGGACTAGGAGGAAAAACAGCAGCAACAAACGGTGAACCCGATGTAAGAGAAAGGAAATCAGCTCCTAATCTCAATTCAGACACAGGGTCCGAAAAGGGCCAATTGAATTCAACTGGTCCTCCAAAGGGTTGCTCGGCGAGAACCGGTCCCCCGTCGGGAAACTCGGAAACAACAGGCTGCTGTGGTTCAACAAAAGATTGAGACGCTTCTGAAGAATCGTCCGTGTAAGGACTACCAGTAGACGAAACCGATGGTTCCGCCACTGTGGCAAAAGACTAGGAGAAAAGAGCAAACACACACACGGGCTGAAAATGAGTTAAGACACACGATCAAACGGTCAACAAGCAATGTCTAAATAGGTGTGAAATCGTGGGCGATTAATTTTACCACATTAGAAAGTAAGAAATTCTACCGTTTCATGTTTTAAGAGTCGAGAAACGATAAAAAGATGACTCTATCTCTTTCAGAGTTGACACAAGCGTGAAAGGACAAGCGCTTGACGGTCTTTTCAAGTTTAGGGAGTTAGAAAAGACCAAATAACTGCTCAGGAAAACTAGGCACAAAGGGTGTACCAAATATCCGTGAACTGCAATATACACCTTGGTTTCAAAAATGAAACAGAAATCGACCAAGGACTTTCCGTACGTGCAGGTAGTCTCCCCGAATGCTGTGTTCGGTGTATCACGGGTATAGGGCGGCGGACTCGGCTTCCGGTGGATAAAGGATTGAAAACCTAGAGGGGTCTCCCTTTATATACGCGACGGTACGGGGAGCGCAAGTCCGTACTAGCGCTGTCTAAAGCCAACAGGCGAACGACAGCTGCTAGGTTTAACGACGCCGGAACACGTCTCTAGCCTAGACCTTCTAAATATGTTTCATTAAGTTCCAATGCTGCCTTAGGTTAATTGAATAAATTTTACAGTTGATCTTCAATTAAGTTTCAATTTCCAGGCCCTATCGTATGTAGTGTCTCCTAAATGCAAAGCTATATGCCACAGTGCAAAATTTCGTTCGATGAAAACTAATTAGAGAAGATTTGAGAGCTTTTACACAAACGAAATGAAAGGAAACCAAGCAACGAGATCTCTAATGCAACTAACACAATTGACAACTTTTCATTCAAAACACTAATCACCAGTGATATGGAAAAGATCACAATTTGCACTAATTAACAAAAGCAAAAGAGATTTTTATTTTATTTTCAGTGTTTAAGAGCTAATATGCACTAAACAAACTTGAAAACAAATGGAGCAACTTGAGAAACGATATTCAAGAGAGCGAAACAAACACATTTCACTCAACAACACAAGCAATCAGATCCCCAAATCGACCGAAGTCTCTCAAAGCAAAGAAAAGACTCAAAAGCTTCCAATGGACCGTGTGATCTAGGTCCAAAGCAAGACCAAACGAGTTTCGAATGAAGAAATGAACAATCACCCAAAAATCGCAATAAAACAATGAACAACTACTCAGAGAATGTGGAGAATCAATCAAATAGTTGACAGGACAATCCAAACACCAAAACTCCCAAGGAGGGCTCGATACACTAAGCCACTAGATGACCTAAGGCTTAAAACGTGAAATCGGTAGATAGAAGCAAACAACCAAAGGACAGAGGTGAATTTCCAGCCAAACAGGACTCCAACACACTCAGGCAGTCGGAAAATCAAGAAGAAAAACACTGATCAAATCCAGAGAGCTCAAAAATGAGAAAACTCAAAAAACTTACAGGGGTGGCGCGACTGTAAGAGTGAAACTGGCGCCAGAAAACAATTGGCGCGGGTTGAACAAAGGCAACATGCGCCAATTGGCGCGACTGTCGGGTTAAAAACCGCACCAGTCGAGTTTCTCAGCTAAAAATTAAAAACAAGCTACTCCAGAAACAGACCAATGCAAGCTAAGCAATCCAAGAAGCAAAAACACACAAAAAACCCAACCCAGAAGGTTCATCAAGCAAGGAAAAGCAAGATACAAACGGCAAGGCAAGACAAAGACTCCAAGTCGTTCAGTCCGTAAACCAAACCAGAGATTGACTGAAGTAGCGTTGATCTACTCCGCTAATGCAAGGCAGAAGCGTTTCGAAGGCTATCTGGCTGTACTTCAGGCTCCGTCTAAAGTTTACAAATCAAACAACAAGTTGGATCCCCAGCGGAGTCGCCAATTTGTTGAGGAGGTAAATCCCCTCTGCGGACAGAGGCGATCCCTACTAGCCCAGCAGGGGTCTAGCAACAAACAAACAATGTCATGACGCAGGTTCCTAATTACGAATGAAAAGGCTGGAGATAGAAGCCTACCTGGATTCCAACGCTAGGATATGAAGAAGAAGCGTCCCCGTTCCTCAGCCTCGGCAGATCACAATCCCTCCACGATCTCCGCGGATGAACACCTGCACATAGAAGAAACGAACAGATACAAGCATAGAAACCAACATACGTAACTAAACATCAGTCAGAAAGGACATTACTCGCATTAACATGATGGAAAACGGAGTGGAACCATAATCATAATCATCTATTAAATAACCAGCGAAGAGAGATTACAACCAAGTTCTGACGTCGCGGTCTCCTTCGGACGGGTTTCTAGTCGTCCACGTCTCGCAAAGCTTGCCAAGGAAAGGAAAAACCTCTCCAGAGTCTCGTGACAATGGTCTCCTTACTTGAGTCAGCCTTAAGGGAAAGAGAGGGTGCTTTACAACACAAAGGCTCTTGGGAATATGGAGATTCGGAGCTTAGGCACTTCAAGACTAGCTTGCCATTGATCTGAGCAAGATTTTATAGATGGGGAAGGAGGAGTTGGGATCCCTATTATTATGGGATTGGCCCTATCAACAAGGAAGGTTCCATGGGAGGTGGCAAAACCACTTCCCTCCATAGAACTCCCGCAGCCAAACCTCCCAACTCAAGATAGGTAATGGTTTGTGAGTTTGTTGGAACTCAACTTCCGCCATCCTTATTTAAAAAACAACTCCCAAATTGGGTGGCGCGACTACGGCTCTATGACAGAGCGCCAGTTGGCGCGACCTCTTTGCAGTAATTTCCCCATTGGCGCGAGTATTGAACTGCTTGCCCGCGCCAATGCCAAAAGGGATGTTTTTCATGATTTTTGCAAGGAGATGTCTCAAGGGCAAATAAAGCTCATGCTCAGAGGGATGCATTGATGATGATTTCAAGGCATGACAATGTTCACAGGTCACAGAATGGGTCCTCCATTGTGCGGGATGGGGAATGGTAAGGACGGTGACAAATTACTGTGTAACAAAGGTTTCAAAGCTTATTTTCATATCTTGTCATCAGGCCAAGCATCGTCCATCTACTACAGCGCAGTCCCTCTCCTTGACTGCGTTATTTCAGTGTGTATCTGTAGTGGGGTTTTGCACCACTATTTTGGGGGGTGAGATCTCAGTGATAGGATCAGCCTTTCACATGAGAGATCTATTCAAGGAGGTCTATTTTAGATTGAGCATCAGATTCAGCCATCTCCATCCATTTTCTTAGTTGAAGTTGCTATTCAATCTTTGGGACTGCAACTCTGACATTTTGCCATTTTTTAGATTTCAGCCAATCCTTCTAAGGATTGTTGTAATATTGTTTTCAGGGGTTGATAGGTTTCTCGCCCACATTTCTTGAGCCTTATATTTTTATATCTTTATATTATCATTCAATATGTTTCAGTGTCTCCTATAAACTATGTTGTCATAGCTTAGGGCATTCTCAGTGTAGGAGTGTATTTCACATTTTATGCATAGGATCTATTGAGGCTTGTATTACCTATCTTGAGTGACTCTTTCCTCAAGATCTTGTATAAATTTCTGTTGCTATGATCAATATGATGGCTATTGATATCTTCTGATATCTTATGTATTAATATAACACTATCATTCCATATTTTTTCTTACATTTTTGTGTCTCCAACTTTTGAATATCTTAAGATATTCTTATTGTTGTAGAAAATCCCTGCTTTGGGATATTATAGTGGTATCAAAGCTAAAATATTGGCTCATCCTATGAGTCTCAGCCAAAGGAGATCAGAAGAGGATGGGATTTATTTCATCATATTTTAGATCCATGAAGAAAATCCCCAAGGAGGATAAGCAGATAGAATAGGAAGGACCCTGCACTTCCTATTCTCATCAAGAAGGATATAGAGAGATGAGTGGGAAAAATGCTCCATCTTCTAGAGGAGAAAAATGGGATAGGCTTACAAAGATTCTTCCTAAATCTATACAAATCATTCAAGAATATTTAAAGAAGATAAGGAGGGAGATGTATGAATAATCTCCAAAAGAGTCTAAATCTAAAGCAAACTATAGATTTTCATATGAGAAGTGTGAGCAAGTAGCCACACACCATAATACATAGTGCAGTCATATGCCCAGATTTTCCATGAGAGAGATGGGAAGAGGAGAAGAATTTTCTAGGAGGGAGACTCTTATTGATTTCCTGAAATATTATGAGTCTCAAACTCATAAATTCTGAGATCATCTCAATTTTTCAGAGTTTTGCAAGATCAAGGTGAAGGGAAGAGAGCAGCGGGATAGATATCTTCTATCTACTTTTGAAGGGTCACCTACATGTTCAGCCAAAGCTTAGGTGGAGGAGTTAGATACCTTCCTGCAGTAGTGCAAAAGTCCTGAAGATGAATCCATCAAAGTTGTAGTGCTGCATTTGAGAGGTAAGGCCTATGCATGATGGATCTTTGAATCCTTTTCTTTAAAAAATATAAACACTACATCTTATGAAAGTTTCACTAAGGCATTAGTGAAAATATTTGATAGAATGATTCATGAGACACATAAAGTGGGGCTAAATAAGGAAACTCAAACAAAATCCTTGCATAAAAACACAAAACCACTTCATAAAACCATGGAGGAGGTTGTAAACTTGCACCATACCTTGTTGGAAGGAAGACTTGCATCTCACATATTTGAGCAAGGGAGCATGGATATCTCCTTTTCAAAAAGGGATCTAATCATTGGGAGGTTGCACATTCATGCTGTAGAGGTTGAGGGAAACAACACTATCACAAGTAGAGATTATCTAGTGCCTCATGCAGAGGAAGGAGGAACTCTTGCTCCAATTGGAGGGGTTCCTATACCTTTGCAAGAAAATCCTCAAGATTTCATGTATGAACATCAAGGCACAACTCATTATCTACATGTGCCATTGATGAGGAGGTGTGGAACCATGGAGACACAAGGAGGAGGCAGGGAGGAGAATCAGCATCATGAGATGAGGAGTACACACCCCTATCCACTTTAGGAGGTTGATGCACCCAAGAGGAAGACTGGATTGCGTAGTAAGGGCATGGACATATTTTTCCATTCATATATGCAATCATCTCTTGATGATGATGTCTCATTGCATGGAGAAATTTCACCAAAGAGACCACTGGATCAGCAGAGAAGGATGGATACTTCACCTATTGAGGCACCACTCATTGATTTCAAAGGATTGGGGACCTTGGGAGAGCTTGATACAGCACAGGAGTCTTGGGTAGGCTCAAGAAGGAGAGACATAACTCTTTGGAAGAGTTAGCACAACCACCTCTTTTCTCTTTGAGGATGAGAGGAGATTCATCTATGAGCTACTCCCTTTGTATGAGTAAAACATATGGTAAGGGTGTTGATTGTTTACATGATGATTTATATAATGTATGTATATATCCCTTAACCATATATGTGCAGGCTGTTGCTCCAAGGAGGAGTGTTCTTTCTTTTAGGCTTCATGGTCTACTTGAGGCCATAAGCATGATTGAGGGCCACTCCCTAGGAGTAATTGGGGAGGAGGTGTATTATGGAGGACATGCTCACTTTACACAATACATCATTCACTCCCTCGATACTTATAAGGAGATTGGAGCAGCACGCAAGTGGTTGAAAAGCCACACATTTTATCAGTCTCTATTACAATTGATAGTCAAGCTGTGTTGGTTACATTTGAGGGACCATTGTCCTTCTCACTTATTACATATGGCAACAAGCATGATTCTCATTTTGGATCCCTATGTTTCTATTATTTATGTCTTTATGAGGAGCATGTTTGGGAGAGAGACACATTGGATGGATGTGTCCTTTGAGGGATAACCCTCCCACACTTTTTGCACTACATGTTCTAAGGGAAGCATGGGAGATGGTATGGTCACCATAGCAACACATCTATTTCCTTCGGAGGTGAGCCATATAATGGATGTGATGCCATATGATGATGATCACCAACTCATCATATGTGGGGATATTTGGGCCAGCATGATTCATAATGTTGGAGAGGAGATATTTGAGGATCCCATCTTCTTCTAGACACTTGAGGGCAACATTATTACAGTCCATGATCAGAAGACACCCTACACTTATATTAAGTGGAGAGGAGGACAACGTGGGGTAGACTATTTTGTCTACCAAGATCAGATTTTCAGCCCACCTACATTGTCAGAGCACAAGGTGGAGGAGAATTTTCAGGGGTTGCCTAGTTGGGAGGTGACTCATTATGCATGGATAATAGCTTAGGGATGGTGGATCCATATGGGGGAGATATTTCCCATTATATTTCAGATCCCATTCCTCAAAGGGACCTCTAGACATCACTTTATTATCCTCTTGAGTATTTCACCTTTACATGATGATAGCTTGATAGATGGCTTGCATGCTACAGAGGAGAAATGTGGAGATTTGATTGATAAGATAGCATATTTTTACTTGGAGGAGTTCATCATACATGGATGCTATAGGGAGAGGAGAAATAACTCAATTCTATCCTTGCATTTGCTTTAGGACAAGCAATCTTTGAGAGGGGAGGACTGCAATGTTCCCAAAATTAGCATGAAGCTCGTTAGAACATTGATTTTTATTATGTCATCTAGGAGGTGAATAAAATAGGTGAGGAGACCCATGAGTAGGAAAAAATCCCTCATAGTGTGAATGGGATCAATAGAGTAGCTTTATTTTTCACCTTCCAGTGTGAAAAGAGGAAAATACATGAGGACAAGGTCAAGTTTGACCAAGTCAACAGTGCTGCCAAAGAGGGTGTGGATTGCTTGGGAAGAAAATGCAGTTTTGATGGGAGGAAGATCACTTGGTGGAGGAAACCCTAATGTGTGGATTCCAAGGCAAGAAGAATTTCATTTGCATAAAAGGAGGAAGAGGAAGCCATAGAGGATTATGTTTTGAGTATTTGATTTTGGTCTATGTAGACTCTTTTCATTCTCGGGCTGTTTAGCAGAGTTGCAGTGGAATTCCTGTTTAGGATTCCTTCTCCTTCTTGAGAGGAATCTTGAAGGATTTCACTTCATTTATCCACAACTAGGCTCAAGGCCAATCCACCTCCTTCAGCTATAGCGTTATTTCTACTGAAGTATAACATTGTGTTGCAGGGTGTTGCAGTGGAGGGTTCCACAACACCATTTCCTTGGCTCATATTTCAGAGGAGGGAGATTCTATTCCTATGGAAGGTTAGTGAGGAAGGTTTCAGAGATGATTTGCATATCTTGGCATTAGGCGAAGCATCTTCCATCTACTACAGCGCAGTCCCTCTCCTTGACTACATTATTTCAGTGTGTATCTGCAGTGGGGGTTTGCACCACTATTTTGGTGAGTGAGATCTCAATGATAGGATTAGCCTTTCACTTGAGAGAGCTATTGGAGGAGGTATATTTCATATTAAGCATCAGATTCAACCATCTCCATCCATTTTCTAAGTTGCAGCTGCTATTCAATCTTTGGGACTGTAACTCCGGCATTTTTCCATTTTGTAGATTTCAGCCAATCCTTCTAAGGATTGTTGTACTATTGTTTTCAGGGGTTGAGAGATTTCTCCCCCACATTTATTGAGCCTTATATTGTTATATCTTTGTATTATCATTCATTATGTTGTAGTGTCTGCTATAAACTGCACTATCATAGCCTAGGGCATTCTCAGTGTAGCGGTGTATTTCACATTTTATGCACAGGATCTGTTGAGGCTTGTATTGCCTATCTTGAGTGACTCTTTCCTCAAGATATTATATACATTGTTGCTGTTATGATCAATATTATGGCTATTTATATCTTCTGATATCTTATGTATTAATACAACGTTGTTATTCCATATGTGTTCTTACATTGCTGCATCTCCAACTTTAGAATATCTTAAGATATTCTTATTGTTGTAGAAAATCCCTATTTTGGGCTATTACACTGTTGGGTGTGGAGCTTGATTGTCTTGTTTAATTTGTATCACAGTATTGGACCCCTGTACCTTAAAATGGGTGGCAATGCCGCCCGTAATTAATCATTGTCGTGGGGGGTCCAGGGGGGGGCGACAGCGCTTTTCAGAGCCCCCCCCTGGCGAGGTTTTCGGGGGCAGCGCCCCCGAAGCTAAAAATATATGTAAAATTGCCTTGTAAAAGTATAGTAATTTCTAGTCAATCTGGGTCGTTCATAGGCGGATGATCTGACGGTAGAAGTTATGTTTAGTTTAGGGTTTTTTTCCCTAGAAGGCAACCTCCTTGTATATATGAGGGTATTATATTACGACTGTGTATTATGTGTGTATTCTCAGATCGAGAAACAGATAGGGAGACCGTGAGAGAGAACAGAGGATATTACAGCGGATCTACTGTAGGTTTTGTCTCTTAAATTTTTGTTGGATAATAGAAAGGAAGGATTTGCTGTTCAGGGTGGACGTAGCCCAAACTGGGTGAACCACGTATATCTGTGTCTCTCTAGTTTTATGTGTTTTGTGTGCTTGTATTTTTTGCATATTTTATGTGTTGCATTGCTCTGTAATATATAATTTTCTAACATACACAAGACAATCCTAGAAGGATTTCCTAAAATATACCAAATGGAAAAAATGTCGTTGTAGCAGGGTTGGGTAGCAACTGCAACTCAAGAACCAGATGGAGATGGTTGTAGATGATGTACAAGATAAATATAACTCCTCCAATGGATCTTCCAAGTGAAATTTTGATCCATACACTGAATATATGACCCTCCACACAAACACTGCAACCCTCACTGCAGATGCTCAATGAAAATAACGCAGTCAATGATAGGGACTGCATTGTAGATGATGAGCAATGGTTGGCCTGATGCTAAAGATTATGGGAATCAACTCAAATCCTCACTCACTAATCCTCCAAAGTAAATAAGGCTTCCTCCTCTGAAAAATAAGCATAAGAAGTGGTGTTCAGTAACCTCCACTACAACACTGTGCAACACAACCCAGCTCTAAACAAAAACAATGTTGTAGATGATGGAGGATGCTTGGCCTCAAGCCTGAATGTGGAGAAATTAAGAGAAAGCTCCTTCAAGAGGCCTTTCTTGAAAGGAGAAGGAATTCTTAAATAGGAATGCCTTGTGCTAAGCAGCATTACAACTCTGCTAAACAGCAGGAGAATGCACAAAGTCTAAACAGACCAAGAAATCAATAATCATCAACATGAATAACAATGGTTGCCTTGCCCTCATTTTAAAAAAGTGAAATACCTCTCACCATGGGTCCCACTCATTAGCGTTTCCCTTACCAAAGAAACCTCTTCCCATTCATACTGCGTTGTTTCTCTAAGTGTTCTCCACCTCCTATCCCAACGCTGTTGACTTGGTTAAACTTGACCTTGTCCACATGCAAATGATCTTGTTCACACATGAGGGTGTGAAATCCAATTTATTCATTATTCTGAAATGTATGGGCCTCCTTACCCATTTATTTATCTCCTAAGTGACATGAGCAAAAATTAATATTCCAATTAGCTGCATGCTAATTTTGGAATATTACAGTCCTCCCCTCCCAAATGTTGCTTGTCCTCGAGCAAGTGCAAGGATAGAACTAAGAAGTTTCCTCCCAAGGCATGGATACTGAAATTTACTTGGAAAACATCTTTCCCAAGTGGATCCTCCATCCCCAAGAAATCATCCATACAAAATGAGTCACCTCCCAACATGGCAACTCCAGAAAATTCTCCTCCACCTTATGCAATCTAGGTGGGCTGAAAATATGAACATGGTAGACATAGGAGCCTACCCCATGCTATCCTCCTCTCCACTTATGATAAGTGTAGATTTTTTTTCTGATCCTATGCTGCAATAATTTTTCCCTTAATAGGCAAGAGGAAGACTAGATCTCCAAAGATCTCTCCTCCAACGTTGTGAATCAAGCTAGCCCAAATCAACCCATATGTGATGGATAGGATATCATCACCATATGGCATCCCATAAATCACATGGCCCACCTCAATAAAAGGAAACATGTTTTTGGCTGTGGTGGCCATCTCTCCTCCCATGCTCCCATTAGAACATGCAATGTAGAAAATGTGGGAATCTCCTTCCCCAAAGGACACATCCAACTCATGTGCCTCTCTCCCAATCATGCTTCCAATACAAATAAAATCAATATCAGAAAATTAAATCATGATCAACAACAAAATTTGGAAAATTCTAGAGGTTTCATGTGGTGAAAGAAGGTACCAACATTTTTCCCAATAGTGACATCGCAATTTTCCAAACTATTGCTCCAGAAAATTACATGGCAAGTTGTTTTTTGTTACATGGATAATTATGTATGTCATGACATATTATGATAAATAGCAAATGGCTAGGTACATCAACTGAACATACATGAAGGAAAACACTTTCCCAAGGCCATATAAGATATGGTTGTCTCCATCATACAATTTGGCCCAATGTTGACCATGGAGCTCAATGAAAATCTTGCCCTCTTGTGGAGCAATGCACTGAATAAGAATGGTAATAATATGAAAATACTGTGTTATACAATCAATGAATGTACAAATAATATTCTTACCATGTGTTGAGAGTAAGCTGATGCATATGTATATGAATAATTCTTCCATAGTGGTATGACACACTCCCATGAAGAAGAATGAACCATATGCTGCATGAAGATCACCCTTCTTATTCTTGGAAATCCAAGTCAAGAAAATCATAGCAAAGAAGATCATACCAATGTAATAGATGTTTCCATCCACTACTCCATCATTCTCACCTCCTCCTTGTCCACCAAGTGCATCAAATTTTAAGTGATCCTGGGGATACTCCATCAATAAACCCATGCTCTCAAGTGACAATGTTGTTGGCCTATGAAAATAGGATCCTTCCAACTCATAGCTCCTTTATTTGACATGCTCATTGTCAAAGATATATCTCACAATGCTGCTATACATAATAAGTTCCTCCCAAAGTGGAAGTAACTCTTAATCATATAAGGCCAAGGATTAGCCCCTTTGCACCATGATAGTGCCATCTCCTACTCCTGCAACATCATGCAAAGTGTGAGAGAAAATCTACCCTTGCTCTCTCAAGTACAACTAGAGCAAAAAAAGTGTTTGTTGCCTGCTCATGCTCTCATCATACAAGTCATGTGATGAAGACATAATGAATGATATGAATTTCACATCAACACCATACATCCATACTCTTTTCTTCTCAATGATGCAAGCATCCTGCCACATCTTTTCCATCCATGCTAAGTGATGGTCAAACTCCTTCAAGAGTAGCCAGTGCAGCCAAGCCTCCTTCTACTTGGTGTCAAATATTTACAAGTGGCTCACCAGCCTCTTGCTCTTCATCCACATCCAATAATCCATTTGTGTATGTCTCCCTCTATTCTCAATCTTGGTACCCTTCCCATGAAGACTACCATCCTCCCAAATCAGATTTTTGTCTTTGCATTTCATGGGATATTGAAATGAAATCCCCTCTATGAAAAAGTTGATCCCATAAGGATCCAAATAGGTGGTAGGAAAAAACCTCCCATCATGATGTGTAGGGCTCAAGAAGTGTCCAAAACAACATGAGAGATGTTATCCATCCTAATATTTCCTCCATCATCTATCTGCTCCCCCTTGAATCCATAAAGATCCAAGTGTGAGGAGGGAAGAACCTCTTCAAACTGTTGAAGAACCTTGCACTCCATGATGTGTTGAAGTTCACCTCCAGTTAAATTTCTCCATGAGATCTCCCTCTCATCAATAGTCCTCCAAAACCAATAAGGTCTTGGATCTGCTGGAAGTAGAAGTCTCTCTTTGAGCTAAGAGGTGCTCATTGAGAAAGGGTCATCTAGAAAGGAGAAAGGGTTTCTCACTTCAATATGTCTACTATCTATCATCCTTTCCTTCAAGTCTTCAAACTCCAACCTCTAGTGTGATATGCAATCCAAAATTGGCTGATGAGGATGATGGCTTATTTCTTCCTTGAATGTTTCCATGTTGCATAGCGCAGTGCAATCTTGCTGCTCTAGGTCCGCAATGTATGTTGATTCTTGGTCATTTAAATATGATTTTCGACAATCCTCCAAAATATTTTCTGAAATAGAAAGCGGAACTTCATTCATACCTTGATGGAACTTGGGGTCTCCTTGTATGGCTGAAATAGTTCTCTCCTCTAATGAAATGGCTGCCCCATTTGCATATGTAGAAGGCTGCTCTTCCAAGGCTATGATAGCACTGGTACAAGTATCCTCCCATGGTGGTGTGGGATTTTTCTCCTCTGATCTTTCTCTATCAAAGGTTCTAATCAACCTTTGAGTGAACTCTGCAAAAGTATTCACCCTTGCATGGCTCAAGTGGTTGAACCACCAAACATTGGCTTCACCCTCCAAGTGCAGTGCTGCAACTTCTACTGCCTTCCTCTCTACCACCGGATGTAGTAGGAATAATGCCTCAAGCTTCTTTACCAAAGCTCTTGCTGTATATGATCCATCATATGTAGGCAATAGAAACCTATTACCTTTGATTCCTCTCTTGTTGTCGAACCTCCTCTCTTCCTTTAACTGAATGAAGTGTGGAAGAGCTAGAGTATTTTTGAAGGCTCTAGGTTGAGATTTTTACTCAACAAGGTACTTACTTAGAATCAAATTATCCAAGTATCTCTCATGATTATTGTCTTATTCCTGATGAGAATAGGAAGTGCATGGTACATCCTCATCTTTTTGCTTATCCTCCTTGGGGAGGTTCTTCATAGATCTTAAGAATGATGATACAAAACTCATCCTCTCCAACATTCTGATCTTATTCTATCTTCTTTGGCTAAAAGTCATAGGTTGAGCCAATATGATGCTCTGATACCACTATAATATCCCAAAATAGGGAATTTATACAACAATAAGAACATCTTAAGATGTTCCAAAGTTGGAGATGCAGCAATGTAAAAACACATATTGGAGTAGCAGCATTATATCAATACATAAATCATGAGAAGATCCAGATATCCATCAAATTTATCTTATAGCAGAAAATGTATACAAATCCTTGAGGTAATGATCACTCAAGCTAGGCAATGCATGCCTCAATAGAACATGTACAAGAAAATGAAGAACACTGCTACATATAGAAAGCCCAAGGCTATGTCTGTGCAGTTTATAGGAGACACTGCTATAGAAATAATGTCAATACATAGATATGGAAATTTATAGCTCAAATAAGTGGGGGAGAAAAGCTCTAAACCCATGGAAACAATCTCAAGGAAATCCTAGAAGGATTTCTTGAAATATACCAAATGGAAAAAATGATGGAGTAGCAGGGTTGGGTAGCAGCTGCAACTCAAGAACTAGATGGAGATGGATATAGATGATGTAAAAGCTGAATAGACCTCCTCCAATGGATCTTCCAAGTGAAAGGATGATCCTAACACTAAAGATCTGACCCTCCACACAAACACTACAACCCTCACTGCAGATGCTCAATGAAAATAACATAGTAAATGAGACATACTGCACTATAGATGATGAAAAATGGTTGTCCTGGTGCCAAAGATGATGGGAATTAGCTCAAATTATCCCTCGTTGATCCTCCAAAGGAAATAAGGCTTCCTTCTCTGAAAAATAAGCACAGGAAGTGGTGTTCAGTAATGTCCATTGCAACACCCTGCAACACAACCCAGCTCTAAACAGAAACTGCGTTGTAGCTGAAGGAGGATGCTTGGCCTCAAGCCTGAATGTGGAGAAATGAAGAGAAAGCTACTTCAAGAGGTGTCTCTTTAAAGGAGAAGTAATTCCTTAACAGGAATGCCTTGTGCTAAGGAGCGCTACAACTCTGCTAAACAGCAGGAGAATGCACAAAGTCTAAACAGACCAAGAAATCAATAACCATCAACATGAATAGCAATGGCTGCCTTGCCCTCCTTTTAAACAAGTGAAATCCCTCTCACCATGGGTCCCACTCATTAGGGTTTCATTTACCAAAGAAACCTCCTCCAATTCATACTGTGTTGTTTCTCTAAGTGTTCTCCACCTCCTATCGCAACACTGTTGACTTGGTCAAACTTGACCTTGTCCACATGAAAATGATCATGTTCACACATGAGGGTGTGAAATCCAGCTCCTTTGATGATCCCTTTCCACACTATGAGGGATTTTATTCATTATTCTGAAATGTATGGGCCTCCTTACCCATTTATTTATCTCCTAAGTGACATGAGAAAAAATTAATATTCCAATTAGTTGCATGCTAATCTTGGAATATTACATGGTCTTGTTCAACCAGTCCTGAACCTTTTACCACCAGCACATGTTTTTTTTTAAGGGAACATGGCTGTGATTTCTCCTACTGTCCCATTGAACATCTCCAGAGATCCCAACATCATAGAGAATGTCTTCATTGGAGTTGAGTGTTCCTCTGAAGAGATTCAAACTTTCACCAATCTCTTTCGAGAGTTTCGTGATTTTTTTGCCTAGTCTTATGAGGAAATTCCTGGTGTAGATCCATCTATTTTCCAACATGAGATCAAGGTATACAAAAATGATAAGCCTATCAGGCAAAAGCTTCATCCGGTCAACCCTAGGAAGGCTGCAACTATCAACGTTGAGGTGGATAAGCTGCTGAAGGCAAGGTTCATTTACCCAGTTCCTTTGACTGAGTGGGTTTAAAATCTCGTTCATGTGGACAAGAAACAAGGAACAAATCAAGTTTGCATCGATTTCAGGGACCTAAATAAATCATGTCCTAAATATAACCACCCCACACCGTTTATAGATCATATTATTGATATGTGTGCGGGGAATGAGATTTTCTCCTTCATGGACGGTTTCTCTGGATATAATCAAATTACTATCTGTCCTGAGGATCTGCATAAGACTACACTTATTTTTCCCTGGGGTACCTTTTCTTACAAGAAAATTCCTTTTAGACTAAAAAATTCTAGAGCTACTTTTCATCGGGCCATGTCTTACGCCTTCCATGACATCAAACATATTATCAAGGCATATTTGGATGATTTAGCTGCTCATTCTCTCAAGAGAATTGATCATCCTTCTCGCCTCCATCAATTTTTTGAATGATGCCAAAATTATAAAATCTGATTGAACCAAAACAAGTGTGTTTTTGCTGTCACATCCAGTCTGTTGTTGGGATTCATCGTGTCTTGTTGGAACAGGGTCTCCTAAAGCTGCAAATTTTGTCTTTTTTTGTATATTTTTTGAATTATTTAGTCTAGCGCAGGGATTTTGGGGTGGGTCAAAGCCCCAAATGAATTGTAATGGGTTAAGGGTAGACCAAGAGTCCGCAAACCACAGTTTGCGGACCATTGGATGCATATGCTAAATTGGTATAAATAGATTAACCTTTTTGAGTCTTAAGGCAGGAAAGAATTGAGATTGATGAGAAGCACGTATTTTTGGATCAGTAGTTGGGTTGTTTGGGTAAGGAATCTTGCTGGCTATGTGCATGGAGATCCTCAGTCCTGCTGTGTGCAGACCCTGCTGGTTATGTGCACAGGCAATATTTTGGGATTGTAAGAGGATTTTGGTATTAATATATATGTGAAGTACTGTTGGATGTCTGATGTTATCTGGATCTGTTTTGTTATGATTGATGAAAACTTACTTTGTATGATTAAGTTGTGAAAGTACCTGTTTGATAGCTGCGAAGGTATATTTGTTTCTGTTATATGAATCTATGATCTGTTAATTGCTACGATTATAGTTGTTGTGTTGATATATTGGTATTACGAACGTGGATGTGAAGGTAATTACTAGATCTATGATCTATTATATAAGCCTTCAAATAGATCTGTTAAATGTGATCTTGATAGGTTGGGAACGCGGACCTGCTTGACTTACCTACTCTCTCTCAGGGTGCAGAAACCTAGTTCCAGCACCCTCCCATAATTCTTTGGGTGATGCTTTGGCATGCACAAGAAGGTCACTACCGAAAGAGCCAGTAATATAGGGGTTTGTTGGCAAACCTTAACCTCTGAACCTGGGTCAGGACCCCTCGAGCCAACAAATGGTTCTGTTGCCGGGACCGGGAGCATTTTGAGAGAGATATGGGGTAATGGCAAGACCATATTAGAAACCTGAGAAAAAATAAATCAACGAGTGGTTTGAAAAGCAAGTTTAAGAATTTGCAGTAAAATAAAATCGCAGTGTGAAGTTGACCGCAGATAAGGGAAAGAATAATTACATTTTCATAGAGATCTACAAAATTTTCTTTGTGACACTTGTGACCGAGCTACAAGAGTGGCCCACAAGGCTTGTAGACTTTCAAAAGTGTTTGAACGACGAGCGGATCATGTAGTGGACCCCAGAGCTGATCTAGAAATTAAAGAAGACTGATAACACCATCACTCGCATGGTAGATCACTGGGTGGAAAGTGTGATAGGAGGATTTGTGATGAAATTTGCAATCAACAAATTTGTGTCCTATTCAGAGGTAGAGTGGAGGTTCTTCAAGGGTTTCTGAGGTAAGTTTTTGAAAAAAATTCCATTACTAATTAAGATATTATTATCCAAAAAGGGAATTTTTTGTAGTCATACAGAGTGAATGAGCTTCGATAAAAGTGAGGGTAGAACGTGTAGTGGTAAATACTACATAACTAATCAAGAAGGAGATCGATCTGTCTACAGTCTAGTAAGAAATTATGTTGTGCATAACCCTCCATCTACGCCACCTTCGAACCCTCTTATGGGTAAGAAATCACCTCCACCACCACCAAAAGATGATATGGCCTCGTACATGAAGCTACCCACCTTCAAGGGTGTAGGAGATGAAGATATGGATCAGTTTTGTTTTGGCACAGGATCGATATGGACTACGCAAAATGTAGCTAGTGATGTGGTGAAAAGGGGGTAGGTATCCCTTGCCTTTGAAGGAAGATACTTGGACTGGTATATGGGATACATCGACCAGCATGTGAATGTGACCATTGAAGAGATTAAGAATTCCTTGAAACAACAGTTCAAGAAGCCCAAGTCCTTTCAGATAGTGAACGATCTAAAATATTTCAAGCAAGGACTGTCCCAGTCTATATGGGAAGCTGACCAACGGCTAAAAAAGGTAATTATGGAAGGAGGATTTCTGTATGATGATAGACAGCACACTGAGTGGTTGATTTTCATGTTGCTTCCCCACCTGTGCATGCCGATTGGTCATCAAGCCATTGAATCGCAAGAGAATAACTTGGAGATTTCTATGAAGCTAGAGGCTACGCCAAGAGATGATACCCAGTTAGGAGTACAAAAAATACAAGGCTAGCTAGAAGCGATGAACATCGAGATCCAGAATCTATAGAAGGAGTGAGGAATAGAGGCTAGCCCTAAACGATGGTGCATACGATGCAGGGTGAATGGCCACACCAAGGATAATTTTCCTCAACTAGCAGACTACATGTAGGCCGAGGGACCCAACCAGTTGCGTCCTAGGGAAGCTGTAGGACCACGTGGGCCAGTGTTGTGGTGCGATGATTGTCACATTGCTGGGCTGCACGATACCAACTGCTACCCCAGCCTTGCTGCATATGTCCTAGAAATAAAGCAATAATGGTGCAGGTTCTGTAGATCTGTAGGCCATGATGAACATAACTTCTAAACGTATGATCTGATGATAGATCAAGGAAACCTATATAGGTTACAACCGGATCCATCCTCGCCAAGATCCCCCTTGGGCATAGGTGGCTCCCCAGCTAGGGGCTGGGGAGGGGGCCGAGGTGGAAGCGCAGTTAGGGGTAGATTAAAACTCGTCTGCTATAACCGCGGGGAGGTAGGCCACTTTACAAGGAACATGAATCCAACAAGGAAATCCTGTAGATATTGTAGATAGCTGGACCATGTGATTAAATACTCCCCGATTCTAGTAGCCAAGATGCAGGAAAAGCAGTAGACACCTACACAGAATGTACAAAGGGTTAAGGTAGAACCTCGAGACAAGGGGCCAAGTGTTAATGTGGTAACACACATCGGCATGGCCATCGGAGGGCCTACGAAGAAGGCTGAGGTGGAGCCTCTTATTCGTAAAGAAACCACTAAAAAAGAAAGTTTGGACTTACAAAAGGAGAAGGAAACCTTTGTCGCAACTTGTCAATACTTCGCTAAGGTTGTTAAAACTGACCTGCAAGCCTCCATGAAAATAAAGGCATATGAGGAAGTTAAACCATTCCTACAGACGTGTATGAATCTGTTGAACAACCAAAGGGCCATAGAAATCCTCCAAGATTTAATCGACAACTTCATAAAAAGAACAACCCCAGCAATGGAAGTTAAGGATGCGCACAAACTATATAAGCATAAGAGACGCATTAGTAGGGAGATGCGGTTGACTGCGTAGATTGGTGATTATGAGATGGATCAGGTTATTCTAGACCTAGGATCAGATGTTAACATACTACCTAAACAAAATTGGTGGTGAATGGGAGAACCTGAGTTGGAATGGTCCATTATCCAACTACGCATGGCCAATCAACAGAATATCATCTCGTTGGGAAGACTATCAAATATCACGGTAGACATCACAAGAGTTAAGGTCTGGGCTAACTTTGAAGTCATTCAGATTGTAGAAGATGCGGACCCCTATCCTGCACTCCTAGGATTGGACTAGGCCATCGATATGGGTGGTATTATCAATTTAAGGAAGAGAAGCATGGTGTTTGAAAGTGAAGGAACACGGTTGATCCTACCGCTAGACCCCACAGAAGGAGAAAGGTATACAGATCTAGTGCGTGAGGAAGAGGAGGTGGATCACATCTATAAGTTAACTATGAGGGACAAAGACTGGATCAATCCTACCACCAATGGTGTGCTTTGCTAGGATAAAGATAGTGAATTCTCCTTGGACTCTGACAAAGAAATAGAAAACTGGCAAAAATGGTTGCTCTACACTACGCTTCACTGTGTGTGTATCACAAGGGATTTCCTATGCATATCCTCAGAGCTAAGAGAACTGCCCTACTTTCATGGTTCTTGTAGTATAAAATAATTTTTATGAAAATTTGAAGCTGAGGTTCCTAGAGGACGAAGGTTATGGGCCCTTAATCTAGCCATGCATGCAACACCTGCAAGATGGTGGGACACACATAAGGACGCGTTCCGGGACTGGGAGGAATGTCAAGACATGATGATCCTGCAATTTGAGCCTCCGGTTGATGTTCGCGTCATGAAATTCCTTGGCCTAGGGGATCCGCATGAACACTTGTTCTCTTGGATGGAGAACTGGTATGACCAAACTACAGAGGAATGGGTTCACTTGTTTATTCATGCATTGGGACCAATCCCCACTACATGGTACTTGGATGCAGAGTTACATCAGTGCACCCGCCACTAGGAAACTCTAAAGGATGAATTCATAGGAACATTTAGATTAGCAGGGGGCTCGGAGGCACTTGATGAAGCTCTGCAGGATATAGACACCTTGGTATTTGGTGAATCTAGCCCCTACGAAGCATTGGGGACACCAACATAGGAAGCGTGGATGCAGGATATTTTCAATTGTTACAATATAAATATAGAAGAGTGTGATGAGGATCCACGCAATGTCTCTATCCCAGAGTTAGAGGGAGAGAGCACAGTTGTGGGACCTCCACTACAGACTGTGGATGTGATGAAGCCTCTGAAACTGTGGGAAGTCAACATTGGCACGACAGAGCAGCCTAAGTTGGCTAAAATTGGGGACTACTGGGATGATGACACTGTAAGAAAAGTTGTAAAATTTCTCACCGAATATCAAGACTTATTCCCAACCAAGTTTTCAGAGCTCAAGGGGATCACAGGGGACCTAGGGGTTATGCACATCACACTAAAACTGGAGGTGTGCCCTGTAAAGTAGCGACCTTATCGGTTGAACCCTACGTATAAGCAAAAGGTTAAGGAAGAAATCGATAAAATTCTCGCCGCATGTATTATCGAGTCGGTCGAGAAATCAGATTGGGTAAGTGTGATGGTGGTTCAGGATAAGAAAACGAAGGGGGGAATCCAAATATATGTGGAATTACACAATTTGAATGATGCATGTGTACATGATCCCTTTCCGACACCATTCTCAGATGAGATCCTGGATAGCATAGGAGGCCAGGAAGCGTACTCTTTCACTGACAGATTCTCAGGATACCATCAGATCATAATCGCACCAGAAGATCACAGGAAAACTAAGTTTGCCACCGAATGGGGATCCTTACAGTATACAGTCATGTCGTTTGGACTCAAAAATGCCCCTGCTATCTTCTCGCGAGTATTTGTTGTAGTGTTCAAAGAATTATTACACAAATTTCTGGAGGTGTACTTCAATTATTGGACTATCTTTGGGTTAGTAAAGATGCACGTTTCGAACCTGCACATGATGTTTGACACCTATCGAAAACACCATATTTCCCAAAATATCAAGAAATGTATCTTCTGCGTACCCTTCGGAATCTTGCTCGGACATATATTCTACCGTCAGGGGCTAATGGTTGACCCTGTGAAGGTTGCAGTTATCATCAATCTAGCAATACCTACAACCAAGAAATAGTTGCGCTCGATCCTTGGACATACAGGCTACTTCAGAAAGTTTATTCAGGGATATGCACTAATCACAACACCTTTAGAGAAGCTTCCTAAGAAGGATGTTTCATTTTTTTGGGATGACGAGTGTCAGAAGAGACTTGAGCTACTCAAGGAAAAGATGGTATTTGTGCCTATCCTTATTTTTCTTGATTGGGTGAAGGTATTTCATGTTCACGTTCACGCTTTAGGAATCACCCTGGGAGCGATCGTCATGTAGCCTGGCAATGCAGATATTGATCACCCAGTTGCATTTGCTAGTCTAAATCTCTCTAGTGTAGAACACAATTATACCACCATGGAGAGGGAGGGGTTGGCCATGGTCTATGCATTACAGAAGTATCAGCACTATCTGTTAGGGGGGCACTTCAAAATGTTCATATATCATTCGGCTTTGAAGTACGTGGTGAATAAGATTGTGTTGGGGGGGGAATCTACTAATGGCTTCTGCTCTTCTAGGAGTACGACTTTGAGATCATTGTCAAGCCACAGAAGTTGAATGTTAGGCTATATCACTTGTCTCGAATCGAGAATGGTTAGGAACCGACCAACCTAGAGGAAGGATTGCCTAATGTGTAGCTATTTTCTATTAAGGTGGTTGATGCACACTTCGCTGACATCATTCAGTTCCTGACTATAGCCATGGCGCCTGTGGAGTATTCGGTGGAACAAAAGAAAGATTTGGTTGCCGCGCTGCAAATTTTACCATCATCGCAGGACATCTATATAAGATGGCAGCAGATGGAGTGTTGTGCAGTTACGTCCTGGAGCATGAACAACATCATATCTTGGCAGAAGCCCACGATGGGGTAGTAGGAGGTCACTACACAGGGAAAGAAACGGCACAAAATATCTTAAGAGCTCTCCTATGGTGTCCTACCCTACATACTAACTCTCACGACTATTTTAAATCCTGCGATACATGCCAATGGATAGGAATTTCATTGCGTAGAGATGAAATGCCCCTTCAACCACAAATGGACCTGCAAGCCTTTGAAAAATGGGCCATCGATTTTGTGGGACCTATTAACCCACTCGGAAAGAAGACAGGAGCGTGCTACATCATAACTGCCACTGACTATGTAACTAGGTGGGTCGATGCACAATCAGTGAAGGATTGCACTACAGATACCACTGAGCACTTCATCTTTAGCATATTATCACCAGATTTGGGTGTCTGAAAATCTTGATGAGCGATAGGGGTACGCACTTTGTTAATGAGACAATACAAGCCTTAATGGAGGAATTTCGAATCCATCATGCGAAAAGCACTCCATATCATCCTCAGGCGAACAGAGCGGTTGAAGGATTCAATAAAGTCTTGGATAACACACTAACTAAGGTCTGTAACACCAATTATAGCGACTAGAATGTGTGCATCCCATCTATTCTTTTGTCCTATCGCACCACCTGTAAAAATTTGACAGGGAAAACACCGTTTAGGATGGTTTATGGAAAGGAGGCCATTATGCCCATGGAATATATTGCTCCTAGTCTACGCATCGCAACCTTTACGAATATGGTGGAGCCTGATATCATGGAGGAGAATTTAGTGCAACTTGTGGCTTTGGACGAAGACCGTTTTATTGCTAACTTCCATCAGTAGGTTCAAAAGGCACGAGATAAGGCCTGGCATGACTGACATATCTAAAAAAATTCCTTTGCAAAAGGTGACTTCGTGCTCCTTTACGATAGCTAGTTTGCGAAACACCTAGGGAAGTTCCAACAGCACTGGCTTGGACCCTATACAGTTAAGGAAATCATGGAAGGCGGAGCTATTCGGTTAGCTACCCTACGTGGCGATATGCTACCCAGCTATATCAATGGTATTCAGCTCAAACCATATCAAATCAAATGACTATATGTCCGGAGTAGCTGTATAAAGTGGGGCAGACCCACCAAGGAAGGTAAGCACCGCAGGTACCATGTTACGCACAGGAGGCAGCCACAAGTTTGGACGCTCAACCAGAGGCACAGAAATAAACTCAGAATGTAGTAGGCATGCTGGAAGTGTAGGGGGTACACTCAAAATGCATGGTTGTGCTAGGAGCACAAGGGTATGTTGAGTGCACCAGGGATGCGAAAACTAGCCGTTGGAATAGTCAAATCGGGTAAAAAGAAAAAATTACTCTTGGAAGGAGCGGGTGGCTGGAATTTAATGAGGTGATTTCTAGAAATTTTTTCTATTTTCCTTATGGTAAGTTCCAAGTGAAGTTTACCCTACCATTGGGTGATCACAAACGCTATAAAATGGACATGATAGATCAAACAAGGGTTTTGTATATCTTGAATAGCTTGTACTTGGAATGTTTGTCCTTAATGAATTTGTGTTGTAAGAATTTCTATGCCTATAGTGTCTATTTCATGTCTAAGAAACCTACTCCCTCTAACAGTAGAAATCCTGAGTTTGTCTTTCGCGCCAGGATGACGACCACGAATCCTGTTGAACCCTCAAAACCAGTGACCTCGACGGAACAAGGAAGTGAGGAAGTGGTGCAGATTGAGTCTGAAGCTGAAGAAGTTTTCTCCATGCCAATCACAAAGAAGGGAAAGGAAAAGGTAGAAGACTCAGGGAAACCATTGAAACCCACAAAATGGGCTGGAGGGAAGCCCCGTAATTTCCCGAGAAACGTAAAATCCTCGTGGGTGATGCCCCAAGCACGTGTTGCTCAGGAGGAGGCCCAGCCCACCAACCCGATTCATTGGTTACCTCCCTTCGTCCGGTCATGTAGGCCCTCGATGCATACACCGAAGAACCTCGATGACTTGATCACCTATCTGTAGATGCCACTGACCCCAGGAGAGGTCCTCGTCATTGGTGAACCTTTTGGACGGATCCATGAGATAAAATTTGATGATTGTTTGGTCTCAATCTAGTCTCCTAAAGTGAGTTCATTTAATTGTCAACCAGGATTTGTAAACTGCTGAAGTGAAGTGTACTGTATGTACCTAGGTACTTGTTTCCTAATGCGTTGTGTGTAGTGTTTTGTGATGTTTTTGGTCTTTTGTAATGATTTATGATGTTTTTGGTCTTTTTGGTGGTTTTATGTTTACAAGGTGAAATGCCTAGAAAGCTAATGGAAAGGAACTGGCAATCAAAACAGAGTTAAGCCTAATTGATGGAATGAAAAATGGTAAATGCAATTGGAAACACTGAAGCAGAATCAAATCTAAACTATGACAAAGTAAAAGCAAAGCTTGATAATGACTTTTAAGCAAATGATTCAAAACACAAATTAAACTTGAGAAATGATCACTAAGTATGCAAATCCTCTAACTAATAAATTAAACAACTAACTTACAATGATGCAACATTTTGTCCTTGATTAGAGATTTGAAACATATTTAGAGGAAAACATTGTTATCATCATAAGATCTTCTATTCTAGAACTAGTTCCTATCTCTATTCTGCAATTCAATTGAATGTCACAAAACCTTTACTCAAAAGTTATTGATTTCTTTTCAAAGTAGGCTTTTGAGGGAGGACTCTGTTTATGAAATGATGAGGAAATTGCAGAGGTACTTCAGGCCTTAAAATGATGTTGTCTTCTGTTCATATGGTTATAGGTCAATTATGGATTTTAGAACAAGAAGAGGTTTGTGAATAATGAAGGTTGTTTTGTTAATCCTAACAACTGAAGTTAATCTAATGTGCAGTGGATGACAATCTGGATGTGGAGTGCAAGTAATATGAGTTAATCTAAGAATGAACTTAAGATGCCACTAATCTAAAACAATGCTAAACTACAAGTCATTATCAAACTCAAAATAAAATAACTGAATCATGAATTAAGTGCAATGAAACTCCGGAGTATCCTAACTATGCTATCATGCATTATTCTATGAAGTTACACAATCTGTTTGTCCATCATTAGTGATATTTTGGAAGAGTTCCTTCTTTTGGAAGAGGTATTAGGACAATTCTGACTGTGTAATTGAATGCAAATGCAAGCAAAAGACTGAAAGCAATGAAAAACTAAGATATCATATCCATATCCTACTCTTCATTATGATGTTTTGGACAAGCATTTAAGAGCAAGAACAGAGATGATACTTAGTGCAAACACACAACTAAATCACTCATTATCACGGCCATGTCTTGAAATTCTTAAGAATTTCTTGGAAGAGTTTCTTCTTGTGGAAGAGTGATTAGAACAAGTGTAACTATGATAGTGAACAACAAAAAATAAAACTAAATCCTACAGTACTATAGCCATTCATCATTCATCATTATAATCTTTTGGAAGAATTTCTTCTTGTGGAAGAGTTAGAATGAATATAACTACAGTAGCTAATTAAAAACAACTATGATTTCAACTCCTAATCCTACAATACTATAGTCATTTCCCATTCATCATTATAGTCTTTTGGAAGAGCTTCTTCTTGTGGAAGAGTTCGAATGAGTACAACTACAGTAGCTAATTAAAACAACTATTAATTCAAATGCAAAGCGTAAAGGCAGCTAGAAGACTTATCTAATTTACGCAAAATAAATCCGTGCAAGAGGCAGGGGCCCTCTACCACCTGACGGAATTCAACTCTAAATCAAATCAATGCCTTCACAATAACACTGTCTTCTTCATTAAAGATGAAAGAACTTGAACATAACACTCTGCGTCTTCAGAAATGTAGCACAGAGTCTAAACAAAATCTAGTATCAAATCTAACATAAAATCTCCAACATAGCTCTCGGTCTCCCAAGTGTTTATAAAGCAAATGCACATAACAATACTTGCAACAATTCAGGAACACTGTCTTTCCTTATCGGAATCACGTTAGGACTCTTTGAAGTGGCTGCGTGAAGAGGAAAAGACATCTGGACTGAGACAATCCTAATAGAAGTCTTCCTTCCTAAATGTGTTCCCCACGTTCAAAACCATACCCAGAATTCGTTTCTTCCTCCATGATGAGCAACGAACCATGTAGACATGACGTGGATCATGCCCATATGCGGTTTTTATCAAGAGGCCACCTGGAACATACTCAAACGTGAAGGCAGCTGCAGAATCGCCGGTTAGCTACGGAATGTCTGCATTCTGCAGCTAGTTCCGGTCAAAATTCTTTACAATGGAAAAAATCACAAAATTTAGCAAGTCAGTCATGTAAATCATTCTAGAAGTAATTTTAACTATATTCATTGATCAATTGGGTCTAAGATAGCAATGGACAAGGGAAAATGAGGTAAAATAAGGTGAAGGAAAGCACAATTTTGAGGCTCAACATACCCCCACTGCTGTCTCTTTGCATGTCCTCATGCAAATTATCCTATGAACTCAGAGGCTTCTGCAAGGACATCTAATCCTCTTCTTCTCCTTTGTCTGGAAGCTAGAGATCTTCTGGGTTTTCTGATAACAAGTTTGAACCTTAGGTTGGTGAGTGCCCTGATTAACTTTTTGTTCCTTGTCTTCAACTTCTCATTGGTCTTCTCCACTTTGTCTATATGCAGGGATAAGGTTGAGTTCATATCAATTTTTGAGCTTGACTTGATCCTTGAGAATTTCATTCTCATTTTTTATGTGTCTATTCAGTAATTCTAACTCATACCTATCCCTTCTTAATATATCTATTTCAGACAGTGGAGGACTGGGGGTTCTCTCTCTGCTTTCTGAAGCTCTTCTCTCCAAAGTTTCCACATAGTCATAACTTTCCTGTTGAGCAGGGTCAACTTCAGGGGTTCCTTCATAAAAATCCTCTTCAACATCCTCTTCAATGGATGTTTCTTCATCTTCTATATTGATTACCCCTGTTTGTTTGATTAGTGTTTTGTTCAGTTTCCCCTTTAGTCTGTGGCTTCTTCTAGGCTGAGAAGATCCCTCTCCTTTCTCCATGGCAGATTTCCTGATTATCTTTTCTTCCTTAAGCTGTCTTTTGATTTGAGTCAACTTTTCTAAAATGATTTCCTCACTGCTCTCTTGGACTTTTTTGTCAATTTCAACTTTTGAAGCCCTCCATTTCCTACTTCTCTTTGTAGGCTGTGGTTCCGGTGAGGGTTCTTTTGGCTCTTCAAAATGATTTCTTATCAAGAAATCGTCCCATGTATCATTTGTTTTAGCTAGATGATGTTCAATCAAAATTTTGACTAAACCATGATGATATAGGGTTGTCTCTAAAAATTGAACTCTTCTTTGGACACAGGAAGCCATCTTCTTCAGACTTTGAAGCAAGAAATATGGTAGGTTTAAGTCTTCCCCCAGGAAATGCATCATTAATCTAATGTGGTAGACATAAAATGTTCCATATCTACCCTCACATGTAATAAATTTTTGCAGAAGAAGTAGTATGTTTCTCCATTTGTTTTTCAATGCAGAACTGGGAATTCCTTTCTTAAATACACTGACATCCATACCTGGTGATTTTAAAATTTGTTTCCAGGAGTCATTTTGGAATTCTCTATTTTAAAACCATCTCTCTCGAGTTCTGAGCAATCCTATAGCCTCTTCAATGAAAACTTCAGTGACAGTAAATTTGACATCTCCCACTTCCACTTCGATCCCTTGAAATGATCTTGCAAATGTTTTAGTGACTTCCTTGTGGAAGCCATTAAATTTCTAAAAAATTGAAGCCATCCTATTTGTTGTAACATTTCTTTGCATTGAGGGTAGCCTTCTAAATATTTTGAACCTACTGGTTCAGTCCTTACAATGAAACCCATGATTGCTTCTTCAATATTCAAATTAACACTCTTCTACCCACAAAAATAATGACTTTCACCTTTGAATTGAAATGGCTTTAAGTTCTGAATGGAAATGGCTTCAAACTTGGAATGACATACCTCTGATTAATAGTGGCAACAGCTTCAAAACTTCGGGCTAATATGCCTCTGTTGACAATTGAACTTTGGACTGATATGTCTTTGTTTTACAGTGACAACTGACTTCAACTTCTTCACTGCAATACCTCTGGCTCTTGGTAGCAAATGGTTTCGATTTTAACACTGCAACACCTCTGTCTTCTAGTGAAAAAAGACTTCAAACTCCACACTGCTACACTTCTGTGTTTATAGTAAAAATGCTCAAACTCTGCCCACAGTGATATTTTGTCTGCCCACGGAATGAAATGGCTTCAAATTCTCACGCTGCTATGCTTCCAAATTTACCCTTTTTCTCTGCTCTGAGTTTACAATGCTCAACGCTATTCAAACTGATATCCTTTGGCTCTGCTCTCGGTGATAATAATATCTCTGTCTTTGGAATGAAATGTCGGCTACAGAATGGTGTGATAGCAGTGGTCACGGAATGAAGTAGTGGAGCGAGGTGGAGGGAATGTATTAATGATTGAAGAGACAACGGAGGATTTTACAACGGCAGAGGGAATCGTCATTGAATGATTTGGTTAAGAGACGTGGAGAATTCAAATACCTTGGCCATTTTAATTGTTTAAATGATATCGGATATGAAATTTGAAATGAGGAATCTTAATCCAAAGTCTGTGGAGGGTTTATTGGTATTGATCAATAAAAAAAATTAAAACAACCTTTTCGAACAATCCATAACTAAAACTATGCTAAACTTTTATGAAATTCCATTATAATTTAAACTTGTTACCTCTGCCTTTCATTTGATTTTTGTAGCCTTTGTCTTCGTGTTCACCTTTGGAGGAGTTTTCATAATTTTCTTGATGCTTTTGATTCATGGATACACTGGGTCACTTTGTTGCAATTATAATGTCTGCTGGTTGATGCCTTCAGGGTTTGTAGCTGCGGAAAGACTGTCTGGCTGCAGAAAGGCTGATCAGCTGCAGAATGTTCCTGTAGAGCACTTTGATTATGAAAATAGAGTGTTTTTGGAATATGGGTGAAATGTTATATGTTATGAATGAAGATGGATGATGGATTATGATATGTATGAAGTGGATGATGAAATGGAATGGATTCAGTTTATGAAATGGAGTGAAAGAACATAAGGACTGTACTGCAATTCATGACATGTTTTATTCACTTACAGCAAGACATCAAATTCTAAATTTTGTCATAAAAATGAGATGGATGGAGGATGGAATGAGATGAATGAAAACTTGGAATGAAGTGGAACATGAGTAAATGAATGAAATGGAGTATAAGTGAATGGAGTGATGAGATGAATCATAAGCACTATGGAACTGAACTTATGATTTTTGTAACAGCTGCTAGTACAAACAAAAGTGGGAAAAGTTAGAGTGTCAGAGAGACTCTGATTTTCACCCTATCTTTTATGTATAAACATGCCAATCAATGATTGGTTTTCATGTTTATACCTTTATTTATTTATTTATTTATTTATTTATTATTTTTTTTAAAGAAATGCTTCAGAAAATTTAATCAAGTTGATGAAGAAGAGAGGTTCTTCTTCATTAACTTCACACCATTGCTTTCTTGGAACTTTTTGACAAATTCTTCTCTTGAGAGTGGTTTGTGGTATATCTTCAATCTATGACCATTCACAAGAAAAGTGACATTTTCTTCATCTATAGTTCTGATTTTGACTGCCCCATTATCAAAAATTTCAACAATTTCATATGGCCAAGCCAATGTGTCTGAAATTTACCTTGAAAATCCTTGAATTTTGAATCAAACAAGAGAGCCCAGTCACCCTCTTTGAATTTCTTCTCTTTGATGTACTTGTCATGCCATCTAGCCCTTTGTTGTTGGACTAGACTTGTTTTCTGAACTGCATCTTGTCTGATCTCATCCAATTCATTAATTTTCTCCAGTCTATGCCTTTGTGCCTCCGTTAGATCAAGTCCTAGCTGAACTGCCATCTTGAAGGTTTGAATTTGGAACTCTATGGGAAACAAGACTTGCTTTCCATAAACAAGAGTATGGCCTGTTTTGTTTATCCATGTAGTTCTATAGGCCCACAAGGCTTCAGGAAGCCTATCTACCCAATCTCTTCTATGTAGATGAACAGTCTTTGTTAGGATTCCTTCAATGACCTTATTAGTGGATTCCACTTGACCATTTGCTTGTGGATGATAAGGAGTAGATGTTCAATGTCTGATTTTGTATTTCTCCATCATTTGCTCCACTAGCCTTGATGTAAATTGAGCTCCTTGATCTGTAACAATTTCCCTTGGGACACCAAAACGAGTAAAAATATCCTCAAAAAGAAAATTAACTACAGATGATTCATTAGCAACAAGTAATGGTCTAGCTTCTACCCATTTAGTAACATAATCAGTGCAAACTAATATGTATTTCTTTTGTCTTGATGGAGGACTAATAGGTCCTACAAAATCCAAAGCCCATTTTTCAAAAGGTTCAATGTGTACCTGAGGTTGTAATGGCATCTCACCTGAAGGAGAAGGTTTCCCTACCCTTTGGCAACTGTCACACCTTTTGACATACTCTTTAGCATATTTAAACAAGGATGGCCAATAATATCCTAGATTAAGGATCTTATAGGCTGTCCTCTTATCTGCAAAGTGTCCGCCACAAGGTTCATCATGACATGCCTTGAGAATTTCAGGCATCTCATCTTCACATACACACCTTCTAATGATCAAATCTGGACCTGTCTTGTACAACTCATTACCGACCCATGAATATCTTGCACTATCATTAATGATTTTTCTTTTATCCCTTGCATTCATAATTGAAGGAAATTTTCCTGAAACTAAATAATTAGCAATATCAACAAACCATGGAGTTTGAGTAGAGATTGCAAAAAGATATTCATCAGGAAATTGATCTTCAACCGGAGTGTCATCTTTGATATTTTGGATTCTAGACAGGAAATCAGCCACAGTGTTTTGTTTTCCAGGCCTATCTAGAATAGTAATGTTGAATTCTTGCAATAGTAACAACCATCTTATAACTCTACCATTAGTGATTGATTTTTTCATTAAGTATCTAATTGCAGAATGATCAGTGTGAACAAAAGTTTCATAGCCTGTTATATAGTGTCTAAATTTGTTTATGGCATGAACAACAGCTAAAAACTCTTTTTTAGTTACAGTATAGTTTAACTCTGTAGGAGTCAAATTTTTACTGATATAATAGATGGCATAGGGAATTAAATCTTTTTGTCCCAATACTGCTCCTAGAGCTGTATCGGAAGCATCTGTCGAGATATGAAAAGGTAACTTCCAGTTAGGTCCCCTTAATATAGGTGCTTCAGAAATTTTGGTTTTCGGGGTTTCAAAAGCTAACTGGCAATCAGAAGTCCACTTAAATTCACAATCTTTGGTGAGTAATTTGAAGAGTGGAGATGCTATTTTGGTGAAGTTTTCTATAAATCTTCGATAATACCCTGTAAATCCTAAAAAACTTCTAACATCTCTTTGGAAACTTGGAATGGATAGGTTAGAAATGACTTCAACTTTTGCCTCATCAACTCTAATCCCATCCCCTGAAATGTGGTGCCCTAAAACAATACCTTCAGTAAACATCATAAAACATTTTTCATGACTAAGTGAAAGGTTTGCTTCTTGACATCTTTTTAAGACTTTTTCCAAGTTTCCTAAAGCCTCTTCAAATGTGTCCCCATAAACTGTGAAATCATCCATGTACACCTCTACACAGTCATGTATTAGATCCGAAAAATTCCTAATACTGCCCTTTGGAATGTTGCAGGTGCATTGCATAATCCAAATGGCAATACTCGGTAGGCATAGGTACCCCAAGGACAGGTGAATGTGGTTTTGTCTTGGTCTTCAAGTGCTACTTGGATTTGATTGTAACCACTAAACCCATCTAGGAATGAAAAGTACTTTTTGCCAACTAATGTATCTAATACTTGATCTATGAAAGGTAAAGGAAAATGGTCTTTAAGAGTAGCTTTATTCAGTTCTCGGTAGTCAACACACACCCTCCATTTTCCATTTTTCTTTGGCACAATTACCAAAGGAGAAACCCACTGACTATCTAAAATAGGATAGATGAAATTAACATTTAACAATTTTTGCAATTCTTCCTTAACAATTTCCCTAAGATTTGGATTCATCCGTCTTTGAGGCTGTCTGATTGGTTTGCAATTTGCCTCTATATAGATGTGATGAGTACAAGTCTTGGGGCTTATCCCTTTCATGTCAGTGTATTCCCATGCATATGCATAAGAATGTCTCTGTAATACTTTGACTAACTCTTCTTGTTGAGATTTTTCTAGGTTCTTATTTATATTCAAAGTTTTGCCTGGAAAAATTTCACTTGTAGAGCTGCCAAATTTGTCCATAGAATGAAGAGACATTTGCCTAGATGACAAAAACTCAATATTGGATCCCTCTTGAAATGATTCATGTTTGTGTTCTGGAGAAGATTCAAAGTTTTCTAGAGTATTCAGAATTCGATTATATTCACTAATTTCTGAAATTGTGAAGAGTGGTTGTAAATATTCTTCATCCTCTATCCATTGAGTGTCATCTAGATCTGTAATTGTCCTAGCTGGAGGATATAAAGTGAATTTCTTTGTTGAACTACCATCAGAAATATACATATCACCAGACCTACAACTAATAAAAGCATCAGCTGTAGCCAACCAAGGTCTTCCTAATATAACATGATGGCCTCCTAGATTATTCTTGGGAGTTAGGAATGAGTGTGTTTTGAATTTCAATTCCGTTGATGTGAATTTTGACAACTGGATTTCCTGGGTCAAGATACTTTGGAATAGCAATCTTGCCCATCATAATGTCTGCTATTTGTCCTACCAGTTGAATTTTCTTGGTTTCTCTTATTCTTTTTCTTGTTGTCTTCATACTCAACTCATTTATTGTTTTGGCTAAAATTGGGATTTCTTTGATGGCTTGCAATAATGGAATTTTAATGCAAACATTTCTCAATTCATCTAAGAAATCATAATTAGGCACCATGATTTGTTTTTCTATACCTTTATCAATTTGTAATCTTTCCGGGAAGGGAGGTATAGAAGTAGATGTAGATGGTTGCTCTAATACAGGAGTTGGATTTATTGGATCTTTTTTTTTTAGTTTTTCAATGTTTTGATCTTGAAAGGATGTGTCTTTCTCAAGACTTTTATTAACCCGTAGGGAGTCTTCCTCAGAATTATCTTGTTCTTGTATGATCACAGAAGGTTTCCTCTTCTCAAGTATCCTTCCAGACCTAAGTTGAACATCACTAAGGTCTAGAGGACTAATTAAATAAGTTGGAAATTGTTGACCTTCTATCATGTATGTATTCTGAGGGTTCTTATTATTGGGGTTTGGTATGGGCTGAGCTGGCAATTGATTGGATTTTTGAGGGAATGGTAATGGAAGTGGTTGATTTTGATGTGGTTGGTTCTGATGATGTTGTTGAGGATTTTTTTGAAAATTTTGTTGAAGATTTTGAGGATAAAAATGTGGATATGGTGGATAAGATGGTGGATACTGATAATATGGAGAGTATCTTCCATAGGGACTTTGTGATCCTTGTGCCCAAGCTTGAGATTGATTTTGAAATTGGGGCCAAGGTTGTTGCCAAGAATTCCAAGGTGGAGGTTGATTATACATTTGATCATGGAATCCTTGTGTCTGAGGTCCCTGCCAAGGTCTTCTAGATACAAAGTTAAGAGAATCTGTGGAATCTGTAGGAGTTTCTTCTTGAAAAACAGCCTTGAGACCAGGAAGAGAAGGACAATTCTTGGTCTCATGCTTCTCAGAACAAATGACACAGGTTTCTACAAATTTTACATCTAAAGGACACTCTCTTAAGGCATGTTTCTTTCTACATTTGGGACAAAAGATTGCCAAGGCATCAGATTCAGCCTTTTGCTTGTTTTGTATCTTGAGGGTGTCTATTTGTTCACTAAGACTCCCTAAGATGTCAGATTTAAAATTATCAAGCATGTGTCCTATTTCTGATCTACTTACTGTCCCAGAAGCAGATTTACTTGCCCTTGCAAGAGCGGGATCTCTTGGACCTTTGACAGTTTTAGATTTCCCTCTGGAAAGGTTGATACATAACTCAGATATTTCAGGTAATGTAAGTTGTGATATATCCCCTTTTCCCATCATGTTTAGGATATCCAACCATTCATCCCTAATTGTTTTCAACAAAAGAGCTTTTAAGGTGTCTTGATCTAGATTTTCCATTTTTTCCCTTTTGATGTTGTAATGAAATCTTTCCAACAAATCTTCCAAATTTTCATCTTCTTTTTGTAACATCTTGAACACTTTTTCCTTATGATTAACCGGCATACAATAATCCAAGTATCTCTCTAGAAATGCTTGTTTCATATCTTCCCATGTTCTGATAGAACTACTGATTAGGCTCATAAACCACTTCAATGCTGCTCCCTTCAAAGTTGAAGGAAATAATTTCAGTTTTTTAGCATCTTGTAAGTAGTCATAAGTCCTACACAGCACTTCAAATTCGAATAAGAAAGTTTCAGGATCTTCAGTTTTAAGTCCATAGAAGTTTGGAAGGACAGAGGGTGAAATGTTTTTCATGGTTGTATTGGTTTCTTCATCAAGTATAGGGAATCCAAAAGAGCTTCCTATTCTACCTCTTCCTCCATCTACACCTCTACCTCCTTCTCCTCTTCCTCCTTCTCCTCTACCTCTGCCTCTACCTCCAAATAATGTGTGTTCTCCATTAAAAACTCCTCCCCCTCCTTCTTCTGCCATGGTTGACTCTCCTGTGGAAGTAGAAAGGTTTGTGTTCCTAAGAGGAGTTTTTAGATCTTCTTCTATGGCAGGTTCAGTGGATGAAGTGGAAGGTTTCTCTAATGGAATATGTGACCTTATATTTTCTAGAAGTACAGGATCAGAAGAGGATGGAATATGGGTTTGAGTTGAAGGTGTACTAGCTCTGGATCTAGATGAAACAAGTGGTGTTCTAGAAATCAAACTTCTACCTCTGCTGCTTATAAATCTTCCCCTTGAATCTCTCTCCCTACGCATAAAATTGTTTTTGGATTCTAAGAAACAAAGGTTACCTAGTTTTCACTTCCCCGGCAACGGCGCCAAAATGTTTGGTCTCAATCTAGTCTCCTAAACTGAGCTCATTTAATTGTCAACCAGGATTTGTAAACTGCTGAAGTGAAGTGTATTGTATGTACCTAGGTACTTGTTTCCTAATGCGTTGTGTGTAGTGTTTTGTGATGTTTTTGGTCTTTTGTAATGATTTATGATGTTTTTGGTCTTTTTGGTGGTTTTATGTTTACAAGGTGAAATGCCTAGAAAGCTAATGGAAAGGAACTGGTGATCAAAACAGAGTTAAGCCTAATTGATGGAATGACAAATGGTAAATGCAATTGGAAACACTGAAGCAGAATCAAATCTAAACTATGACAAAGTAAAAGAAAAGCTTGATAATGACTTTTAAGAAAATGATTCAAAACACAAATTAAACTTGAGAAATGATCACTAAGTATGCAAATCCTCTAACTAATCAATTAAACAACTAACTTACAATGATGCAACATTTTGTCCTTGATTAGAGATTTGAAACATATTTAGAGGAAAACATTGTTATCATCATAAGATCTTCTATTCTAGAACTAGTTCCTATCTCTATTCTGCAATTTAATTGAATGTCACAAAACCTTTACTCAAAAGTTATTGATTTCTTTCCAAAGTAGTATTTTTGAGGAAGAGCTCTGTTTATGAAATGATGAGGAAATTGCAGAGGTACTTCAGGCCTTAAAATGATGTTGTCTTCTGTTCATATGGTTATAGGTCAATTATGGATTTTAGAACAAGAAGAGGTTTGTGAATAATGAAGGCTGTTTTGTTAATCCTAACAACTGAAGTTAATCTAATGTGCAGTGGATGACAATCTGGATGTGGAGTGCAAGTGCAATGAGTTAATCTAAGAATGAACTTAAGATTCCACTAATCTAAAACAATGCTAAACTACAAGTCATTATCAAACTCAAAATAAAATAACTGAATCATGAATTAAGTGCAATGAAACTCCGGAGTATCCTAACTATGCTATCATGCATTATTCTATGAAGTTACACAATCTGTTTGTCCATCATTAGTGATATTTTGGAAGAGTTCCTTCTTTTGGAAGAGGTATTAGGAAAATTCTGACTGTGTAATTGAATGCAAATGCAAGCAAAAGACTGAAAGCAATGAAAAACTAAGATATCATATCCATATCCTACTCGTCATTATGATGTTTTGGACAAGCGTTTAAGAGAAAGAACAGAGATGATACTTAGTGCAAACACACAACTAAATCACTCATTATCACGGTCATGTCTTGAACTTCTTAAGAATTTCTTGGAAGAGTTTCTTCTTGTGGAAGAGTGATTAGAACAAGTGTAACTGTGATAGTGAACAACAAAAACTACAACTAAATCCTACAGTACTATAGCCATTCATCATTCATCCTTATAATATTTTGGAAGAATTTCTTCTTGTGGAAGAGTTAGAATGAATATAACTACAGTAGCTAATTAAAAACAACTATGAATTCAACTCCTAATCCTACAATACTATAGTCATTTCCCATTCATCATTATAGTCTTTTGGAAGAGCTTCTTCTTGTGGAAGAGTTCGAATGAGTACAACTACAGTAGCTAATTAAAACAACTATTAATTCAAATGCAAAGTGTAAAGGCAGCTAGAAGACTTATCTAATTTACGCAAAATAAATCCGTGCAAGAGGCAGGGGCCCTCTACCACCTGACGGAATTCAACTCCAAATTAAATCAACGCCTTCACAATAACACTGTCTGCTTCATTAAAGATGAAAGAACTTGAACATAATACTCTGCGTCTTCAGAAATGTAGCACAGAGTCTAAACAAAATCTAGCATCAAATCTAACATAAAATCTAACATAGCTCTCGGTTTCCCAAGTGTTTATAAAGCAAATGCACATAACAAGACTTGCAATAATTCAGGAACACTGTCTTTCCTTATCGGAATCACGTTAGGACTCTTGAAGTGGCTGCGTGAAGAGGAAAAAGACATCTGGACTGAGACAGTCCTAATAGAAGTCTGCTTTCCTAAATGTGTTCCCACGTTCAAAAACCGTACCCAGAATTCGTTTCTTCCTCCATAATGAGCAACGAACCATGTAGACATGACGTGGATTCTGCCCATATGCGGTTTTTCTCAAGAGGCCACCTGGAACATACTCAAACGTGAAGGCAGCTACAGAATCGCCGGTTAGCTACGGAATGTCTGCATTCTGCAGCTAGTTCCGGTCAAAATTCTTTACAATGGCAAAAATCACAAAACTTAGCAAGTCAGTCATGTAGATCATTCTAGAAGTAATTTTAACTATATTCATTGATCAATTCGGTCTAAGAGAGCAATGGACAAGGGAAAATGAGGTAAAATGAGGTGAAGGAAAGCACAATTTTGAGGCTCAACAACGATCACGACTTGGCCAGTTAGGAGGCCTTCCCTGAGCTGGCACCTAAGTTATACCTTTACACGATTCAGGAATATGATGGGATCAAAATTTTTCCCCAGATCTGGGTGTGTGGATTGGTTGGTTCAGGCTCCTGAACCTGCTAAGGATGCCACACTTCGGTCACTATAACATCACATAATAGTTGGCCCGACAGTTGCTCATCCTATTTCATGATGGCTGCCTATGGATCTAGGATAGAATCCCCATCAATGTTGTGTTGGTTCATAGAATTACTGGCCTTCCCATAAATAGACCGAACCCTCTGGAGTGCGTGGGCAAGAATTATGAGCGGGAAACTGCTGAGTATGTGCGGAAAAACTACCATGTGGAGAGAAATACTCTAGGCTTCATAATCAAGTTCATCAGCGACCAAGGAACGCAGCTCGGCACCATGTTGTTGGCGTGCAAAATGATGAGAAAATTTCAGGTCACCTCTGTCCCCGCATACATAATTTAGTTAGCATGCCAATGTGAGGAAGGGTTATGCTTCAATTGGGCCTAGTATTTTTGCGATGAGTTTTTGGCTAATGTTTGAGAATCTCAGGAGCAGGGATGAGCCTTTTGCTATTCCTGGTTGTTGTTCCTCACAGCGTTGGTCACCTAGGAAGCCCCTTCAGATTCAGTCCTCCCTGAGCTCACCCTAGACATGTGCGAAGGGGATCTTTATGTGCACTTGTGGGACTCCAAAGATGCGCAGCGCATCGAGGAAAGCCAAGTCTTATGGGTCCTCTTCCAGAGCAGCTCGGCAGTAGCTATCAATTCCCCGCCATGCTTGTCTCCCACAGTATATGACAGATACAAGAGAATTGCGACCTTCCAAGTAACTATGCACAACGTCCAACTTCAAGGCTGCAAGGATAAACCCTATACGTTGCTTCCTTATATGGTAGCGAACGAAGAAATTGACAATGTAATTTCGCTCTAGCCTCCTAACTAGAAGATCTGCTTCAAAACCGATGCGAAGGGCACCAAAGGAACTAGCACGACACAAGTAATCCCACCTATCATCATTAAGGATACCGAAGGACCAAGCAAGAGTATAGGGAAGGATACGATTGCAACAACACAAAAGGATGCGCAGTAGAAAAAAACCACTAAGAAGGACGCCGAGGGAGAGACTCGGGTAGATTTACAGCTAGATTTGGGTATAGAAGGATTGAATGTGTTAGTGTCCCGTGATTTGGAAGATTGGTAAACCAAACAACAGGGTAACATCAGACCATTCTTTGGATTCCTAGGACCTAGCCTTCCTGGACTCAGAGAGGGCTCTCTCTATTATGCAAAGGATGTGAACTTGTTCGCTTTGGATGATTTATTTTAGGCTAGCTGTTCACTGTAGGTTTTTTTGATTGTTTTGGGTTGTTGTAAGATGATCAAGGAGGATAGGTGGAGTGAGAGGTTATCAAATAAATTGGGCAATGGATTCTGTGAAGTTATTGATATCTTGGTAGTGAATCTGGGTACATCACAGGGAAAATCTAGTGTAGTTAATGGATCTTTTAAGTTTATGTGTGAGGTGAAATGCACAATAAGTTTGGGAACTAAGGTAGGGAAAAGGGAAGTTAAGAATCCTTTGTCAAATACCTATGAACAGGGAGGTATTTAATATTGATAAGAAAAATATACTAATCATGAGATAGGGCACACCATTTACTCAGTGACAATACTTGTAAACAAATAAACATTGAAGATAAACAATCTAGTAGAACATGGAAGCAAGACAACTTATCTAACTTCAATGATTCAACTTTCAAGATTTGAAAAAATATAAGAAACAAATATCATCAATAAATGAAGATGGAACGCCTAAACATCATTCATTAAACTATAAAAAACTTTGAGAAAAATTGATAAGCATATTCAAAGGGCAAGATCGAAACAAGACCTCTTTGACTTAACCTAACAATCAATACATCAAAGAGAGATTTCAAGACAGAGTTTAGATAGCATTAAACAAGTAGGGCTTACCATGAATCATGTTTATAAACTAGAATATTAATCCAATAATGAAATAGAAAATATTAGGTGGGCCTAAGGAGCAATGAATAATTCATTAAGCTAACCTAGCAGAAGAAATCATGAAAACAATAGCTAACATGAGGACTGAGGTGCCTTAAACAACATTTCTCATCCTATACTCTTCTGATCTATTGCAAAATAGAAATATGGACATATGGAAAATAAGAAAAAACATGAACATATGAGAGATACATCACCATTAACTAAACTTATCGATCCTGTAAGCAAGCCTTCATCACCATCAATCAAGGCAATCCATCCACAAGCTCCACAATACTAAATTGTTCTTCAACTTTCAAAAACCATGTATTTCTCTTAAACACATCAAATTCCCAACTATTTACAATGAATCCTCATGCAATATATAATAATCATGGATGAGGAAAACCAAACAGAGTATCTAGAAGCCTATTGGCCAACAAGAAATATCCTAAGTTGTCCTTGAGGCCTTGCAAGGCCCAAGGCACAAAAATATCTAACAAATATCTTTTCCAGCCAAAAATGGAAATTATATTGACTTTTAGGCCCTAAAAAGCATGTGAAAACTTGCCAAGAGCACATTCTTCCTAGTCATCTGCAACAAAACAACACACTGTGTCAAAAATTAAAATTATGCCAGGAGTGCAGCGCAGAAATAGGCCTTTTTGCAGCAGTGTTTTGGAGGCCTTCCCGATGTTGAAAAAGGCTCTGTTATGGCTCGTTGGAAATCCATTCAAGTATAGTTTATAGATATATCTTTATTTCTTCAATATGACCTCTACAAGTTTCCCAAAAAGTGAAAATTCCAATACTTCCAGGAGCGCACCACATGCTCAGAATAGTGGGCAAAAAGGTGCAAAAATGAGTGTTTTTTACCTTTTTGGGGGGTCAAAACAACTCCAATTGAGCTGAAAATTGGTGAGAATACTCCTCTAATGATGGGGAATCAAAAAATTTTATCCTCTCCTTTTTAATATGCCCTGGGAAAAATTGCAACATAGGGTGTGCTGCGCTTCTAGCCTCAAAATTTGCAAAAAACAAAAACTAGTTCAATTTCTTCCAAATTTGGTAGGTAGGTGCCTCATAGGTCCTTGGAGAACTGTAGAGAATATTGGGCCAAAATACCAAGCCTATCTTGGTCCTTTTCATAATTTTGTTCCAAGCCATCATTTTGGGTAGTTTTGAGCTTCTTCCTTGCAAAGTGGTTTCTTTGTTTATAGTGATCGGTCTCCATTGCAAGCTCAAGTATTTGTTGGCCTTCTCCGATTTGGCCTCTAGATGTAGGTTGGCCCTCTCAAGCCATGATTCCCTATCATGCTCAACTTCCATGGAAAGGAGTTCAGTGAGTGGAATTTTTTGTGCTTGGGTTGATTCTTCCTCTCTCTGCTTTTCCAATGCTTTCCTAAGACCCATAGTCCTAGGTCTATTTCTAGTTTGACCCTCCTCATCAATTCTTTCCTCATAAGTGCCCATGTACTCCTCCAATTTCACTTCTGACATTTGAGCCTCTTTCCGGTATTTGAGTGCCCTTGCTTCATAAATGGCTAGCTGGCCACTAATTTGTTTGTTTTGCATCTGAAAAAAGTGAATGAGATCCTTAGCTCTCCCTAATTCAGCTTCCAAATCCCTGATCTGTGCATTCTTGTCTTGTAGAAGGGAGTTTGCAATTCTTATTTCATTTTCATCATCACTGTTTATGTTGATGATTTCAAATTCTCTTTCCTCCTCATGGTTGTCCTCTTCCTCCTTCATTTTTTGTTTACCTTTGTCTTTCTTTTGAAATGAGGAGGATGGCATGGCCCATTGCCCTTCAGATGCAGCAAACACATGCCTCTCTCCTCTCTGATAGGTAATGGTGAAAGGTGTAACAAGTTTCACTTGCAACGCTTGATCACTAGTGACCTTAGGAATGTTCTTATCCTCGTGGATGATCTCTATGTGTGCATATTCCTTACCTTGTTCTTGGCTTCCCTTTTGATAAGAATCCTCACTATCTCTTATGCCATCATCACTGTCAAGACCCTCAGGACTGTCATCCTCTATTTTTGCAATGCTAGAAGTGTCTTCATTACTTCTTGGTACATCTTTATCTTCATGAACGTCCTCTTCTTCATCCTTTGACACACTATTTTCACTGCCAAACTCAACCTTTGTATCACTGTTTGCACTCTGTGTGGGATCACTATCATAGGCAACCTCATTAGTCCCTCTTGTACTTTGATGGCCAGTTTCTTCCTTACTAGGTGAGTTTTCCTCGCTTCTCTACCCACTGTCTTCTCTGTCTTGCCTATGGTCTTCACCTTCATTTTCAACCTCTGTTTGATAACTTGTATCATTTTAACTTTTTCTATGTTCACTTTCCTTGTTTTAAGAATTTATCCTTTCACCATCATGTATACTTTCCTCTTGGCTGAGTTCTTCTTCACTGTTTGGTTCATTATTTACTCCTTTTCCTTGACTGTCATTAGTTTGTTGACTGTCACTAGGCTGTTGACTGTCACTAGTTTGTTGACTACCACTACGCTCACTGTTTTGGCCTTCTTGTAGCTCATTATTTTCCACCTGATAAGCTATCTCTGACCCTGCATCCTTGGAATCATATTCTTCATCATTAGAGCCACTATTTTGGTATTTTTTCTCATTATTGGGCTCACTTCTTTCATCTATGTTTTCTTCTTCATCAACACTTTCTTCTTTGTCACTGCCTTCATTAATTTCTTCTTGGCCATCTTCCTCTCCTTCACTGATTTCTTCATTTTCCTTTTCCTCATTTCCATCTTCCTCTTCTTCACTATTTTCTTCATTTTCATCATCCTCTCCCTCACTGCTTTCTTCATTTTCCTTTTCCTCTTTGTCATCTTCCTCTTCTTCACTATTTTCTTCATTTTCATCCTCCTCTCCCTCACTTCTTTATTCATTTTCTTTTTCCTCTTTGCCATCTTCCTCTTCTTCACTATTTTCTTCATTTTCATCATCCTCTCCCTCACTTCTTTCTTCTTGGCCATTACTGCTTTCTTCATTTTCTGATTTCTTAGGGGAAGGTGAATGAGGAAGGTCTATTTGAGGAAATGATTCATGTGAAGAAGATGAACCAAGGTCAGTGGAGGGTGTTGGAGGTGTGTGAGGAGGATTTTGAGATGATGATGGTCGACTTTGTAGAGGGATGGGCTATGGAGTTGTGAAATGATCATGGACGATGAAAACCTCCTAGGGGATGCCTTGATGTTCTAGTTGGTGTGAGACAATCACTTAGATGAGGGAATGGTGAAAATGGCTTGACATTTGTTGGGATGGAGGCCTCTTTTGCATGATGGAAGACATTTTCTCAATAATTTTGCAAAGGTAGTAGGGAATATGTAGCAGCTTGGTTTTGGTGAAGTGCATGAGGAGTCTTATGTGGTAGGAATAGACTCTGGAGAACCTACCCTCGCAGGTGAAGTATTTCATAATGATCTTCATTAGGAGAAGATATATGTCTAATAGATGAGAGAAGGGGAACATGGTTTTTCAATCAGCTTGACAACTTGGTTTCAAGAATGGGCGATAGTGGCTTAGGTCCAGATGCTTTTGTTTGAACCACCTTTATCCTATGCAAGGTATTCCAATGGGCCTAGAGATGGCATAGATGGTCAACTCAAATTTTACCCATGTTAGGTGTACTTGATGATTATGAAGGTTTAGGGAAAAGAGCTTGGTCAATTGAGGGTGACTATGGATCTTTTGTACTTTTTTACAGAATTCATAGCATCCCAATTCTTGAAAATAGGACAAAATGGTAGGGGAGGTCATCAGCTCTTCAGTACTTATAGGTTCAAACCTATTTGGCACTCCTCCCTTCCTTTTCTGCTTTTTAGGCTTTTGACTTGACTCATTAATGTCAACATTCTCTTCTTCATACATTTTTTTTTCACCCATGCCTCAAAATATTTAAAGAGAATTGGCACTGCTTGTAGAATTATGTGACAATGGTGAATGAGATGGCGAGGTTTCTAATTAGGTCAAGACATCAGCAGTGTGTAGGCCAAGTGTTTCTTTAGTTTTTTCTAGCTTCCTCTAAAACCAACTTTCAATTTTCTTTGCGACCTTATCTTTTTAGAAAAACATGAACATGGGGGAAAAGTTTAAAATACCTCTTCAAAATTCCTCCACAGTAGGAAAACTAGCTCAAAAATCCTTGTGGGCAGAGTCAGGTCACCTCTTGAATGAAAATTCATGCAGAGGCTGCATGTTGTGGTAGGAGTGCAACACAGTTTCTGTCAGGTGGTTCTGAATGTGTCTTCATGCAGAGGTTAAACACTGTGGTAGGAGCACAGCACAACTTCTGTCGGGAGGCCCTGAACGTGTCTTCGTGCAGAGGTTAAACATTGTGACAAGAGTGCAACACAACTTCTGTCGGGTGGCCCTAAATGTGTCTTCATCCAGAGGTTGAACACTATGGAAGGAGCACAGCACGATGTCGGTTCTCAGGCATAGGTTGCATGATGGTGGGCGCGTAGCACACTGATGTGAGATGACCCTAAACGGGTTTTCGTGCAGAGGTTGCATGCGGTGGGCACGCAACACACTGATGTCGGGTGACCCTAAATGGGTTTTCGTGTAGAGTTTGCACACATATTTTTCTACAGGTGCGCAGCGCCTCTGGACAGGAATGCAATGCCAAATGGAAAATAACACAAGGAGAGGCTACAGGAGCACAGCGCAATTTCTCGGGAGCACAGTGCCTGACACAATTTCCCCAAGGACTCTATCAAAAAATTTGAAAAAACCCTCACTCCTTCTGCAAATATCCAAATGGTAAATGGGAGATGCTTTGTTCGAGTTGTTTTATACCCTTTGATAAAAATCAAAAGTAAAAACCCACTTTATAAGGTTTGTTTCTCCTCACTTTTTCTCACTGTGCCTTTGACTGTTTTTGGCCTTGTAGGTGGTATTTCGACAAGAACTTTTTTCTTTTCACTGCTGGAGGCCTCTTGAGTTTTTTTCAAATTGATAACCTTGCTGAAGAAGCCAAGACTATGCCTCTCACCTATATTTGGAAAATGAACCTATTTTATGACTTTTAACACCCATACACAACAAACTTATCATTTTTGCAATTTCTCCCTATGACTGATACTCTGCCATGCTTTTATCTTTAAGTAATGAGGAAAAAACATCTTGGTGGGATTAATACTCTAGCAGTAAGTATAAACAACAGTTTTGGTATTTTGAGATGTGCCACCTTTCTTTGAAACATTGCTTGCCTTGACTTTATCAATTTTCTTGTAAGAAAACACTTTTTACAGTCTTGTAAAGTGCCATTAATTTTCATCTATCTTTTGCAGAATAGTCATTTGATAAGGAGGCCCTTTTTGGGAGTTCCACTGCTTTTCTGCAAACCAAGGGTATATCTGTTTCTCATGTCACTTGCATATGCCTCTAACTGTTCTTTAGAAAAAATACCCTTGAACTGACATCTCTTGCTTCTTTTGGTTGATACTCTTCATCATTTTTCTACCTTTGGTGTAGCGGAGTATTTATTTTCATTTCTGCCCTCCTTGATCCTCTTAAAAACCTCTGATTTTACCTTTTGATGAAGTGGAGTTAGTGCTTGTCTGCCAAACCCTAGAAGGTGGTTTGAAAACCCTTTGAAACCATCTACTGTGATGAAGGATGCTTCTTTGTCACTTTTTGACCATCTTTCTCCATCTTCCCAAACTTCTGAGTTTTTAGGGATGCTTAGAAAAAGTAAACAGTCTTATCTTCTAAGTTCTCAAAGGAAAACTTATCAAACTCATTACTTATGTCTAAAATGTCTTCAATGATAATTTTAAAGGGTTGAGGTGCCTCTTTGTAACCCTAGCATTTTTTTATTTCTTGATCAAAACAGCCATAAATCTTGATTCCAATCAAACCCATACCTTGTTGATTTCTTCTGGTTTTTGAGTGGTTTTCTTGTGATGGTGCCTCTCATTACTCTACCTCTTGCTAGGTTGATAGCCTTTTGAATCTTTCGCAGAAATGTAAGCAAGGGGCAGTTGTCCCCTAACAAAACTTGTGCTTCAAGCCAAATACCTTTTTTGAATGATCTCTTTGATGAGTTTAAGACAATATCACCATTCTTTTCCTTCTTTGAATGCAATTTCTTCATATAGGAAAAATAGAGTTTGTAGGGCACCAAATGCACCCTATGACTTTGTCAAACTCTAGGTGGCCTAGTGGAGGCTTTCTGGGACTTGCCTTTTGGACTAAAACCTAGAACTTGGGATTTATCAAGTGTGAGACAGAGTTCATGATAAACTAATGTATTGAAAACCCAAAACCCAATGTACTTGATTCTTTAAAGAGTCTACAGAGATAGTTTAAGATTATCAGTGTTTAGGAGTAGTTTTGGGGACACAACAAGCTGATTGATTGGTGAGCTTAGGTAGTAGTGGGGTTTTAGGTGAAAAAAAATCAGAGGATTTGGGCCAAAGCTGACAAGATATAGATAAAATCATGACATGGGCTCTTAATGGGTATTCTGAGACTGGTAGGCAAAGCTAGATAGGATGAAGTGATGAAATACTGAAAATTATCTTAAGGATAATGAAGGCAGTGAGATTTCTAGAACTCACAATGTCTATGAACTTTGTTTCTAGAAATCTTGGGATAATCATTTAGTCATCAACAATGCAAAAATTACTGATGACTAATAGTGGCTCCACTTGGGGATGGCAGCACCTTTTCAGGAGGTGTCCAGAATTTCAGATCTCTGGCTTTATTGAGACCAATGCCTCATCCATTGGGTTGATTTTTACTTTTCTTTACTTGTTGTTGCTTTCTTGAAGCTATGATCTCAAAAGTCTGAAAGATATGATCAGATTAATTTCATCTCTTCCTACCCAACCTACTTGTCTATCATTTTTTCTTCTTTAGGTGCATTCAAACTAGAAACCTTGACATCCTTTTATTTTTGAAAGAAAACAACTATCTACTTCTACACTTATTTCTTCCAGGAGTTCAAATTAGGCTAATGAAATCCTTTGATTCTCTAACTATACTATTCAACTATCAAGGTTAAATTGTTAGACAGGATTCATTCACTAAGCTAAAAACATGAAATTGAAAATATGGCTAAATCAGGATTAGACGATTTGATTCATCATGGGTCTGTTGCATCAAAACAAGCTGCACACAAATGTTATTTTTGTACAAAATAAGACTAGAAAAATCAGGGCTAGGATACATGGTTTTCTATTCATCCCTATTTTTCTCCTTGGTTCTGTTTTGAGCATGTGGAACCAATATGTTCCTTTCCTAATCTAATTTCTTCGACAAGTCAAGCTTCAATGATTTGACCAACATTCTTTTCACTAACTTACCAACAATAAATTTAAAACATGTTTAGCCATGATTAGGCTAAATGACTGAAAAAGACATTCTTTTTGCATCAGTAGTGGCATTTAGGCTTTCACACTTTCAGTACTACTATTTTTTAGGTATGGGGTTGTACCTTGTTTTTTAATCTGCCCTCTTTTCCATTTCTTCCTATGTTTTTATGTTTTTCTCTTTGTGGCCTCTTCTTCAAACAATGGTATGTACAATGACTGAAAAACCAAAGCTAAGGATCTTGACAAAAGTAGTGTTTTAGTGTCCTTCCATTTACAAGACCTCCAAATGCTTCAGTCCCATCCGGATCTTGTAAAAGGAAGGCATTGTTTCCTCTATTTGAACTGATAATGAATGGCCCTTTCCACAAGTTTTCAAACTTACCATGTTTACCTTTGTATTCTCTCCTTGAGTCCCATTTCAGCACTTTATCTCCGATCTCGAAATCATTATCCTTGGTTCTCTTGTCAAATATTTTCTTCATATTTTCTTGTACTAACTGTGTCCTTTTGTGTACCTCTTCTCTTTTCCACTATAAATGGATATTTTGGTTCAAACTCATTTGCATGTCATTTCCTTCTGATTGTACTTATTGTAGTAGTTTCATCACGACGACTCCCAAAGATGTCGGGAAAATGGCATCCATGCCATACACTAGTTGATAGGGAGACATACCAATTGATTTCTTGGTGGTTAGTCTATCAACCCATAGTGCATGTACTAGTTTTCCATGCCATGATTTTTTATTATATTCCAAAAGCTTCTTAATGATATGGACCAGGCTTTTATTAGAGGACTCGGCTAACCCATTACCTTGAGGGTAATAAGCTGTGGAATGTCCTAATGTGATGTGATATTTATAACAGAATTCAACCATTATTTTGGATGTAAAGGTAGCAGCATTTTTTGTGATGATCTTTCTGGGGAAACTGAATCTAGAAAAGATATTGGTCTCAAGAAATTTGATAATGACTGACTCAGTGGTGTTCTTAGAGGGGATGGCTTCTATCCATTTGGTGAAGTAATCAGTGGCAGTGAGGATCCACTTGTGTTCGGTAGATGAAGTAGGGTGGATCTCTCTAATGAAGTCTAAACCCCAATTTTGAAAAGGAGCTTCAACAATGATAGGATGCAAAGGCAAAGTTAAGAGTTTTCTCTTGTCGTTAAAAAATTGGCATTTATGAAGTCATGACCAGTTTGTGGGTGTCAGGAAAAAGGGTGGGCCAATAGTAGCCAGCTCTAATAATTTGGTAGTTGTGGTTTTGAAGTAATGATGGCCCCCACATTCTCCTTCGTGCAATTCATGCATGATCTTCCCTGCATCATCCTCAAGCAAACACTTAAGCAGTATACCAATAGGATTTTTCCAATATAAAACTCCATCTAAAATGTATAAATTTAGAGCCTTTTGTTTCATAAATCTTTCTTTTGTCTTTGATAAGGTACGAGGAGCATTGAGATAAAATAGTACATAAATTATATCAACATACCAAGACAAACTTAAAAATGTTTCTTTAACATGAGGATCTATGCATTCTTCTTGTTCTTCTAGGGTATCAACAAAATTCATATCTAATGCTTGGAGATTTGTTTCGGCCATGAGTTTTGCAAGCCCTTGTCCTTTAACTAAGTTGGTGGGTTTGATTTTTAAGTCATATTCTAAAATGATAGAAATCCATTTTCCTCTTTTACCATGTGGATCTTGATTTAAATGACAACTGTGTGAGAAACAAAATCTATGACATGAGAATGTAAGATATAAACTCTAAAATATTTCAAGGCTTTAATTAATGAAAAGGCTTGATTTTCCATGATGTTGTACTTTAGGGGGGAATCTCTAAGGGCTTTGCTGAAGAAAGCTATGGGTTGTTCTTTCCCTCGTGTATTATTTTGTAATAATAATGCCGCCACAGTACGATCAGAGGAAAATGAGAAAATGTAGAGTTCTTTGGGAAAATCAGGACTTATTAGGACAAGCGTTTGGCTCAATGCTTGTTTAACTAGTTCAAAAGATTGCTTGGCTTCTGAATTCCACTTAACTCCTCTTTCCTTCTTAAGAATTTTTGTAATATTTCTCAAAAATTCGGCCAAATTGGGCATGAATATCCTTAAGAAGTTGATTTTCCCAATGAAAGATTGCAATTACTTAATGTTTCTAGGATGACCTATTTGCAATATGCCTTCAATCCTTTTGGGATCTATTTTGATTCCTTCTTTGGAGATGATGTGGCCTAGGAGTTTTCCTTCCTGGAGACCAACAAGTGTTTTCTTGGGATTCAAAGATAAGCCATATTTCCTGCATTTTTCAAAAACTTTTCTCAAGTGTATTAAGTGCTCTTCATTAGTTTTAGAATAAACAGTGATGTCGTCAAGGTAAATGACTATGAAGTAACCTATATCCTTTGAAAAATCTATGTCCATGGCCCTTTTGAAAGTGTCCCCCGCATTCATCAACCCAAATGGAATTTTAACATACATTAAAGTACCCCAAGGTGTGGTGAAGGCAGTTTTATGCTGATCACTTGGGAATACTAGCACTTGGTTGTACCCAGAAAACCCATCAAGCAGTGAGATTCTCTTAGATCCAACTAAATTTTGAAGTATGAGGTCCATTTTAGGCAAGGGATAGATATCTTTCAAGGATGACCTATTCAGATGTATAAAGTCAATGCAAAGTCTGCTCTCCCTGGTTTTCTTCCTAACTGACACAAGATTGGAAACCCACTCAGAATATCTAAGGGAAACTATTATCCTGGCATCATACATCTTCTTAATTTATTTTTCAACTAAAGGTAGTAAAACAGGGTTGATTCTCCTTAATTTTTGCTTGAAAGGCTTTTGGTTTTCTTTGAGAGGGATTTTGTGTTGAATAATGCTTGTGTCATAAGATTGTAAATCTTGATATCCCCAAGCAAACACATCTTTAAACTCTTTAAAAAGCTCAATATACTTATCTTTTATGTGAGGAGTAAGGGTCTTGGAGACTTTAATCATTTTTGGCTCCTTTATGTTTCCTATGTTGAATTATTCAACATCAGTCTCGGTAGATTCTATCTTAGGTTTTTTAGCCACATCATTCAAGTCGAACAGTTCTTCTAATGGTGCAAGCCCTCTTGGAAATGTGTCATTTTTGCATTGTAATACTTCCAAGTCCCTTTGGCCTGGATCTCCAAAAAATTTGGCCTCATAAGGATGTGTGAGCATATTTATGTCAACAAAATAAGGAAACTCTGTTTCATGAATTTCAGCTTTGATAAAGACATCTTCTTCATGTTCTAGGTTATATTTAGTCATTGTAAATTCATTTCTAGATTGAAGAAAATCACAAATTTGTTCATCACTCTCAAACACCTGCCAATGATTAATTTTTTCAGGAACTATAGGGCAAGGTTTGACTTTGATAAGGTATTTTTCATCCGCAGGTGGTATCTGGCAATTTCTGGTAGTAAAGGCGAGCTCATTGGCGAGGCTATTTTGGGCTCTAGGAATTTAAGTGAGCTCATATTTCTCGAAAGTTTTGAGAAGGTCTACGACTGTATTTCTGTACGAACTTAATCTCGGATTTTTGGCCAAGTATTCACCTTTGATTTTTTTATTGACAAGTTCTGAATCTCCTTGGGCCGATATTTTCTTATCCCTAAGTCTTCAAGTAAGTGTAAACCAAGGAGGAGAGCCTCATATTTTGCAATATTATTAGTGCACTGAAAATATATTATGTAGGAATGACCCTCATTTGTGTTATGTATCCATATGCTAGCTCCCGAACCATATTTTCCACAAGAACCGTCAAATCTCATGTTCCAAGAACCAGCTTTGTCGCTAAGTTGTGTTCCGGGGTGACTAGAGCCTTGGTCATCATCCTTTTCATTTGAGGGTGGGTGTGAGTGTTATGTAGGGCCTAGTTCTTTCTTAATTCCTTTTACTTTTCCACTGATCTCATCCTCATTATACAAGATGAAAGAATCCAAATATGAATGAATAGAATAAATCGGGGTGTTTTTTGGCCTCTCTAGGTTATTGACCATGTACTTCATGTGGGATTCTTGGTATAATCTCCTGGTTTGATTAAAGACAGGGATAGTGGCATAGGACATATCCATTTGGAGGTTGTTGTGCTCCTATTTTTTGGTAGATTAGCTAACCAAAAGACAAGGAAACATCAGAACCAATATTTAGAGCTCTAGGATCTAGCCCTCCTAGTCTCAGAGAGGGATCTCTCAATGTTTTTATAAAGATATGTCTTGAAAGCTTTAGTAGTTGATTTTAGGCCAGTTATTATGTGCAGGGTTGTTTTTTTTGTTTGGTTGGACAAATGTGTTTCATGTAGTATAGATAGAGCATGGGAATCTACAAGCCATCGGGCAATGGAGTCATGTGAAGATCCAAATAGTTCTGATTGAGAAGGAAGGGAAACCAGAGGGAAAATCTAACTCGATCAAGGATATGTTGAATTATATAGGTGAAATGAGATGAACATTAAGGACTAAGAGTGAAAAGCAAATCAAACCCTTTCACAATGACTTGAAGGATTTGGGGAGCGCCCTATTTCCTCCAGTAAGCTCATTGTTTTGGACTTAATCAACATAAACACTCAAAGAAAAGGAGAAATGAAGACTAAGCCTTCTTGATGAACTATAGGATTTGGGGAATGCCCTATTTCCTCCTATAAGTTTACTAGTGAAGGCTTAATCAACAAAGACATATAATTGCATTCAAATAAGAGGGAACTCCTTAGACATCTAGGACTGCAATTATAGGGACCTTTAACACAATAATTACAAAAATGAACAAAGGGTATGATTGAAACAAGCCTCTCTGTCAAACTGCAAGAATTAATAATTAAAGGGTGATTTCAGATACAATATTCAGTGGAAAACAAAGAGGGAACACCTGAATAGTCTTTAACACAACTAAATTTACCATTTCTGACATAAAACAAACTAAATATTCAAGAGAGCTATTAGACTACCTTGTCATATTTAGCAGTGGAAAACATATAAACAGTGAAGGTTAAATAGGTCAGAGGTGCTTCTAAGATACATTTCTCTCCCTAAACTTTTTATCCTACTATAATTCAAAGAAAAATGGAACAAAGTGATAAACGGGAAATAACATTCATAATAAGAGATTACATCACCATAACCAGGCTCAGGGATCCAATGCTCCAGCCTCCTTCATCAACAGAAAAACAAAGACCTTCACACTCTTTCAGAACACCAATGCTTCTTCAAAGCAGCAATATGTATTACTTTAGAAATCACCAAATTCCAACCTTTTGCAATGAGACTTCAAAGAGTCTTTATAGGGGAAAAAATGAGGAAAAGTAGTTAAAGAAGGTTTTAATGATCCTCAGAGATTGGAGAGGGCATTCGAATGCTCCATTTTGTGTCTTAAACATTTCATTTAATTCTGGATAGGATCAATAACTTTGTAGCTTGCTGAGACCATTCTGATATGACAAAAATCACCCACAGGGTGTCCTTGGGAGGAAAAACCATTTGGAGTGGTACTGTTATCTTCTTAGGTGTGAGTTAAGTGAAAGAAAGGGCCTTGAGGACTCCCATACTTCTAAAAAACTGATTCTTACAGTTTGTATCAGCTTCCTTGGTGCAATAACTGCTTGGCAGGCTTTTGATCATGGATATGGGTTATGTATGTGTCAGTCAACTTCTACACCAGTAAATTCTTTGTTCCTTGTACTTCAACCTGTTTTGGCTCTGTTTATGTTTTAACTTTGTTGATTGCTTGATTTTCTTTTGTACTGATGCCTTCAAATGTTTTATTAATCTTCTATGCCTTGTCATATGCCACTGGATATGTGACCCTCGTCTTTCTGAGTGTTGTGTGTACAGGTGGAGGGTTTGGCTGAGCTCGAGGGTCACAAAGGTTTCTTGGATCTGATCCATTGATTGACATGATCTTGCCTTCTATTCTGGTTCCCTTTGATGTTGTTTCGGGGCCCTAATATTTCCATCTGAGCTTCTTTGTCACCTTTGTGACTGTAAAACATTTACCCTTCGTCGGCCATGAAAAACCTACAAACACACGACAAACTCTTATAAAAAATTTGCAGGCTTGGTTTATATTGCTTGCATAGGTTATGGGGTGGTAGAGGAGCAGTGAGGAAGAGTGTGATTGCAGCAGAAAATCGGAAAAAAACCTTGGCAGAGTAGCTAACCAGGTCAATGGAGGTTTGGGTGTGAGGATGAACGTGCACCGTTAGATCAGGTCAATCTACTATGGAGGTTTCTTGATGGAGTCGTTTGGGAGGGAGATGAGAAGAAAATGAAATTTTATAGCAAAATAATCTAGGCTGTGCGATCTCAGAGATCGACGGCTAAGATTAAAAGAAAAAATTACGTTGTGGAGGGTAGGCGGTATGCCAGAAAACCAGGAATGGTTTTCGCGCGGCGAAATGGGGGGGAGGCGGTAATCGCTTTTGGAACGCGATTCCACTTAGTGAGTGACATGTGTATTTCTAAAACCACCCATATCACGCAATTTTAAAAGGTTAACTCTTGGGTGAAAAAATTTCGCGATATGGAGTGCCATCCGTCGGATGATGGGTGGCAGATCTGACAATGTGGATTGTGCGCGATGGGCAGCAATGTGTGCGGGCGGAACAGACTGTGGGCCCGGGAAGAGACATGACCTTCTTTGTCGCGGGCTGAATGGCAGGTTTAGTTTGAATCGTCTGATCTCTGAAATGAAATATGGAGATTTAAAAGATGAAGCGGAAGATATATGGAAAGGTGGATGGGAAAAACTCGATGGTCGTTGATATCTATTAGATCAACGGTGGAGATTACAATCAGGAAATAAACGTCGGGTGAAATATTTACAAAGAAAAAGGAGCATTCGCGGAGAAATATGAGGAGAGGAGGGCTTAGGGATAAGCGCTTGGGTGTGATCCCATGGAGGGGAAAGAACCAGGGTTAGCAGGTGACTCAAGCCCTCGGGGGCTTAATACCTTTATAGAGTGGAAGACTTGTTTTTGGGCCAAAAATAGGGATTTTAAGGCCAAATGAGGGTTTCGGTAGGCTAGAAAAAGGATTTTTAAACAAAATGAAAGGATGATGTAAGGTTTAAAAGAGGTTTAAGGTGATTTAGAGGTGAAATGGAGGGGTTTTGTGGGATTGTTTGAAGGAAACAAGGATAAAAATGGAGATTTTGTGGGGATGAAATGAAGGGGTAAATGGTTAGGAATGGAGTTTCATAAGAAGTTTTCTCTGGGTAAAGAGTAGATCCTTGAGGGCTTATAGGGAAATAGCAATGAATATTAATTCAAAGGGCAAAGAATCATCAAAAGACTTCAAAGATGATGGATTTTCAAAGGAAATATATCTCTTGAAGGCTTGAAAACAAATTTAGCCACCACTAGGTATATCAAAATTTATAGGTGGCTAACAGTGGCTCCACTTGGGGAGGATAGCTTGCCTTTTAGGTGTCCAGAACCTCAGTAATATCTGGATTTAACAGACCAGTGCCATTCCATTGGGCAGAATTCTTTGCTTTCTTGCTGGTACTTTTGCATATTGGCAGTTCTTTCAGTGACCTGCAGCGTGAGATCTCTTTGAAACAAACATTTCTACCTACCCAAAGCTATTTTTCCTAACATTTTCTTCTTCCTTTGAGTGCACTTGGGCTGGCATCTCTTTTACATACTATTTTGCAAACATAAAAATAAACCTATCTAATTTTACCCTTATTCCTGCCAAGAGCCAAGATTAAACAATTGGACTCTTAATTCTCTACCTAATCTAATATCTGTCAAGATTAGACTGTCTGACAGATTTTCATTCTTTACATTCTAAGACATAAATTGAAAACACAATCAAACCAGGATTAGACTATCTATTTTGCTGTGGGTCCATGGCATAAAGGAAAATTGCACATGAACTGAAACTTTGCAGAAAATTGAAACAAAATTGTGAGGGCCTGAAATCTTGGAACTTTAAAGTATCCCTCCTTCCTTTTGTGACTCAGATTTTGAGCTTTTTAGAGTCACCTTTCTTTCTTCATTTCGGCCCTGGTTTTGATCTTGTTAGAGTTTTTTTCTTTGTCTTTACTGGTTCAAGTTTTGAGAATGTTAGAACCAGTTCTCTTCTTCTCTTTCGCTCGAGTTTTGAGAGAATTAGAGCCATATTTTCCTATGATTTTAAGTTCAGATTTTCAGCATGTTTGAACCTTTCTTTCTTTTATCCTAACCTATTCTACTGATAAGCCAAGATTAAACAGTTTGGAAAATCTTCTTCACTATCCTATTAGCAGTAAATTGAAATATTCCTAATCATGATTAGGTTGTATGATTGGACAGTAGTGTTCCTTAAAGTGGCATTTGAGCTTGCACACTTTCATATTTTCCTTTCTCTTGGTATGGGGCTATACCTTTCTTGTTTTATTTCTGCCCTCTTTTTATTTCTCTATTTTTTTTTGTATTTTTCTTTCTCTTTTTCTTTATGCAAATGGTATGTACAATGGATTAAAAACTCTGACACTCAAACTCTTGGCAGAAATAGTGCTTAAGCATCTTGCCATTGACAGGACCTCCCAACACTTCTTCACCATTCAGTTCTTGCAAAAAAAATGCATTATGCCCTCTTATGGAATGAATAATGTAGGGCTATTTCCACATATTTTCAAACTTACCAAGTTTTCCTTTCTCTTCTCTCCTTGAATCCCATTTGAGAACCAAATTTCTGACTTCGAAGTCATTTTCTTTAGTCCTTTTGTCAAATAACCTTTTGATTTTTTATTGAACTTTTGGAGTTCTCTGATAAACTTCCTCTCTCATCTACTGCAAATGGATGGTCTGATTGATCCTCCTATGCATATCATTTTCTTCAACTTGGACTTCCTTAAGGAGTTTCATGAATGGAACTCCTAAGGATGTTGGGAAAAAAAAATCCATGCCATAGACCAGCTGATAGGGGGACATGTTGATTGAATTTTTGGTGGTTAATCTATCAGCCCACAATGCATGAACAAGCTTACTATGCCATGCTTTCTGATTCTGCTCCAACAGCTTTTTGATGATGTTGATCAGGCTCTTGTTGGAGGATTAAGCAAGTCCATTTCCTTAGGGGTAATAGGAAGTGGAGTGGCCCAAGGTGATCTGATATTTATGGCAGAAATCAATCATCCTCTTGGATTTAAAGGTAGCAGCATTGTCAGTGAAAATTTTCCTAGGGTAGCCCAACCTAGATAGGATATGGTATTCAAGGAATTTTATGATAACTGAGTCTGTGGCATTCTTAGAAGGGATGGCCTCTATCCATTTGGTGAAATATTCAGTGGCTCTGAGTATCCATCTATGTTGGGATGAGGAGGATGGATGGATTTCCCCTATGAAGTCTGAACCCCACTATTGAAAAGGTGCCTCAATACTAATAGGTTTCAAGGGTAAGGGCAAGAGATTTCTTCTACCATCAAAAATTTGGCACTTGTGGCAAGGCATTACTAGTTTGTGGGTGTCCGGAAAAAGGGTGGGCCAATAGTAACTAGATCTAAGGATCTTGTTTGCTGTGGTCTTCCAATTTAAGTGTCCTCCACATTCTCCTTCATGCATTTCATGCATGATTTTTCCTGCATAATCCTCAAGTAAACATTTTAGTAATATCCCAACAACATTTTTCCAATATAAAACTCCATCTATCATAAAATAATTTAAAGCCTTCTATTTTACAAATCTGGCTTTTTTTTTTACAAAGAAGGAGGAGCATTTAAATAAAGCAACACATAAATGATGTCAGCATACCATGGAGAGTCCATGAATGTTTTTTCAGTAAATGGTATTGGGAACTCTTCTATTTCTTCCAAGGCATCAACCATATTCATATCTAGAGCTTTGAAATTAGACTCAGCCATGAGTTTTGCTAATCTTTGTCCCTTGGTGAGTTTAGTAGGACTAATTTCTAAGTCATATTATAGAATAGTGGAAATCCATTTTCCCCTTTTACTATCGGGGTCCTGACTTAAAATATATTTAACTACGGTTTGAGGCACCAAAGTAATGATATGTGAATGTAAAATGTACACCCTAAAGTCTTTCAATGCTTTTACCAGTGCTAAGGCTTACTTCTCCATGATGTTGTATTTGAGTGGGGCATCTCTTAAGGCTTTGTTGAAGAAGGATATAGGTTGTTCTTGCCCCAAGCTATTCTTTTGCAACAATACTGCAACTATTGTATGTTCAGATGCAAAGGAAAAGATATAGAAATATTTGGTGAAATCAGGACTGATAAGGACTAGTGCTTGAGTAAGGGCTTGATTTACCAGTTCAAATGATTTTTTAGCTTGCATTGTCCATTTAACACCTACTTCTTTCCTGAGCATGTTAGTGATGTTTCTTAATAGCTCAGCAAGGTTGGGGATGAACCTCCTCAAAAATTTTATCTTTTCAATGAAAGACTGCAATTCTTTGAGGTTTCTAGGGTGGCTGATATTCAATATGCCATCAATTGTTTTAGGATTTATTTTGATCCCTACTTCATAGATTATGTGACCAAGAAGCTTTCCATTATGGAGGCCAAAGAGTGTCTTTTTTGGATTTAAATACAAGCCAAATCTTCTACATTTCTCAAAAACTTTCGTTAGGTGTTCAAAACGTTATTCATCAGTTTTGGAGAAAAAGGTAATGTCATCAAGGTAAATGATTATAAAATAGCCTATGTCTTCTGATAAGGCTATTTCCATGGCCCTCTGGAAGGTGGCCCCTGCATTCATCAAACCAAATGGCATTTTGACATACATGAATGTCCCCTAAGGTGTGGTAAAATTTGTCTTATGTTGATCACTTGGGAGGACTAACACTTGATTATAACCCGAGAACCCATCCAACAATGATATTCTTTTTGACCCAAATACCCTTTGAAGAATGTGGTCCATTTTTGGAAACGGGTAGTTATCTTTCAGAGAGGCTCTATTCAGGTTTCTGAAATCAATACACAGCCTAATCTCCCCTGTCTTTTTCCTGACAGATACTAGATTGGAAACCCAATCTGAGTATCTGAGAGGAACAATGATCCCTGCATCATACTTCTTCCTAATTTCTTTTTTTACTGCAGGAAATAAAACAGGTTTTATCCTCCTTAATTTTTGTCTGAAAGGTTTATGGTTTTCCTTAAGAGGAATCTTGTGCTGAATGATGCTAGTGTCATATGATTTCAAATCTTTATAGTCCCATGCAAAAACATCTATAAACTCTTTGAAGAGTGCTATGTATTGCTGTTTGATGTGGGCAGGAAGGGTGATAGACAACTTAATCATTTTGGGCTCAGTTGGGCTGCCTATGTTGTGCTCTTCCACATTAGTTTCCATGGTTTCTACTTTTGGTTCCTTGGCCACATCATTGAAATCAAAGAGTTGTTCTAATGGAGCAAGGCCTTTGGGTATGGTATCACCTTTGCATTCCAGAACTTAGAGGTCCTTTTGGTTTGGATCATTAGATAATTTTGCTTTGAAAAGATGATCAAATTGATTTATATTAGTAGGAGAGGAGGACTCTGTTTCGGGAATTGGTTCCTCGTTTAAACATTTTTTTCATGGCTGGAACTTGCTGATACTGAGGAAAAATCATTTTTTGACTGTAGGAAATCCTCTATATTTTTATCATTGTTAAAAACCTGCCAATGATATTATTTATCAGGCACTGCTGGCCTATTTTTCACCTTTATAATAAACTATTCATCGATTTGTGATATTTGGTAATTACTAGCAGCAAAAGCTAGTTCGTTTGCCAGGTGATTTTGGGCTCTTGGTATGAACATAAGCTCATATTTTTCGGAAGTTTTCAAGAGATCTAAAACATTGTTTTTATATTCCCTGAGTTTGGAGTTTTTGGTTGAATATTCCCCTTTGATTTTTCTAATGATTAGTTCAGAATCTCCCTAGACTGATATCTTTTTGGCCTTTAAATCTTTAAGTATGTGCAGGCCAAGGAGAAGGGCTTCATATTCTGCAATGTTGTTAGTGCATGAAAAATATAATTTGCAGGAATGTCATTTGTTTGTGTTATGTATCCACACACCATCCCCTGCACTATTTTTGTTGCAAGAGCCATCAAAGCTCATTCTCTAAAGTGTTTATGTTTCATTCTCGTTTTTTTTGTGTTGCTCAAGGCTGCTGGGAGTTGAGGTATCTAGAGGTTGAGGGGAAAACAATTTTGAATGCTCAGGTGCACTAATGTCCTTCTTTTTTTCCTCCTTTGTCTGGGTGACTTCATTTTCATTGTACAAAATAAAGGAATCTAGATCTAAATGAGTGGAATAAACAGGAGTGTTGTGAGGTTTGTCTTTGCTGCTCACCATGTATTTCATGAGGGTTTCCCTATATAATCTTCTGGTTTGACCAAACACTGGTATGGTGGCATAAGACATATCCATTTGAAGGGTGCCCTGAATCTTAGCTCCCCATGATCTAGACAAAAGCATGCCATACTTTGGGGGAATGTCAGCTACTACTACATCCATTACAAGATTATTGGCAGGAATTAGAGACAAGTTAACACACAAATATTTAACTAACCCCAAGCATTTGACCCTTTTGGAATCAAAGGAATGCAAGCCTTTATATGGTATAGTAATCTCTAAGCCTAGGCTCTCCATTACTACCTTGGGCATAAGGTTGTGTGATGCTCCTGAAGCTAGCATCACATTCTGTAAAATTTTGTCATGTATGTTTAGACTAACATAGAAGTGAGGCACAACCCCTTCCTAATATTTTCCTTCAATTTTAGGACAAAACAACAGCTCTGGCTTGTATCTGTCAGGTTCAAAGTAGCAGTATCAACATGTATATTCAGAGCTTTTAGGACCTGGTTTCTGTACACTTCCTAGGTCACTAATTCAGCCAGAGGTATGTTAATTTTAATCTTTGCAATATCTCCCTAAAGGCTGAAAGGAACTATTGATTTTGTTGTATTTACATTTGTTTTCTCATTTATGTTTCTTTCAGCAATTTTGACTTTCTGAGATTTATTAGGACTGTCAATCTGAGTTGTTTTAATAGGTCCACTAGCAGAGGTACTAGGGAAACTTTGTTCAACATTTGGCTCGCTGCTTTTCTCTTTGTTTAAATCTTTTTTATTAGCCAAAATGTTGGTTTTCTCTGTTGTTTTCTTAGGCTGCTTTTCTGTATTTTTCCTAACAGCAGAGCTAGTGTTTTTGTCATTTGGACTATCTATGTTCCCTTTGCTTCTTAGATCATAGTGTTTGTGTATCTCCATGATTGCATTCTCAAATCCCAATCTATAATATTTAGACTCCTCATATGTGTCTTCCTTTGGTTCTGAGGAGAATAAACCTTGTTCGTCTTTAGTGAGGAAAACATCATCCCCACTGTATGTTCCAATCAAGTTTACATGGTTTTCTTCCAACCTTTCAATCTCTCCTTCTTCCTCTTGATCTACGTAGTTTTGTTGGAAGGGAGGCCTAATTTGTTGGTTATTATCTCTTTGCCTATCTTGATTGTTTTCCCTTCGAAAGTTTTGATTTCTATTTCTATTTTGGAGGTTGTTTTGGTGTTCTCTTGGTGGCACTCTATCATTCAAGTTTATATTTTCAAGCATTCTCTCCATTACCTTCACTAGGTTGCCAATATTGGTATCAGAGGAGGAGGTTGAGGGTGCAGTATCATATTTATAAGTTACCCTCTTTTCTGATATTAGCCTAGCTCTCTTCTCAATTAAGTTTTCTTCTATGCTCACAACTCCCTTCTGCATGTCCTCGAGAGTTAAATAATCTCTTTCCCTTAGTTGATAGGCCATATCAACATCGAAACCTTTAGGATATTTTACTAAGGCCGTGCCTCGGGGGGGTTTCATGTGGGGTGGAAGAGCATTGTAGATACTGTTAAACCTGGTGGGGTAATCATGAACAGTCTCTCCTTGATTTCTTTTAAGACTTTTATACTCTGCTAATATTTGGAGAGGGTTGATTTTGAGTTCCCATTTGTTTATGAAAGCTTGATGTAAAAAGGGAAGGTCATTGATGCTATTAGGAGTTAAGCCTTTAAACCACCTTTTTACTTCTCCTCCTAAACTTTGAGCAAAGATTCTCATCTTGACGGTCTCATCTTCTATTTCCATATAATCAAAAGCATCTTCCATCCTATCTATATGTTTTTGAGTTGTGGTAGATTATTTTCCAGTGAAATGGGGAATTTTAGATTGATATTCATTTGGTAAGGGAACCATAGGTTGTGGTAACACTAATGGGGCATACCATGTTGCCATGGCTGGAAATAAAGGTGTATTTACAGTGGGTGGATTGACAAGAGGGAAATTGGGTTGAAATGGAGTGTTTTGGATAGTGGTGGTATGGATTGGAGTGGAAGAAAAACTTGGGCCAGCAAACTGGTTTTGATAGGATTTGTTATGAAAGAGGCTAAAGTGGTGAAGAAGCTGTGAATCAGGAGGGGTAGAAGGTGAAGCTTCTCTACTAAAGCTCTATTGCAAACCTACAGTTTCAAGATCAGTTTGGTTTAAATCACTTTGATATCTGGTTCTAAAAATGTTCTAGTATGAGGTAAGTCAAAGTGTAAATTTTCCAAGACAACGAGGTTTTCGAGAGATTTTGTTCTTGGGATGTTCCTATCAGTAGTTAATTTTCCAGCTCTAGAAGTCTACCAAAGAATTATCTCTGGATTGTCAACTATTGTAGGAGGATCAGGGTCTGGATGGGATCTAGTGCTGATCCTATGTGAAGCCAGACTGCTTTCCAAAAATTGAGAGAGGCTGAAGTTTGTAGGAACTGTCTTGAAAGTTTTGCCTCTCAGAATGTCTTATCTAATATGGGACTTAGGCTTCACAATTTCTTCAAGGATGGTTAACACAGTCCTAAAGAGATCTAGAGACCTAGATGGGTAAAAGGCCTACTGGGGCTAATGGAGTAGCCAGGTGGAATTTTTAGCTTTTTGTGAGGGTAAAATGTTTTATGGTTCCACCACCATGTTAATTATGAAGCCAATCTGAAATATTTTTGGGTTTTGTACATTTTTATGGTTATGAGAGTATCATATGTCTGATCTTTAACACTTAGCTAAGGTTCTCAAACAAAAAGAGTCTACTATATGGCTTACTAACTGATTTTCTTAGAGATTTGTAGGACTAAAGAGTGCACAAGAGTTAGCTATACTGTCATATACTCAATAGGTCCCACTATGATCGCCATTATGTTGGTGATGAGGTGGGATAACAATTCTCAGGGTATTCTTTGTCAAACTAAGGGCCTAAATATTTTTAAGATATATTCAAGAAACTATATACTCAATAGGTCCCACCGTGATCGCCATTATGTTGGGATCCTGTGTTTTGGTAGATTTGCTAACCAAAAGACAAGGCAACATCAGAACCAATATTTAGAGCTCTAGGATCTAGCTCTCCTAGTCTCAGAGAGGGATCTCTCAATGTTTTTATAAAGATATGTCTTGAAAGCTTTAGTAGTTTATTTTAGGCTAGTTATGATGTGCAGGGTTGTTTGTTTTGTTTGGTTGGAAAAATGTGTTTCATGTAGTATAGATAGAGCATGGGAATATACAAGCCATTGGGCAATGGAGTCATGTGAAGATCCAAATAGTTCTGATTGAGAAGGAAGGGAAACCATAGGGAAAATCTAACTCATTCAAGGATATGTTGAATAATATAGGTGAAATGAGATGAACATTAAGGACTAAGAGTGAAAAGCAAATCAAACCCTTTCACAATGACTTAAAGGATTCGGGGAATGCCCTATTTCCTCTATTAAGCTCACTATTTTGGACTTAATCAACATAAACACTCAAAGAAAAGGAGAAATGCAGACTAAGCCTTCTTGATGAACTATAGGATCAGGGAACGCCCTATTTCATCCTATAAGTTTACTAGTGAAGGCTTAATCAACAAAGACATATAATTGCATTCAAAACAGACGGAACGACTTAGACATCTAGGATTGCAATTATAGGGACCTTTAACACAATAATTACAAAAATGAACAAAGGGTATGATTGAAACAAGCCTTTGTGTCAAAATGCAAGAATTAATAATTAAAGGGAGATTTCAGATACAATATTCAGTGGCAAAGAAAGAGGGAACGCCTAAACAGTCTTTAACACAATTGAATTTACCATTTCTGAAATAAAACAAATTGAATATTCAAGAGAGCTATTAGACTACCCTGTCATATTCAGCAGTGGAAAACATATAAACAGTGAAGGATAAATAGGTCAGAGGTGCTTCTAAGATACATTTATCTCCCTAAACTTTTTATCCTATCGTAAGTCAAAGCAAAATGGAACAAAGTGATAAATGGGAAATAACATTCAGAATAAAATATTACATCACCATAACCAGGCTCAGGGATCCAATGGTCCAGCCTCCTTCATCAACAGAAAAATGAAGACCTTCACACTCTTCAGAACACCAATGCTTCGTCAAAGCAGCAATATGTATTACTTTAGAAATCACCAAATTCTAACCTTTTACAATGAGACTTCAAAGAGTCTTTATAGGGTAAAAAATGAGGAAAAGTAGGTAAAGAAGGTTTTAATGATCCTCAGAGATTGGAGAGGGCATTCAAATGCTCCATTCTGTGTCTTAAACATTTCATTTAATTCTGGATAGGATCAATAACTTTGTAGCTTGCTGAGACTATTCTGATATGACAGAATTCACCCACAGGGTGTCCTTGGGAGGAAAAATCATTTGGAGTGGTATTGTTATCTTCTTAGGTGTAAGTTAAGTGAAAGAAAGGGCCTTGAGGACTCCCATACTTCTAAATAACTTCTTCTTACAGTTTTGTGTACAAGTGGAGGGTTTCGCTGAGTTGGAGGGTCACAGAGGTTTCATCGATCCGATACATTGATTGAGAGGACCTCACCTTCTGTTCTGGTTTCCTTTGATGTTGTTTTGGGGCCCTGAGATTTTAATCTGAGCTTATGTGTCACCTTTGTGACTATAAAACATTTATCCTTCGTCGGCCATGAAAAACCCACAAACACACGACAAACTATATAAAAAACTTGTGGGCTTGGTTTATATTTCTTACAGAGGTTCTGGGGTGGTGGAGGAGCAGTGAGGAAGAGTGTGATTATAGCAGAAAATCGGAAACAACCTTGGCAGAGCAGCTAACCAGGTCAATGGAGGTTTGGGTGTGAGGATGAACGTGGACCGTTAGATCAGGCCGATCTACGGTGGAGGTTTCTTGATGGAGTCATTTGGGAGGGAGATGAGAAGCAAATGAAATGTTATCATGATATAATCTGGGCCATGCGATCTCAAAGATCGACGGCTAGGATTAATAGCGAAAATTACATTGCGGAGGGTAGGCGGTATGGCAGAAAACCAGGAATGGTTTTCACACGGCAAAATGGAGGGGAGATGGTAATCGCTTTTGGGACACGATTCCACTCAGTGAGTGACGCGTGTATTTATAAAACTTCCCATATCACGCAATTTTAAAATGTTAACTCTTGGGTGTAAAAATTTCGCAATATGTAGTGTTAGCCGTCAGATGATGGGCGGCAAATCTGATGGTGCGAATGACGCACGATGGGCAGCAATGTGTTCGGGCGAAATAGGCTGTGGGCCTGGGAAGAGACGTGACCTTCTTTGTCGTGGGGTGAACGGCAGGTTTAGTGTGAACCATTCGATCTCCGGAATGAATGGTAGAGATTTAAAAGATGAAGCGGAAGATATATGGAAAAGCGGATGGGGAAAAACCCAATGGCCGTTGATCTCTGTTAGATCAATGGTGGAGATTACAATCAGGAAAAAAACGTCGGGTGAAATATTTACAAATAAAAAGACCCATTTGTAGAGAAATATGAGGAGAGGAGGGCTTAGGGATAAGCGCTCGGGTGTGGTCCCATGGAGGGGAAAGAACCAGGGTTAGCAGGTGACTTAAGCCCTTGGGGGCTTAATATCTTTATAGAGTGGAAGACTTGTTTTTGGGCCAAAAATAAGGATTTTAAGGCCAAATGAGGGTTTCAGTAGGCTAGAAAAAGGATTTTTAAACCAAATAAAAGGATGATGTAAGGTTTAAAGGAGGGTTAAGGTGATTTAGAGGTGAAATGGAGGGGTTTTGTGGGATTTTTTGGAGGAAACAAGGATAAAAATGGAGATTTCGTGGGGGTGAAATGAAGGGGTAAATGGTTAGGAATGGAGTTTTATAAGTAGTTTTCTGTGGGTAAACAGCATGCCCTTGAGGGCTTATAGGGAAACAGCAGTGCAGATTAATTCAAAGGGTAGAGAATCATCAAAAGACTTCAAAGATGATGGATTTTCAAAGGAAATATATCTCTTGAAGGCTTGAAAACAAATTTAGCTACCACTAGGTATATCAAAATTTATAGGTGGCTAACAGAGGTTACCTTGAAGTTTGGCTCCCCAAGATTTGGATAAAATCATGCCATACTTAGGGGGAACATCGATGACCACTATGTCCATGACTAGACTCTTAGTGGGTATTTGTGCCAAATTGATACAAAGATCCTTGATTAGACCTAAACATTTGACTCTACTTGAATCAAAAGAGTACAAGTATTTGTAATGTTTGGTTATTTCTAGGCCTAATATTTCCATAACCACCTTAGGCATGAGGTTGTGTGAGGCGGCAGAATCTAGCATGGCATTGTGTAATATTTTTTCATGTATGTTCAAGCTAACATAGAAAGGAGGAAGAACTCCTTCTTGATATTTTCCCTCTACTTCGGGACCAAACAAAATCTCGGGTTTATCATCAGTTAAGTTTAGAGTATCTGTATCATTTCCTATGTTTAGAACTTTCAGAACATGGGATTTGTACATATCCTGAGCTACCAATTTAGTGAGAGGGATTGTTATTTTGATTTTAGTGTTCTCTCCTTCAAAACTGAAAGGTACTTGAGTTTTGGACATATTTACATCAGTTTTATCAGCCATAAATGTTTCCACATTTTTAATTTTCTTATTTTGATTCGGGGTTTTGGTTAATAGAGTTTTTTCAGGGCCACTAGCAGGGGTAGTAGGGCAGCTTGTGTCAATACTTGGTTGGCTAGTTTTTTCTTTGTTAGGATCAATTTTCTTAGCCATGGTGTTGTTATTGTCTGTTGTTATTTTAAGAATGTTTTCGGGAGTTTTATTAACAACAATGTCTGAGTTAGTTTTCCTAGATTTTTTTTGGTTTTCGTTACTCCTAAGATCATATTGTGTATGGTCTTCCATTATGGCATTTTCTAATCCCAACTCATGGTCTTCGGAATCTTCATAGCTTGTTTCATCTTGGTTTGAGGAGAAAAAACTTTTTTCTTCTTCTGTGAGAAAAACATCACCCTCACTATCAGTGCCTATTAAGTTTAGATGATTTTCATTTGGTTGTTCAATATCTCTTTCCCCTTCATCAACATAGTTGTCTTGGAAGGGTGGCCTAATTTTTTGATCATTTTCCCTTGGTCTGTTTTGGGGCGGGTCTCTTATAAAGTTTTGATTCTGGTTTCTGTTTTGGGGATTTGGTTGGTTGTCCCTAGGGGGTGCTCTTTCATTTATGCTTATTCTCTCCATCATTCTTTCCATGGTTCTTAGGAGGTTTTCAATATTGGAATCAGATGAGGAGGTGGAGGGAATAGTGTCATCTTTATAGGTTACCCTCTTTTCCGATCTTAGCCTAACTCTTTTTCAATTAAGTTGGCCTTTACACTTATAGCTCCCTTTTTCATGTCTTCTAAGGTTAAGGGCTCTCTTTCTCTCAGCTGATAGGCCATGTCGGGATCAAAACCTTCTAGAAATTTAGCTAAGGCTAAGCCTAATGGGGGTTTCATGTTTGGCAGTAGTGCATTGTAAACACTATTGAACCTTTTTCAATAGTCTTGGACACTTTCCCCCGTGTTTATTTTAATATTTCTATATTCCGAGAGGATATGAAATTGACAATGTAACTGCGCTCTGGCCTCCTAACTATAAGATCTTCTTCAAAACCAGCACGAAGGGAACCGAAGGAACTAGCATGACATAAGTAATCCCACCTGTCATCATTAAGGATACCGGAGGACCAAGCAAGAGTACAGGGGAGGACATGACCGCAACATCACAAAAGGATTTGCAACAGAAATAGACCACCAAGAAGGACGTCGAGGCAGAGACTCAGGTAGATTTACAGCTAGATCTAGGTACAGAAGGATTGAATGTGTTAGTGTCCTGTGATTTGGTAGATTGGTAAACCAAATGACAGGGTACAGACCAGTCTTTGGAGTCCTAGGACCTAGCCTTCCTGGATCAGGGAGGGCTCTCTTTATTATGTGAAGGATGTGAAATTTTTTGCTTTGGATGATTTATTTTAGGCTAGTTGTTAAGTGTAGATTTTTTTGCTTGTTTTAGGTTGGGGTAAGATAATCAAGGCGGATAGGTGGAGTGAGATGTTATCAAATCAATTGGGCAATGGAGTCTATGAAGTTATTGATATCTTGGTAGCAAATCGGGGTACATCACAGGGAAAATATAGTGTATTTAATGGATATTTTAATCTTATGTGTGAGGTGACATGGACAATAAGTTTGGCAACCAAGGTAGGGCAAAAGGAAGTTAAGAATCCTTTGTCAAATACCTATGAACAGTGAGGTCTTTAATATTGATAAGAAAAATATACTAATCATGAGATAGGGTGCACCATTTACTCAGTGACAATACTTTTAAACAGATAAACATTGAAGATAAACAATCCAGTAGAACACGGAAGCAAGACAACTTATCTAACTTCAATGATTAAACTTTCAAGATTTGAAAGCATATAAGAAAAAAATAGCATCAATAAATGAAGATGCAATTCCTAAACATCATTCATTAAACTATAAGGAACTTCGAGGCAAACTGATAAGCATATTCAAAGGGCAAGATCAAAACAAGACCTCTTTGACTTAACCTAACAATCAATACATCAAAGAGAGATTTCAAGACAGAGTTTAGATATCATTAAACAAATAGGGCTTACCATGAATCATGTTTAAAAACTATCATATTAATCCAATTATGAAATAGAAAAGCTTAGGTGGCCCTAAGGATAAATGAAGAATTCTTTAAGCTAACCCAACAGAAGAAAACATGAAAACAATAGCTAACAGGAGGACTGAGGTGCCTCAAACAACATTTCTCATCCTATACTATTCTGAGCTATTGAAAAATAGAAATATGGACATATGGAAAACAAGAAAAAACATGAACATATGATAGATACATCACCATTAACTAAACTCAGGGATCCTATAAGCAACCCTTCATCACCATCAATCAAGGCAATTTATCCACAAGCTCCACAACACTAAATTGTTCTTCAACTTTCAAAAACAATGTATTGGTCTTAAACACATCAAGTTACCAACTATTTACCATGAACCCTCATGCGATATATAATAATCATGGAGGAGTAAAACCAAAGAGAGTATCTAGAAGCCCATTGGCCAACAAGAAATATCCTAAGTTGTCCTTGAGGCCTTGCAAGGCCCAAGGCACAAAAATATCTAACAAATATATTTTCCAGCCAAAAATAGAAATTTTATTGACTTTTAGGCACTGAAACGCATGTGAAAACTTTCCAAATGCACAATATTCCAATTCATCTACAGGAGCGCAGCACACTGTGTCAAAAATTAAAATTATGCCAAGAAAACAGTGTAGAAATAGGCCTTTTTGCAGCAGTGTTTTGGAGGCCTTCCCGATGTCAGAAAAGGCTCCATGATGGCTCGTTCGAAATCCATTGAAGTCTAAGTTACAAATATACCTTTATTTCTTCAATATAACCTCTTCAAGGTGCCCAAAAAGTGAAAATTCCAAGACTTCTAGGAGCATAACACATGCTTAGAAAGGTGGGCAGAAGGTGAAAAAATGAGTGTATTTGACCTTTTTGGGGGGTGAAAACAACTCCAATTGAGCTGAAAACTGGTGAGAATACTCCTCTAATGATGGGGAATTGAAAAAAGGGAACCTCTCCTTCTGAATATGCCCTAGGAAAAAGTGCATCACAAGGTGTGCTACACTCCTAGCCTCAAAATTTGCAAAAAACAAAAACTAGTTCAATTTCTTCCAAATTTGGTAGGTAGGTGCCTTATAGGTCCTTGGAGACCTATAGAGAAGATTGGGCCAAAATACGAAGCCTAGCTTGGTCCTTTTCATGATTTGGTGTCGGGCCCTCATTTTGGGCAGTTTTGAGCTTTTTCCTTGCAAAGTGGTTTCTTTGTTTACAGTGCTCAGTCATTCTCTGTTGCAAGATCAAGTCTTTGTTGGCCTTCTCCAGTTTTGCCTCTAGATGTAGGTTGGACCTCTCAAGACATGATTCCCTATCATGCTCAACTTCCATGGCAAGGATTTCAGTGAGTGGAATTTTTTGTGCTTGGGTTGATTCTTCCTCTCTCTGCTTTGCCAATGCTTTCCTAAGAACCATAGTCCTAGGTCTATTTCTAGTTTGACCCTCTTCATCACTTCTTTCCTCATAAGTGCCCATGTACTCCTCCAATTTCACTTGTGACATTTGAGCGCCTTTCTGGTATTTGAGCACCCTTTCTTCATAGATGGCCAGTTGGCCACTCATTTGTTTGTTCTACATCTGTAAAAAGTGAGTGAGATCCTTAGCTCTCCCTAATTCAACTTCCAAATCCCTGATCTGTGAATTCCTGTCTTGTAGAAGGGAGTTTGCAATTCTTGTTTCATTTTCATCATCACTGTTTATGTTGATGATTCCAAATTGTCTTTCCTCCCCATGGTTGTCCTCTTCCTCCTTCATTTATTGTTTACCTTTTTATTTCTTTTGAAATGAGAAGGATGGCATGGCCCCTTTCCCTTTAGAGGTAGCAAACACATCCCTCTCTCCTCTTTGATAGGTAACGGTGAAAGGTGTAACAAGTTTCACTTGCAAATCTTGATCACTAGTGACCTTAGGAATGTTCTTCTCCTCATGGATTATCTTTGTGTGTGCATATTCCTTACCTTATTCTTGGCTGTCATTTTGATAAGCGTCCTCGCTACCTCTTATGCCATCATCACTGTCAAGACCCTCAGGATTGTCATCCTCTGTTTTTGTAAAGCTAGAAGTGTCTTCATTGCTACTTAGTACATCTTTATCTTCATGAATGCCCTCTTCTTCATCCTTTGAACCACTATTTTCACTGCCAAACTCAGCCTTTATATCATTGTTTGCACTCTGTGTGGGATCACTGTCATAGGCAACCTAATTATTCCCTCTTATACTTTAATGGTCACTTTCTTCCTTACCATGTGAGTTTTCCTCGCTTCTCTGCCCACGGTCTTCTCTGTCTTGCCTATGGTCTTCACCTTCAATTTCAACCTTTGTTTCATAACTTGTATCATTTTAAATTTTTCTATGTTCGTTGTCCTTGTTTTCAGAATTTATCCCTTCACCATCATGTATACTGTCCTCTTGGCTGAGTTCTTCTTCACTGTTTGGTTCATTATTTACTCCTTTTTTCTTGACTATCATTAGTTTTTTTATTGTCACTAGGATGTTGACTGTCACTAGTTTGTTGACTATCACTAGGCTCATTGTTTTGGCCTTCTTATAGCTCATTATTTTCCTCTTGATAAGCTGTCTCTGAGCCTGCATCCTTGGAATAAAATTCTTCATCATTAGAGCCATTATTTTGGTCTTTTTGCTCATTATTGGGCTCACTTCTTTCATATTTGTTTTCTTCTTCATCAACACTTTCTTCTTTGTCACTGCCTTCATTAATTTCTTCTTGGCCATCTTCCTCTCCTTCACTTCTTTCTTCATTTTCCTTCTCCTCTTTTCCATCTTCATCTTCTTCATTATTTTCTTCATTTTCATCATCCTCTCCCTTACTACTTTATTCATTTGCCTTGTCCTCTTTGCCATCTTCCTCTTCTTCACTATTTTCTTCATTTTCATCATCCTCTCCCTCTGTTATAGCATCATTTCTCACTCTGACATGATTCATGATTGCTTTATGGCTTTTTGGGCACCCATTCCTACAGACTTGGACAAATTCACTTAAAAACAGTGGAAAATCCCTCATACGCGACTATGCCCGTGTTTTTCCGCGTGTATACGCGAGTACAACTAGACTTTTCTGCGTATGCCATTAAAATGATTAAAAAATATATAAAAAATCCCTAATTTCGCGCTGGGTTGATGGTTACTCAGGTAGTTCAACCACCCCAGCCCGTGGCCAACTGTTTCCAACTGCTGAAACTACTTTGAGGGACTATAAAAAGCCCTCATGTGTATGGCCTAAGGGAGAGAGAGAATTATTGATATTATACTCTGTTGGTATTCCCTATCCAAGTCTGATTCCCCGTGCCTCCTGCACTTTCCCAGTTCATTGTTGGAAACCCTTGTTTCCTTGAGATACACATCCTTTATATGTTATCTCGTATGCACCAGTTTGGAAGGAGTCTTAGCGAGGCAAGGGCTGGACGGATCCGGACGACGGTCTGCGAAGGCCTTGGAAGGATCAGGTGATCTCTCCACGATTAATTTTGTACGTACTATTTATAATACAGAAGTATCATGCTGTTCCCGAAATAAACGTGTTAGTGTATGCTTTAATGTATGAAGAATATTTGTTATACATGCATTCATTATGATTTATTTAATGTTTTATATGAATCTCACTAACATATAGAGTAGAAATATGATGTACAACTTGTCCTTTGTGCTGGTTTCTTCTTGCATTTCAGGTTAAGGAGGAAGGACGGTTGCAGGGAGTTTGAACTCCACGTGGATCTACTTCAAACGTAGGACCAACGGGTAAACCTCTCATTCTGCTCTATTTAGTTTTTATGAATGTGCATGATCGTGTGGGTCTCTGTTAAGTAGTACGCCTCTGCTCTGTGGAGGTTGAATCCCAACCAACCTCTAGGGTGTTAATTCCCCGAAACAGAACTGGCGACTCCGCTGGGGATCACATTTTTGTGATTCTCCTGTTGGGTTGTTTCAGCTGTTTGGTAGGTTTCCAACAGTTTTTTCTGTCTTTTACAGTCCAGTTTGCTTTCTTGCAGTCAGTCTGAAGTCTTGGTATCTTTCCCAGGCTTGTACTTTTTGTTTTTCATTATCTTTCTTTGTATACGCTTTTTTGTTTGCACACAGTCGCGTATACCCGCGAGTTTGTGTAGAAGGATCCGCGTATACGCGAGTTTCCCTCCACACAGACGCGTATACACGCTTGTTGCATAATTGAAAAGTCGCGTATACCTAGGCTGAGTTTGAAATTTTAAGATTCTGGTGTTTTTGGTCTTTTCTGGCTGTGGAGGCCTGTGTCTGCAGAGTCTCTGTACTTACTGGAGTGTGACAGAAGTGGTTTCAAGTCTTGTTTCTCTTTCGTTTGTTCGAAAACTAATCTTTTTGGCAAAGTGTTCTTGTTGGTGCTCGCACTCCTGGATTGAGTTCCAAGATTGCTTTCTGAGCATTCTTGGCTGTTCTGCTTTATCAGAACAGAGAGCTTCTGCTCACCGACTCGCTCCTATCTTTGTGTTGTGCTTTGCATTGCGTTTTTTGCTTTGTTTTCGATTGGTTTTCTTGAGTTTCATAGGCTAGGGTTTTGTTGCAACTTTCAAAGAACTTTTCTTGCTTCTTTGGAGTCTTTTGTTGCAGCAAGTTTGCACTATTCGTTAGGCTACTTGGCTGAGTTTTTGGTCTTCCGTTGCTCTTATTGATCTTGCTATCATTAGCTTTATAAGGTTTGGGAGCATAGTTGAAGTTTGTACTTGAAATTCGGTCTCGTTTTGGCTTGAATTGGGATAGTTGTGCTTGGTCTTCTTGAGCTCTTGTTTTATAAAACTAAAAAGCCCAAAAAACATTCGTTTTGCTTTTTGTTTTTTGCATTTCAAAAACTCAAAAAACATTTGGTCTTGTTTTTGTTTTTGTTGTTTCGTTTTTTATTTTCGTTTGGCCTTATCTTTTGGAGCTTTAGTGAAGTTTCTTGCTTCTAGTTTTTGGTTTGATTTTGAGGATAAGTTGTCATTTGATTTCTTTTCTTGTTGTCAAGTATTTTTGTTGTCTTACACTGAGAGTTCTTGTTTCAAGAATTGGCTTCCTGGACAACAAAAGATGAGTTAAAACTGAAGGAGCTTTTTGGGAAATTTCACCTTGTTTCAAGGGACTTTTTGCATCTTAGAATTTACATGCTAGTGGTCATTTGCATTAGGTGCACTAAATCATTTAGTTAGCTTCTTAGTTTTTGTGAGTGCGAGTTTGTAATTCGAAAAGAAAAATACATTTTTTAGTGTCGTAGAACCTCTATAGAAATTGCTCTTCATCGAAAGACAAAGAACTGCATGTGCATGTAGTCAGGTTTTTATTAATTTCTTTTGCGTCAAAACACCATTGGTTTCAACTCCATATCCTTGTGACTTAATACAACAGCCCTTAAAATAAGAGATTTAATCTAAAATCAACTAGAAAGTTTTACTAAGTGTCAATCACCAACTAGCTAGGTTGTAGGGCCTTGGAATAGGTGAGAGGAGAGTTAACTCTCCAAGGCCGCTCAAACAAACATAGAAGTTGATTAATTGAGCGAAATCCAACTCCGTGAGGTGGATTGGGAAAGCTCTCATCCGAGAGTCAAGCGCGAGGGGAAGTGAAGGTTGAGAAGAGGGATACCCCCCCTCCGATTAGCTGAATCTGACCTCAAGACCGTTCCGCCCAGCTTCTGATACGGATTGGTGTCCATAGTTGTTGTTCCTAGGTTCCACACAGGTGACTGCGGGGGGGAATACCCGTGGTACCTGAGGCAGACGCCGCATCACTTTCAGCAGTACTTCTGGGGGTGCCCTTGCGAAGCTTGGGTGCTTGAGCCGACAAAGGCTGTCGTTAGGAGGTCGGCGTAACTGTTTCTGATACCTTCGCTAGTTGTTCTGGGCCCTAATCATCCCAGACTGCTTTCTGAAGGCCCTATACTTCGCTTTCCTGTATTTTGGTGTCCGGTCCTCATCACCCGGAGCGGAAATACTTGGAGGCTGTTTGCTTGCTGTTTCTCAGGGATTTTGATTTTAGTGAGTGCTCTTTGCTCCTAGCTTGCCTAGATTTTCACTTTTCTTGAGTCTAATATAATAAATCTGTAAAAGTGGCTGACCAAGCGCCTCGACGTTCGAGGAGAATCCGGGGGTTATCTCCCGAGAGTGCAGAGCCTTCTTCGAGAAGGCGTAGGAGCGATTTAGCAGGTGGTTTTCACCATGTAGAGTCTGACGCTGTGGAGAGAGATCCTCCACTAAGGTCCGAAGGTTTCGTTGCTGATTCCGGTGTCGGTTCCGAGAGGAGCGTTCCGCTCACCTCGAGAGTATTGTTTCCTCAGGAAGAAGATTTCCAGATAGAAGATATACCTGAGCCTGCAGCTACAGGTCCATCTCCTCTTCCTCTTGATCATCCGTTTGTTATTCAGTACGTCGGACCGGAGTCTGAGAGACCGCCGGATCTTCCATATCTTTCTTATCTTTCGATGGCCACGACCGGGAACGCGGCTTCTACCGTGAGTGCTGCGGGCATTCAGACCCCTGCTTCTGTCGAGGCAGGGGGCACTCTTGCTCTATCTTCGAGTGCTTCTAGCACTGCTATGTTTGGCTCCGGGTTCACCCAAGCATATGCTTCTCAATCTGGTCCCTTTGTTTCAGGGATGTCCATTGCTGGAAATCCCTCTTTTTCCTTTACCGCCGGTGCAGCTGGATCTACGCCCATGTCTAACATGGCTAGTGGATTAGCTTCGTTTCAGGGTTTCCCCTTTGGGACTGGGCATATTCCCAGTCCCAATCCTTCTTTAGGGTCGTTTCCTTTTACGTCCCAGACCCAGAGTTTCAATCCTTGGGCTCAGGGACCAAGTTCGACCGCTTTTATGGGATGGAATCCTATGTTTGCAACGTCTGGGGCAGGGAATCAGTTCATCGCGAGTCATCCAGGGAATGCTTCTTTCCCTGCATCGAGTGCTTATCAGTCTTTTTCTCCTCTATCTAATGCATGGAACCCTTACCAGGGGCTTACATCTTCAGTCAATACTTCAGCGGGGGGAACTAGTCTGGGTCTTGGTAACTCGGCGTGGGGAGGAGGTTCTTCTCCGTTTTCTACGGGTCCTTTCTGGCAGCCTGGTGCCTCATCAAATCCAGGCTATTCTTTTCAGAATGTTGGAAATCCATCCCATCAAGGATGGAATTCTCAGGCTCCACCTCAATTGCCATTTCTGGCAACGTTAAACTTGCCAGACTTGTCGAAGTTAACTAATGACCCGATTCGGTATAGTCCGGGGTGGCCTCCGGTTCCAACCAAACTTCCTTCAGACATTCCTAAGTTTGAAGGTAAGAATGGTGAAGATCCGGCAGATCACATCACCACTTTCCACTTATGGTGCTCATCAAACTCTCTGATCGACGACTCGATTAGATTGAGATTATTTCAACGCACCCTAACTGGGAATGCTGCTAAATGGTATATAGAGCTCACTGGGGGCAGTTTCACCACATTTGGAGAACTGGCTGTCACTTTTCTTAACCATTTTCAGTTGCCTGTCAGATATGAGGCTGGGACCGAACTCCTGGCTAATTTTAAGCAGGATGAGGCAACTCACATTTCTGATCATATTCAGAAATGGAGGAGAAGGAAGAGGCTTATCAAAGCCCATATTCCAGGTGAGTTCCTTCTCGAGTGGTTTTTGAAATCGCTTCAGTCAGACATTTCAAAGGATGTAACCCTATCAGGGGTATATTCCGAGGAGTAGGCCATCTTTAGGGCCCAGCAGTTAGAATTGATCTATTCTCAGTCTGGGGTACTTTACAAGTATTTTCCCAATGCTCCTCGCTCCAAGGTGGATTTATCGAAACCCAAACCTGGTCCGCATGGTGACGAACTTATCGGATCGGTCAGTAGTAGTACAGCCAGCCTGCTTTCTCAATTGCAGCAGTTGTCTTTACAATCTGCTCCTTCTGGTCAGGCTGTGCCTGCTGATTCATCACCTTCCCAGTCCTTGTCCATAAATGCTGTCCAATCTTCTAAACCCAAAGGAAATCAACAATCCGATGGGAAGAAGAAGGGACGTAATAACAAGAAGAAGGGCAAGAATGGGAAGGGCAATGCAAATAAGACCAACGAGCGTGTTGGTGAAGGGCAAAAGGAGAAAAAGAAAGTTAAGTTTCCGTGCAAGCTTTGTGCCGGAGACCATCTCACGCATCTTTGCCCGAAAATTCAGGATGCTCAGCGCCTGTTATCTCAGCAGGGTTCTTCTAGTTCCCAGGCTGTGCTAACAAACCCTTTTCCCCAAGGGCAGCAATTAATTGCTGGCGCGAATCAAAATCCCGGGGCTTCCTCTGGAGGTCCTCAGGAAGGGGAAATTCCATCGAATATCTTTATGATGAGTGCTCACGTGGATGTCGCTACGAGATCCCGTGATTATGGCGAAGAGGAATCTTCGAAAGCTAAGGAAGTTCCTGATGCTACTGAGCCGCTTCATATCACGAAGCCAACTGTCGAGTCTATGCCTCGGATACCGAAGGCATCCTCTAAGCGGTCAACGATTAACCCGAACATGAGGGCTGCCCAGAACTACTCGATTGTAGAAGATCTGGCGCAGAGTCCTTGTGCTATGTCAGCTTTAGAGGTACTCCAGTCTTGTCCGGCTCAGCGCAGTGCTTTGCTCACTGCCATTGGGGCTATTGATCTGAAAAATTCTCTTCTGATTACTTTTGATATGAATAATTTAAGAAGAGACTTCCTCATCACATGGCTTTCCATATTAAATCGTCGTATTGGAAGTGCAATATCTTTCGAACGGTTGTTGATGAGGGTGCTTCTACTTGCGTGATGTCTCTCGTATGCTGGAAGACACTAGGATCTCCCAAAGCTGTTTCATCTAGCACTATTCTTACTGCATTCGATGGCCATCAAGTCATTCTCACTGCATCTCATGAGATTGTGCCGCTTTCGCCGACCGTGTTGGCTTATCAAGCGTAAACATGGTTGAGGTAGTAGATGCAGCCTTGGACTACAACCTTCTGCTGGGGAGGAACTGGATATATGAGATGGATGCCATTGCATCCTCATTGTTTCGAATTATATGTTTCCCCCACGAAGGGAGGATAGTCACGATGGATCAACTGGACTGTCCTCCTGTAGACCTGGATGCACCTTCTGACTCGTCTGTTCCTAAGTTGGATAATACTAAGGTGCCTGTCGAGAATCTGGGAGTTGGAATGTATTCTTCCCTGATGGGTTCTTTTGATCTTCCTCCTCCCAAGGTGTATATTAATGCTATTTCATCCTCGAAGGCTCCCCTTCGAAGAGAGTTCTTTCGAACTCATTATTTTTCGGACCCTTGGACCTTACCTTCTCCAACTCCCACATTGGAAGAAGGGCAAGTGGGTGGAATGGCATTCCCGATTTCTGCAGCTGAGATTGCATATCAGTCTGTTGTTGACACTGCAGAAGCCCCGATCCAGCCTCTTTCGCCGGAAGAGTTGGATGGTGATGTGGCTCGTTTCGGACGCTACTTCTTCTTTCGCCCAGATTGTCTTGATACCACTCTTCCATCTGAAGAGGCAATCCTGGAAGCCATGACTGGTATAGATAGACCGTGGGATGATTTGCATCATTGGTCTTACTTCCTACCTAACTTGAACGAAGTCGAAACTAGTTTTCCAAGTCCTCAGTCTCCTGGACCTGTTCACCCAGTCTTGAACCCTTTGGCACCAACACAGGTATATGCTAAAGGGAACATGGCTGTGATCTCTCCTACTATCCTGGTGAACATTTCCAGGGATCCCAATATTGTCGAGAATGTCTTCATTGGAGCTGAATGTTCCCCTGAAGAGATTCAAATCTATACCGAGCTCTTCAAAGAGTATAGGGATGTTTTTGCTTGGTCTTATGAGGAAATGCCTGGCATCGACCCATCTATCGTCCAGCATGAGATCAAGACGTATGAAAACGCTAAGCCGGTCGTGGGGGCGGAAGTTTCATCCGATCACATCCACTCGCACTCTATTTTGGGATTTCAGCTCAGGAAGGGATAGGGGTAGATCCTCAAGGTTGAGGCAATAAGCTGGGTTGCCTCCCTTACATGCAGTGGAAAATGGGCTCATCTCAAGAATCCTTATGCCTAGGCTTTGGCCTGGCATTTTGCTTTGTATATAGTAGTTTTTTCTTTTGCAAGCATATCTCGTTGGCAAATCGATTTTTGATGAGGTGGTGATGTTTTTGATCTGCTTTGGCAGGTTGTGTCGAATGTTATGAGTCATTATGGTTTCGCCGATGGTGCTAGTAGACACACCCGGAACTTGGCTTCCGCGGCTTGGGTGCTCCATCATCCATCCGGTCAGTTGTTAGTATCAAGAGCAGTCTGCATTGGCCCTGCTTCCAATAATATAGCAGAGTATACTGCAGTTGTTTATCTACTCTCAGAGGCAATATCCTTGGGTGTTGATTCGTTGGTAGTTTTCTTGGACTCCCAGCTGGTGGTGTCATAGTTGAACAATACTTATCGGGTTCGAGATCCATTTTTATTTCGGTTGTTTTTGAGGGTACGTTTGTTACAAAGATCATTTCAATTTTTAACTTTCATTCATATTCCTCGAGCAGACAATTGGATAGCAGACTCATTAGCTAATCAAGAAATTGATTGGCATATTAATCATTCAATACAATAAATTTTTAATCATCATAAACATCATACATTTGATACATTTATCACATCACATCAAATATCGTTGTATATATATCATCAGAGAGTGTCAAAAACTTTACAAAATTTGGATCCATAAATGCCGTACAAAACTTGGGCTCATGCCCCATCATGTTCAGTCTCAAAAAAGAATATACAGTCATCTAATATATAAAATCTGTCTATTCCTGAGGTCCCTATCCAGCAGTCGTGTTCCTATAGAACGTAACAGCAGTGGCCACACGGCGGAATAATCTAACCCAGTCTCGTGGTACTCCTACCACCCGTCTCTGGATGGCCTCAGGCAAGTCCTCCACGGCAGCCATAGGGATTTGGCGGGTTAATCCCTCCAAGTTTCTCTGCACGGCCTGGAGTGTCCCGCCGGAATCCACCGTTTCCGCCCCCACCTCTGCGGCGCTTGTGGCGCGGGACACCCTCAGGACGAACTGGTCCAACATCTGAAACATGATCATTTTTTATTGTCAGTCATTATGAATCCAATCAAAAACATGTTTTTTCTTCATTTTTTCATACATATTTGAAAAAATCCAAAAAAAATTATATAAGACAAAATTTTTTGCAAAACTTACCGACGGTTCCCCATGCTGTCCCTGGTGGAAGAACTAGATCTGGATCTCCACGAAAATCCATCCCGGCATAGGGATAGTCGTCCACTGCGATGATTTTTTCTCCCCAACACAGGAAGAACTCATCGTCCCACGTGGTTCGGGGTACCTCACTACCCCCCAGTCTCTTCATCATGTCCGCCCAACGGGCACTTCGGGGTCCCGCTGGCCGGTGATGTTGGTCGAGATGACTCTGGGTCTCAATGCTGGAATCTTCTCAAAGAAGAATGTTGTCAAAATGGTACCATAGCCAAAGTGTTTGGTCTTTACTTGGCGAATTGAGGTCAACTGTTGTTTCATGTTCAGTAACAGGGCTGTGCACCAATCATACACATGAGTCAAACATTCTACTGCTATGCTCATTTGCGTCCTGGACGCCTGATGTAGAGAGGCAGATCCTGCCACTCTGCCGATGGTGAACAGGAGGATCTTCATGTGCAAATCCCTGATATCTCTAATCGCAATCTGTGTTCCAACTTTCTTGGAATTATCTACGCAATATATTTGGACATAATCTTCCACAGTCAGCCCTCCCAGGGGTTTTCCGTGAAGATCTACTGGGTCTCCCCTCCTGGAGAGTCCAAGATGAAATATATATCCTCCTACTTCTATGCGTAGAGGCATTCGATCAATTATGAAGCAACTGGACCGGTTCCCGCACTTACGAGCATTTCAAGCAATCGCACATTACTTTTCATATTGGGCATTTTGAAGAATTTCAATAATCTGCAGTTTTGGAGGATGTTTTGAGCTGCGCGGTCCTGCATGACCTCTTGGTCTACTACACTATGCTCACGTTCCCTCCAAGAGATAGTCATCCTGAAAAATTTCATCAAAATTTGCATTAGAAACACTTTTTTGAAAATGGACCTGCGCATACGTGACTTTCCCTGTGCACAGTCGCGTGTATACGCGGCTTGCCTTAATTGAACCCGCGTATGCGCAGATACGCATTTTTTAATAAGGGTTTCAAGGTAAAAAATCACTTAATTTTAGTTTTTAAATGGACAAAATGAATAAACAGGATGATTGAGGAGCCTACCTGAAGTTTCGCTGGATTCCGACGGTCGGTTCTTCCTGATTTGACGAAACAAGTTTTTAGCTCCAGAGCTCTTTTTTCAAATCAGCTACGCAATAATGAACCAAATGAGAGGTAATTTGTGTATTTATGGCTAAAAAATGAAAATTTTCGAAAAAATTTCCTTATGTTTATTTTTTCGATCTATTCTATGTTGTATAACTTGATTTCTTGGAAGTGCCCAGTTTGGTATATTTTCAGGTACATTTTGACGATTTTGGGGTTTTTCCGGATTTTTTGATCCATGATTTCCGACTCTTCAATGGTGTAAGAATGATCTTCACTCGGCATATAGGTTAGGGAATCACTTTCCGTTGCATCTTGCATACTAGCCTCCATATCGATCACTTGCCTTAGGGCGATCCCATCGTGTCATGGAGCATTACACCTTATTTCACTCGCCGATTTTTAAATCATGACTGATGTGGGTAGATCCTTCCTTACATGTGGGCTTCTAGTTAGTTCCTCATCACTTCATGTCTATGTCGCTTTTATGTACTGGGAGTCCCTAGGTCCCGCCATGTCTTCTCAGAAAGCTGAAGCTTCATTCTTCTCCTCTATCACTTTGTTAGCGCTTCAATTCTGCCACAGTCGTAAGAGGCGAGGCTCGAGCAACATCAAACCAACCTAGCCTTGTAGCTAGCCCTACGAGGACAGGAGAGGGCTCTCTCCGGGTTAAACTCAGCGAAGGATCTTCAAAGGGGCTGAGATAACCGATAGTAAATGCTGATCTTAGGCTAGTAAACTGATATGAAAGGGTTTTTTGATAAATGATGGGGTTTTCTGGGCTGTGTGAGGCAAAGACAGCAAGAACAGAGATCAAATGAAAAACACAGATTATCTCCTGAGGCAAGGTAAGCATGAAGTTTAACATCAAATTGAGATTAAATGGAATGGCTGGACTGCTGAGAAGTTGACAAGGGCATAGTAGATGAATCCTTGTCAAACAAAAGAAAACACTAAATTTGAACAAACTTAAAGGCAGAGCATATAAATTATGAATTCTACCTTAACACTTCATTTGTTCAAATGGAAACGATCATGAAATGACATAAACACATAACAGGCTACATATGAAACCAAAGAAGACACAAATGTTAAATCTCATGCCACAGGAATCTCAGAAAACAGAGCTATACTTCTCCATTAAAATCTCTGTCTAAAACTGTACAATAAAACTCTATTTTTCTCCTACACTAGCTCTCAGAATTCTCTCCCTCAACAATTGATTTACAATGTATAAATAAACTCTATGTTTAAAACAGTCGATCTAAAATGGGAGTCAAGTTTCAACTGAACAAGGAAAAATAGAAAGGAAACAACATTCTCCATATCCGTCGACTAAATCAATAGACCAAATCCGGGAAGATTCTCCTCTTAAATTCTCTAATAACTAAACTACTGCACCAATATTAGAGCGCTCGGTCCATTTTGATATTTAACCGAAGCTCACATTGTGGAGATCGATCCTATTTTCTGCTGTGGTAAGTAATCCTCGTTCAATCTGGGCTCGACTTCTGGCTTTCCTTTTACATTTTCTATTTGAATCTGTCTTGGAATTTCCCCTTTACCCATTCAAAACACCATTTAATTGTCAAAGCAAAAGAAATAATCCATCTTACATATGCGCCCTCATGAAAATGCCACCTGTTTTGACAATCAATTTCATGGTCTGCCCTCAATTTCTCCAGCGTGACACGTAACTATGCATTCACCTTAAGATCTTCGGCGCAATCCACCTTTTGAAACTCTCTACAAGATAATATGATATATCCTCGGTGGTTCAAGACAACATGTCACAAAGACATTTGAACTCATGCAAAAGCACTACAAACATGGCACAAGATGGCAGCATCAAGAACCATGCTTGTACGTAAAGACATCTATCCCTATACCCTAAATATAAATTATTAGATCCAGACATAACAGAGCTATGGGAGACTCCACACACGGACACAGGCATCTTCTCCTGCACTTATAACAGTACTCTGGTCACTAAAAGCTAGGCCATAAACCCCTCCCAAGTGAGCCCCCTTAATTGTAATTCGGCTGGATGCTGGTTTTCCCACCTCATATATCAATACGCAGGTGTCAAGAGAGCCCGTTGCCACTTTAGAGCTATCTGGAGACCATGTAATGCAATTGATACGTGCAGTATGGTAAACCATGTTCTTAAGTTTCACCTCTCTAGTAATACGATCCCACACAACTGCTTCTCTATTCAGGTTTCCCGAAGCAAACATGGATCCATCAGGAGAAAAGCGGATTACATTTATTGGACCACGATGTCTTTCAAGGACTGACTCTTCCAGAAGAGTGGCACCTTTAATGGAGTACACACGCAATTTCCCATCCTGACCACCAACCACAGCCTCTGTTCCATCGGGTGATATTGCAGCTGCAGTCACTGCATACTCAACATTAGTAGTTGATACTATTTTTGACCCACGAATCATTATTATCCCAACATCAGTGGAAACAAAAGTAAGCTCAGGGCAACCAACTGCGACCTCTAGATCCTTTGGTTGTGCTCCAATTTCAATTGGTTCTGACTCTTTACATTGCTCTGATAGCAGAGGTACCCTTCTCACCTTATTATCAAAACCACAAGTTACCAGCTCTCCTTCAATTGTTGCCAGGCATTTGATTTGAGTACTATCTTTTCTCTCTACCCGACCAGCATAGCCAACTCCAAGAATCCATCTAACAATTACACCATCATAGCTGCTTGAGAAAACCTCACTTTGTCCACTTTGAAGAGATAATGCAATTGCATTTATACTTTTCATGTGACTAGAAATTGTCTTTGGTGGTTTATCTGGATCAACTGCAGAGAGTAAGCTGTTTGAAGGTCGTTGGGGGCGATCCCAAACAAGACTGGGCACTCAAAACGAAATTTCGAACCTCTGTTGATGCGTGGGTCGCTCACCTCTACGTGGGTCGCTCGGCCCAGGTGGGTCGCTCACCTTGTAAGTTCACACTGCAGAAATAACCCAGGTGGGTCGCTCTGCCCAGATGGGTCGCTCGCGCCCAGGTGGGTCGCTCGAGCCCCAAGACCCTGTCCACGATGTTTCAAAGCTTGAAATCGGTCCTCCAACTCCAAATCTCGATTTTTATGCTGCAGATTGGTTTCCATTTGATCTTGCATCTGAAATGCTAACCATACTTGAGATACCATGGGCTCCTTTTAAATGAGCAAAATGTTTGAAACTTCTCTGGCATAATTGAGTTTTCAAGATTGATCAATCTCACTGGAAATTCAAAAACAACGATATTGCCCCGCTGATCACCAAAAACAAATAGCTGATCTACAAGGCTCAAACCATATGAGCTTCAACACAAATCGAACCATTAAAATCATAGATGCAAGCCACAGGTACAGGGATTATATATAACCTTTGGATGCCACAGAGTGCGATGATATGAATGTCAGAAAAGCCATATGCAAAATACAGAGAAGGAAGGAGTAGTAGAAGAGAAGACTCATTAAAATGTCCCTGCATGTAAAATGATCCAATAATGAAGCAGCTTAAGCACATTCCTCCTGTCAGCAATCATTAGAAGTGGGCGCCTTACATATTTGCCTGCACCAATGATAGGAACACCGCCACCATCTCGATGAAATCCTCTTTGCAATATTCTTGCCAATTATGCTCCAACACATTATTACAAACTACTAATTGACATTTCTCTTCTCCAAAACAGGTTTTGGAGAAGAGCCACCTGATTATTAATAATGATGAAAAAGAAACTATTGAACTTTGGTGAGTTTGCTCTCTCGAAAACTAAACCCTAAATCACAGAATTACTCTTTAATGACGCAATAAGGAGAAATGAACCTTGGTGAATTTGATTGGGTAGCACTGACAGACGAGTCTAACATTGTCTACTGATATACCGCTTGAGTCAAGAACCGCAGAGCTTTGGGAGAGCAGACAGTGCCTCCATCCATTGGGCTATGGAATCATGATCAACTTATTAACTGAAAACTGACGAAATGATTTGAAAAACTAACTTGGAAAACCTCAAACTAGAACTGCAATAAACTGGAACAAAATGCTGCCCTTTGGACTGCTTATTTATTTACAAAATCTACCCTACTCTGCTGCAAAAACAATAGATCAGGTAATACTGAAATGCCAGATTAACCATTCAAGTAAACCTGAGAATGATGCCGCTTGAGAATGCTTCCACCAGGACACGGATGTAATTGCTGGCAGCCCTTCATGCACGTAATGAATCTGGCTATGTATGAGACAGCTTGATCTATCAGTCAAACTGAAAAACATTTCCATGTATGCTGCAATAGGATCGCAAAAGCCAAACTCTGTTTGCTGCCCCAACTCCGCAATACATACCTCCAGCTGCACACTGTCAATGCAAACATCTGTGGGCAACTCTATTGTTTCTTGTTTCGATGGAGGAAGGATTTCCAAAAACTTTTTAGGGTCTTGGAAATCATATGACTGGATTTGCTCATCTAAACATTGAATCTCCTTCTCAAATCTTTCAACAATTAACTCACAGAACCTAGTTTTAGTTTCAAGAGGAAACTTCGGAGATTTCAAACATTGAAGCAAGACTCTGACAAATTCTTCATTAATTTCATAATCCGCTAACAAATTTCTATCCGGTTTCCTTTGACGCGTTTGTGGATTTTTGCAGGTGTCTAGTGCTAGAGAACCATTGTGATTCATGGCTTACATTACAGAGGTCAAGGGCATTTCAAAGGTCCATTCGGCAGGTGTAGAATGATGGAGCAGAGATCCGGGGAAATATTGTCGATAAGACTTTTGTTAAATGAAGCAAAGCTGTAATTTATCAAACCTCTCAGAGCAATTCGAAAGGGGCAGGTTCGGTTAGATGAAAAAATTAATGATGCTGTTAGCGCTCGAATCTGCCACAGGCTGAAAGAGGCGAGGCTCGAGGCAACATCAAACCAACCTTAGCCTCGTAGCTAGCCCTACGAGGACAGGAGAGGGCTCTCTCCGGGTCTATCTCAGCAAAAGGTTTTCAGAAGGGCTGAGATGACCAAAAGCATAACTGATCTTAGGCTAGTAAAGTGATATGAATAAGGTTTTTAATAAATGTTGGGGTTTTCTGGGCTGTGTGGGGCA